>CM035156.1:6229160-6601660 GCA_020205615.1 Panax quinquefolius
TTTTCGATGAAGATCGGCATAACTCTTTTATCGATTTTGTGAGGTTTTTATCGTTGTCGGGATCGTTTGAATCTTTTCCGTAGTCATACGTACCAACTCCGGTCCCAACAACGTGGCTTCACCCACCTCATCCCAAAGATTGGAGAGCGACACTTTCTTCCATACAACGCTTGAATGGAGCCATGCCGATACTTGCTTGATAATTGTTGTTATAAGAAAACTCCACCAATGGTAAGAACTTGTCCCAACTCCCTTGAAATCAAGGACCACGAGTCTTAATAGATCTTCAAGAGTTTAAATAGTCCTCTCCGATTGTCCATCCAAAATCGAGGATGATATCTTAGAAATCTAAATCGTAAGTCTGTGCCCATAGCTTTTTGCAAACTAACCCAAAATCGTGAAGTGAATCTTGGGTCTTGATCGAAAACTATGGATACCAAGCATACCATGCGATCTTACAATCTCGTTTATGTCATATACGAGCAAGACGTTCAAGTGTATTGGTTTCTCGTATCGGTAAGAAATGAGCGGACTTAGTCAATCTATCAAAAATGACCCATATCGCATCAATGCCTTGAGAAACTTTAGGAAGACCCAGAATTGAAATCCATGGTAATGTGCTCCCACTTCCATTCTCGAATTTCAAGTGGTTCTGATGGACCTTTTGGTACTTGATGCTCCGCTTTAACTTCGTTGACAAGTTAGACACCTTGAGATAAACAAATATTTATCTCTCTCTTCATTATTGCTCCACCAAAATGTATGGCCGAATATCATGATACATTTTGGTACTCCCGTGATGGATTGCAAATGGTGTGTTGTGCGCCTCCATCATGATATTATACTTTAAATCGGTTTCGTTAGGAACACAAAAGTGCTGGAGTCGACTCGAAGTATTCCTTCTTCATCGATTCTTGCTTCCTAAGCGCAGCACCTTCTTGCACTTTCTTCCTCATACGCATCGACTCGGGTTTGTAGCTTGAAAGCGGCTTTAACTTTATCGATTAAAGTCGGTTCTACTCAGTATACTTCTATCATCACATCGTCCCCAGAGTCTTTAACTCTATCTCCATCCTTTGCAAGTCACACAAATGGGCCTTCTGCGTTGACAATATCGCACTCAGATTGCATATGATTTTCTACTCGATCGTCACCTACCACGTTATTTTCGGGATGGTATTGGATGGTATGATCATAATCTTTCAGCGATTCAAGCCCAACATCGTTGTCGCGTGTTGAGTTCCTTTTGAGTGAAGAAATATTTGAGGCTTTTATGATCCGTAAAAGATCTCCACTTTCTCCCTATACAAGTAATGCCTCCAAATTTTAAGTACAAAGATAACAAATTGCTAACTCTAGATCATGAGTAGGATAATTCCTCTCATATTCTTTGAGTTGTCATGAGGCATAAACTATAACTTTTCCATGTTGCATAAGAACACATCCCAACCCTTTGCTCAAGCATCATTTGTAGATGACAAATCCTCCAAGCCGGATGGTATTGTCGAGCAGTCTTTGAAATAAGTCTCCTCTTGAGTTCTTGAAAACTCTTCTCACATTCTTCGCTCCATAGAACTTTGTATCTTTCCGAGTCACCGAGTCGATGGAGTAGCAATTCGAAAATCCTTCCACGAATCTCCGATAATAACCAAATTAAATCGAGAAAGCTACGTCTTTTCTGATCAACGATTTAGGTTGTTCCTAGCTTTGAATAGCTTCATCTTTCTTTGGGTCAACAGATATTCCATGACTTGATACCACGTGCCCAAGGAATGCTACTTCTTCAAGCCAGAACTCACATTTCTTCAACTTAGCATAAAGCTTATATTCACGAAGCTTTTGGAGTGTCAGCCTCAAGTGTTGCTCATGATCTTCACGGCTTTTGGAATAAATAAGGATGTCATCAATAAAGACGACCACAAAGTGATCTAAATATTCCTTGAATACTCGGTTCATCATATCCATGAAGCGGTAGGAGCATTAGTCAATCCAAAGGACATGACTAGAATTCATAATGCCCGTCTGGGAGTTCTGAAGCCGTCTTTGGAATGTCAAATATTCTAAACTTCAATTGGTGATATCCTAACGAAGATCAATCTTTGAAAAGAATTTGGCTCCTTGCAACCGGGTCAAACACAGTCATCAATACGTGGCAATGGATACCTATTTTGATGGTGACATGATTCAACTCCCGATAATCAATACAAAAGTCGCATACTCCCATCTTTCTTCTTCACGAATAGAATGAGGAGCACCCCAAGGAGAAGTACTAGGGGCGAATAAAGCCAATGTCAACAATTCCTGCAGTTGGGTCTTTAACTCCTGAAGTTCAATAGAGCCATTCGATATGGGGCTTTGGAAATAGGTTTTGTCTTAGGGTTCAAGGTCGATACAAAATTCAATTTCACGCCTCGGGGTAGGCCGGAAGTTCTTCTGGAATACGTCGGAAATTTATTAACAATAGAAATATCGTTCAAAATCGGCGTATTTTTGTTTAAATCGTGACATGAGCTAAGAAAGCTTGACATCCGTTTATCAATAAACGAATAGCTTTATGGCTTGAGATGACCGTGATTGATTTTAATGGTTTGGTCGTTTGAATTCGCATAATAGGTTGATTAGGAATATGAAAGCTAACAACCTTACGAAAACAATCAATTTTTGCATGATAAGTAGTTAACCAATCAATCCTAGAATCACGTCAAATCTGAGTATTTTTAATGAAATAAGATTGACGGGTAATGTGAGGTACCGATTTGAACCAAACAAGACTTATAAACATGGATGTAATGAAGGTTTCTCCCAATGGAGTTTCCACAGATAAGTCAAAGTCTAATTTCTTGGAGTCAAATTTAATCGATGGCGCAAGTAGGAGAAATAAAAGAATGGGTAGAATCAACCAGATCAAATAAAGTATAGACTTCATTAGAGTTTATGATAAGCTTACCCGTGATGACCTCATTCGGATTCCTTGCTCTTTGGGAGGTCACAACAAACGCTCTCCTCTTGCACTTCTGGGTTTTGAATTTTACGGGATGGCCTTTGGTGCCTCCATCCTAGCCGAATTTGTCTTGATGAACGACAAAATCGAGCTAAGTGACCTTCTCTTCCACAATTATAACATGCTTTGGACGGCATGACGCAGTTTGGACTGATGTGTCCCTCTCCTCCGCATTTGAAGCATATGATAGGTGGTCTTTCTCTTTCCTTAACAACGGGTGCTGGTGTTGACGTCTTTCCATCATTGTTGAATCTTCTTTTCTTGAAATGTCCATTCTTATTGTTTTGGCCCTGATTACCACCGAAGTGGTTACCATATCTGGCCTGTTGATTCCCTCCATGCTTGTTGTCACCGCTTGATGACTACTCTCACCGGTATTATAATTTTACCTTTGCTCTCTCTTTTAGTTGCGTTGACTCATTATCGCTCTCCACTAATCGAGCCCTATTTACAACATCTGAATACAAACACGGTTTATGAGAAATAAGATGTTGGCGTATCTCCCGCTTCAAACCTCTTAAAAACATTAGCGCCATTCTCTTCATTATCCACCAAGTGGGGCCTTGATAGTGATAAACTCCGCAAATTTTGCCTCGTGTTGTGACACGGTCATATTGTTTTGTTCCAAGTTGATAAACTCCACCTCCTTCATATGGCGAATACTTTCGGGAAAGTATTTGTCATTGAATGACTCTGAAACTTCTCCCAAGATATCTTGATCAAGACAAGAAGTTGAGTACGTTTCTGGAATTCCCACCATGTCTGTCTCTCGCAAGAACATAAAGCGGCGAAGGGAACCTTTTGCTCTTGAGCATCCCAAGACATCAAATATCTTGTAATCTGCTTTATCCATGCTTAGCCAAGTGGTTTTGGCTCTCCCTTAAACTCCGGTGGTCCCAGCTCCTTGAATTGTTTAGCGGTGACCGCCAAGAGTTTTTCGTGTTTCCACCTACGTTTTGGGCGAGAGTCGCTCTCTTTCTTTGTTGCATAAATTGCATAAAGCCTCTGAACATTTGATCATTCATCATTTGGTCGGTGTTGTTGTTTGCATGAGGATTATCGCCTTCACGATGCACATTATCCTCGATTATTGATATGTGGTGAATCAACGATGCGCTGCGCTCCATTCTTATTCTCAACATTCTCGGATGTTATTTTCGGGATCATCTTGCCACAAAACAAAAGGTTAAATGACATGTAATAAATTATCCTATCTTCTTGACCAACCAATAAAATAAAGCACATAAACTTAGGTAGGTCATATACTTAGAAGGTATTCCCCGTCTCTCCCTCCTAGTACTATTCTCACATCTTAGCCAGGATCATATCCTAAGCTCGATAATACCATCGTGGCGCCCCAAAATTAGGTATACATCACCCATCTTGGGTCGCCACTTACATGGTAGTGTGCAATTTAAATACAACTTATTAACATAACTGTAGGTATACAATACGACATAAAACGTGAGTTTAAATACAAATATAAATCTACTAGATATTATACAAACTCAAAAAAGTCCTCATTACAATTATTATCACACTATTTCACGAAATAGTGAGGACTACTAATCTTATCTTCGGGACCATCACTCGTTTTCCCGACTCGTCCCAAATTTATTATATTCTCATTTCACAGAAGAAACGGTGAAAAAGAAAGGGTGAGCTCAACTAGCCCATGAAGAAATATTATGACTAAGATAATGCGAGAATAAATTATCAATAGTCTTGAACAATGTTAAACCGATAAAATACAATAGACAACCGGTTTAAGCTGCGGTGAATAAGCGATCCATTAAAAAGAGTCGAGTAGAAAATAAAGTCTACTATCTTTTAGGTTTTAAAGGTTTTTCATCATCAAGTATAGCCGAGACTCGACTTTAATAAATATTCCACATCATCGAATCACCCTGCACTTTACTACCGAGGATATTCTTTAGTATCGCGACCCACAATTATTCATGCACTACTACGGGCGAGAATATTTGTGTATTCATTAATGGTCATGATCATGCCAACAATCGTCCCACCAATGCACTACTGCCATTTGAGGATTTTATCACATCATTTGTAACATTACGGTCGCAATTACAAAGAATAGTCTCTGGTCATAATCATACCAAGTCCATCTATACTTTCTGAGGCCGCAGATGAATTTTAACATAATATAAACATGAGGATGATGACAATGATATAAGAATTCATAAAACAAGTTCAAGAATTATTTTATCCGAGAATTATTAACGTCCAAATTATCAACATGATCTTTGTTTTGTAGAGTAAAATTCAATAATGATCGGAAGAATATTTCCATGAAAGATCTTTGGATGAAACGCAAATATCGAGGATATTCCACTAATTTCATGGAGTATAAAGTCAAAGTTTTAACCAACCGGGTATAATAAAGAATAGAATAACAAAAGAAATCACCATAAATGCGATAGAAGCGCATATGTAGGTTATTCCAACGAGAATAATAAATAACGGAACCAGTCCCGTAAAAACGCATGACATGGATGTTCCAACGAGAATAATAAAGAATGGAACTAGGTCCTGCGTAAAACACATGCAGACGGGATGTTCCAATGAGAATAATAATAAAGCGGAACCGGTCCCGTGTAAAACACACAGAGCGAGATGTTCCAACGAGAATAATAATAAAGATTTTAACCGGTCCGGTGTAAAACACACAGACATGGATGTTCCAACAGAATAATAAAAAGAGGGAACCGGTCCTGTGTAAAACACACGACGGATGTTCCAACAGATTAATAGAAGAATGTCACCAAGTATAGGGTAAACCAGCGTATCTGAGTTATTCCAATGAAATAATAAGCAATGGAATAACAACAGTTTCTAAATGTGAATAAGAAAGAATAACACCCCTTACATTTGGTAGGAGATTGAATCTGCGGCGAGTGTAGTAACAAAATACACTTCTTCTTTCTCTTTTTATTCTCTCTATACTTTCTCTCTATAAACTTGAATGAATTAAGTGAAAATAATGAAGCCCTAGGCCTCTATTTATAGAAGATTTCTAGCTTAGCATCTCTTAGTGTGAAAAGCGCAGTGGGCTTGACGACTAATGATGTGAAAAGAAAAGTGGTTTGGCGCTTTGTAATGTGAAATGACAAGTGGTTCGACGTCTGGTAAAGGTAATTACTATTAACGAAGGTAAATACTATTGACGAAGGTAAATACTATTCACAGGGTAATTCTTATTGGCGAAGGTAATTACTATCGACGAAGGTAAATACTATTCACAAGGGTAATTACTATTGACGAAGGTAATTACTATTGTGAAGGTAAATACTATATTGACGAAGAGACTCTTAGATGATGACATATGAGCCCCCATAAAATAATCAAACTTACCACAAATCATTTTTTTTTCATCAACACATATTTAATCTTTCAACAATTATTAATCATTTATAACTTGTTGTGACGCCCCCAAAATAGGTATACATCACCTATTTTGAGTTGTCAATACATGATGCGAAACAACTACAACTTTATTATTACAACAAGAAAAGCGTGAGTTTGAATACAAATATTATCTTACAAGGCAATATCTATACTCAAATAAATCCTCATCACATTTATTGATACATTATTTTACAAAAATGGTGAGGACTACTAAACAATCCTTTCTAAACCTTCATTCCATACCCAGGCTAAATCTCGCTTATATTCTAGCCTCCCGAGAAAAATGGAACAAAAGGAAAAGGGTGAGCTCAACTAGCTCAGTAAAGAATATTATGACTAAGATAATATACAACAAATTATCGTTAGTCTTCAACAGGGAAAAATCTAATAGAATACAATAGACAACAAATTTTAAATCAATATTCGCAGCGAAAATAATAATTCATTAGAAGAGTTAAGTAGAGAATGCAAACTACTATCTTCTATGTATGAATTTAAAAGTTCATCGTCTATCTTTTATCCCTGTAACATCAATCAATATACATCTGGAATCAAATATTCATCTTTACACTACAGCCAAAGATATTCATCGATTAATCGTATGTTCATTTAAACACTGCTCATCTTTGCACTACTGGCCAAAGATATTCTTTAAAATCATTCATCTTTGCACTACTGAGGCCAAAGATATTCTTAAGAAATCATTCATCTTTTACTACTGGGCCAAAGATATTCCATAATATCATCATTTAAGGCGAGGATGATGAAAAATATTTTTTTAAAGAAAAGCGAATCCAATGAAACAAAATGACAAGGATTAAGGATTAAGGATTAATACTTGGTTTTATCCACGTCCAAAAATACCTCAAAAATAATCATAGTGGTGTAAAATTCAAGAATGATCAAAACATGGATACACTCGAGTTAGTATCCGAAATAGATGTTTTAGACGAAAAGAAGAAATTTTATTTTTTAAATTGAATAATCTGAGTATCGTGAATAGTCTTAGTATCGTGAATAGTACCATATCGTGAATAGTAAATCCAACACCAAAAGATAGAAATTCCACAAAAAACATCTTCACGCTTCATGAATAGTACTAAATGAATAGTAACTTCGTGAATAGTAACTCATGAATAGTAACTCGTGAATAGTAACTCATGAATAAGTAACTCATGAATAAGTAACCCCAGACATGAAAAAGTTCCAAATTTGATAAAACTTGAGATCAACATTTCAAAGATAATGATATTGAAGAAATAATATCATTTGAGAAGAAAATAACATCCTTACCTCGAAAGATCGATCTTTAAATTTGAAACACCTGGATATAAAGGCTATGACTTGGACTTGCAATCAGTATAGCAATACTCAAAGTATACTCAAAATACTCACAAGAATACGCCGATAATATAGAGAGAAAACTTGAGTTTACGGTGTGATTTTCAATTCTAACCTAAGCACCTATTTATAGGAAATTGCTTAGAACACAAAAGAAAAAATTTAATATATTAATAATATTATTTTTCCACATCTTCCTACGCTTTTACCATCAGCTGAAATCAACCACTAACACATGTCCCATAAGTGACAAAAAACGTTTTTCATGCAAAACTTACTTAAAACTCCAAAAAATGATAATCAATTAATCCTAACTTCAATAATTCATAATAAATAGCCCTTTCATCGAAAATTTGAATCTCATGAGTTTTTATAGGAAATTCAATTCTCTACAACTTTGCAGAATGAAAAGTTTTTCCAAATTCCAAATAGAAATTGACCGAAATCCACAAACGATTCGATTTTACATTTATAATCAAATTTCAGGTCGATAAATGAGGTCCACCGACATGTTTAACATGTTTTAAACATTTATTGCAACAAAAATACTCTTCCTCCTCGTATACTCATATATCCCACATTACGTTGTAAAAATATCACCGTTAATATATTATTAAAATAATATATTTAAATGAATTATTTTATCGAGAAAAAGATAAAATATTAATTTTCAACAATTGTCATTTTAAAATTTTCTCCATCTATATCCACATAAAATCAATATTTTCCTCATCATATAAATCAATAATTAATTATTCACAAATAATATTACGAGAATCACAATATTGACAACGAGGCGGTTCAGGAAAGAGGGCTTTCCAATAAAATTTCTTCTTCTTGGCGCAAGATTAGGTGACCAAACCTCTCCTTAGATGCAACTTTCTAGACATTGCCAATAATGTTATCTAATAATATTATTCAGATAATATGAATTATTGCTTCGATAATGAAAAATGCGTGTAATGACAATTATTGAAACAACAATGAATATAAAATATCAACGCAACAATTATTAACTCAATAAAATCTTTGAGCGATAATTACAGAACCATTATTGAGTAGTGCCTTCTTCGTAAGAATCAATAATTGGTGCAATACTGGTGCAATCTTTATTCGACAACGCGTATTAGTGTGTTTTAACCACAAGGTATTCCAACAATGATAAATACTTGGTATACAACTACGCCGTTATTTAAAAACAACTTATATTTGTCGTTTTCTTCATCCATTCGCTTTCCGTTATGGGGCCCACACATGGGCTGCTTGTTGGCATGTATGCGAATATTCCCAAGACAGTCTGAATATTCCACGACCAAACGAATATTCCCAAACAACAATGAATATTTTATAACCACTTGCTTATTTTGAAATATTTGCGTAATTAACCCTTAACTATCCACATTAATCAAATCAACCCTTACTATTTCAAAATAATAAATAGAAAAAATTCCTTTTATTTAAAAATTTGAGGTCTTACTGACCTCCCTCCTTATGAAATTTCGTCCTCGAAATTGACGTGTCGTCTTCGATGTTTCAAAAGGTGAGGATACCTCGCTTTCATTTCCGTTTCCAATTCCCGGTCATTTCCTCTATAGCATGATTCCTCCACAAAACTTTAACTTGTGGTATGACCTTTCTTGCGTAGGACATGCTCCTTCCTATCCAAGATCTTGGCAATTGTACCTCCTCATCGTTAAGTCTTCTTGCTATCTCGTCCGGTTCTAACTTAATAACGTGGTTCGGTCTTTCACATATTTACTGAAGTATGAGATATGTGAAACACATTATGAACACGAGACATACTCGGAGAGTAACGCAAGTCTATAGGCTACATTTCCTACTCGGTCAAGAATTTGAAATGGACCAATAAATCATGGATTGAGCTTTCCTCTCTTCCCAAATCTTGTAACTCCCTTCCATGGAGCAACTTCGCAACAATACATGATCCCTACATTAAATTCCACGTCCTTTCGATGAAGATCCGCATAACTCTTTTATCGATCTTGTGCCGCTTTATATCGTTGTCGAATCATTTGGATCTTTTCGGTGAGTCATACGTTGCACTAACTTCGGGTCCCAACAATGTTGCTTCACCCACCTCATCCCAACATATTGGAGAACGACATTTTCGTCTATATAATGCTTCAAATGGAGCCACACCTATACTTGCACGATAAGCATTTGTTGTAGGAGAATTCCACCATGGTAAATACTTATCCCAACTACCCTTGAAGTCTAGGACACAAAGTCTTAATAGATCTTCAAGAGTTTGAATAGTCCTCTCGATTGTCCGTCCGTTTTGGGGATGGTATCTTAGAATAAATCGCAAATCCGTGCCCATAGCTTTTTGCAAGCTAACCCAAAATCTTGAAGTGAATCTTGGGTCACGATCCAAAACTATGGATACAGGCATGCCATGCAACCTCACAATCTCATTCACGTCATATACTAGCAAGGCGTTCAAGGAATAAGTCTCCGTGTCGGCAAGAAATGAGCGGACTTGGTTAATCTATCAACAATAACCCAAATAGCATTGATGCCTTGAGAAGCCGTAGGAAGACCCAGTAACGAAATCCATGGTAATGTGTTCCCACTTCCATTCCTAAATCTCAAGTGGTTGCAACGGACCCTTAGGTACTAGATGCTCTCACTTTACACGTTGACAAGTTAAACACATTGAGATAAACTTTGCAATCTCTCTCTTCATATTGTTCCACCAAAATGTATGTGAAGATCACGATACATTTTAGTACTTCCAGGATGGATTGCAAATGGCGTATTGTGTGCCTCCATCATAATCTTGTACTTCAAATCGTAGTCGTTAGGAACACAAAGTCTAGAGTGGACTCAAGTATTCCTTCTTCATCAATTCTCGCTTAGGAATAGCTCCTTCTTGTACTTTCTTCTTCATACGCATCATCGATTTCCGAATTGGTGGCTTGAGCAACCTTAATTTTTTCTATTAAAGTTGGCTCTGTCATTATATACTTGACATCATCGCACTCGTTCCTATAAGACCCCGAATTTTATGAAATAAAAGTATTCAATTTTCTATTTAGTAAATGGTTAAATTGATAAAAGGTTAAAGTTAAGGGTGATATATGAATTTTTTTCAAAATAAGCGGTGGTATAAAATACTTATTGTTGTTTCGGGAATATTCGTTTGGTCGTGGAATATTCTTTACGTCGGGAATATTAAATGCGACGGTATGCAACCATTTGTGGGCCCCATAACGAGAATAATCGCGTCGGATGAAGAAAATGACAAGTTTGAGTTTTTATAAATAATTGGCGTAATTGTTATCGTTAACATTTGTTTGAATACCCGGTGGGTAAAGTAAAGTAATATCGTTGTTGAACGATGCTTTACGGTATTGCACAATATTTTTGAATTATTGATTCTTACGTGAGAAGGTACTACTCAATAATTGTTACGATAATTATTGTTCAATATTTTATTTTATTGATTCAATAATTCTTTGCGTTGATATTTTATATTATTGTTGTTTCAATAATTATCAACGCATGATATTTCTCATTATCGGATCAATAATTCATATTATTTGAATAATATTATTAGATAGCATTATTGGCAATGTCTAGAAAGTTACATCGAGGAGAGGTTTGGTCACCTAATTATTGCCAAATAAGATGAGAGAAATTCTTATTGGAAAGCCCCTCTTCCTCGAGGAGCGCTTTGGTTGTCATTATTGTGATTACGTAATATTATTTGTGAATAATTAATTATTGATTTATATGATAAGAAAATATTTATTTGATGTGGATATAAATGATGGATTTATTTATGTGGTTATAAATGAAGGAATTAATATTGAGGTATTTTATCGATATTTTGTCGAATTGGAGATATTAAAAGATCAAATCGGTGTTCTTACAGCTTTATTGTATGAGTTATAATGTTTAATCCGACCGTTGGATCGTTGTAATTTTTGGATATGTTATACATATATAAGTTGATTATATGTCCACAAATTTTGAACCGTTAAAAATGAGCGTATAATTTGTTATGAATTTTAAGAGGTGGCTGATTCGAAAATTAGGTTATAAATGATTTTGGTAGAAAATTCTAGAATTGGTGGGCCCCACTTGTGGTTGGTGAAGAAATGTGCTGAATTTTATTTTAAATGTGGTGGGTGGGAATAGTAGCAGGTAAAGCCATCGGGTCAAGTGTCAAGTCTGCTAAAATTTTCCTATAAATAGAGGCTAAGTTAGAATTGAAAATCACACCGTAAACTGAAGTTTTCTCTTTTCTCTCTATATTATTGAGCGTATTTTGTGAGTATTTAGATACTTTGAGAGTTCTTTGTTCGTAACAAGTTTCATTCAAAGATCACTCTTGAGCCTTTCCTTTCAAAATCTTGATTCTTTGAGGTAAGGGATAGTAAGGGATGTTATTTTCTTCTCGAATGATATTATTTCTTCATATCATTATCTTTGAAATATTGGTTGGAACTTTTTATCAAATTTGGAACTTTTTCATAGTTCTGGTTACTATTCACGAGTTATTATTCATGAGTTACTATTCACGAGTTACTATTCACGAGTACTATTCATGAAGCGTGAAGATGTTGTTTTTTTGTGGAATTTCTATCTTTTGGTGTCGGATTACTTATTCACGTACTCGGACCTTATTCACGATATCTGACTATTATTCACGAATCGGCACTATTCATAGAAAAATAAAAATTTTTCTTTTAAGTCTAAAATATCTATTACGGATACTAGCTTTGATTGTATCCATGTTTTGATCATTCTTGAATTTTACACCACTATGATTATTTTGAGGTATTTTTGGATGTATAGATTAGGAGTTATGGATTTTATGAGAAAAGACTATTTTAAAAGTAACTATTTATAACTCCTTGCGGTTAACTCCAAAATTGATGAAATTTTTATTGAGAGTACATCTATATAATATCGATTGTACTCTGTGAATTTGAATTTTTGGATAAAAGTATAATTTATGATAAATGTTTAAATATTAAATGGTTTTGGCCATATGAAAAATAGTAAATGAATTTTTAAAATTTCGAGAAAAAATATATGTTCAATATGGGACTATTTTATGCTAAATCCCGGAAAAGAAATATTTTTAGAACTGATTTGGTATTTTTCATGAAAATGTTCTAGTTATGAGCAAATGAATTAAATATGTTATGTGAAGTAAGAAAATTAGAAAATATGATTTTATGGTTTTAGAATCATATATGAGGTATATCTGATTTTTGATGAGGGTTTTAGTTATTGGTGATGAAATTTTATGAGTTTGGCATTTTATGATGATTAAATGCATTAATTAGTAAAGTGTAAACAATTTAATTAAATTGTTTATAAGTTTGAGAAATGATTAAAATATTATTATAATATTAATAATATTAGATTATGAGATTTCTAAGTGATTTATAACATTTGGATTAAGGTGTTATAAATATGGATATGAATTTTATTATGAAACTTTATCTTTTAGGTATCGAGGATACTTATGCGCGTATCACGGGACTATGTATGCGAATCACGGGTACTATTCACAACAAATTGGTTTCTTCTCCGACCAAATTATCGTTGATTTATGAATCTTACTCTTGAAATTAAAACCATGTTTTGATTATATTATTTTTATATAACATTCTTATAACCCTAATGATGATATTTCTCTTTGACTTGAGTGTAAAGATGGGTAGATTATTGGTATGATCGTGACCATAGGTTCTCTTTGGCGATGGTGCAAAAGTTGAATTATTGGTTGGTATGATCATAACCATTGAATTTACAATTGAATATTTTTAGCTTAAGTGCAAAGGTGAATTGATCAACATGGTTATAATTATTGTTATATAACTTCGAAATGATTATGTATTTCTTTGATATATGAATATCTTTGGCTCGTAATGCAAAGATGACTTATTGATTATCTTTGTTGTTGAATATCTTTTGAATATTTTGTAGTGCAAAGATGAATTATTGATGAATATCTTTGGCTCGTAATGCAAAGATGACTGTTTGTTGAATATCTTTGCTTTGTAGTGAAAAGATGAATTATTGATGAATATCTTTGGCTCGTAATGCAAAGATGACACATTGTTGAATATCTTTAGCTTTGTAGTGTAAAGATGAATCGTTGATGAATATCTTTGGCCCATGGTGCAAAGATGAATTTATTAATATGATTATGAGCGAGGCTGTGATTTGGTATAACCATGATATTTGATGTTTCGGTAAAGACAAGTGATGAAAATTATCTTAGTCACTGGATGAGAAGAGGAATTTAGAATCACAATTATGATTATGAGTTATTCATATGATTGTGGAAAAGGCTGTTGATTGATGTTACGGGATAAAATATTGTTGGTGGACTTTTAACGTGGAGAAGACAATAGACTTTATAGTCTATTTGACTCTTTTAATGGATTGCTTCATTTCAAACTGCAACTATGGTTGAAAAGTTTTATCATCTACCATATGTTCTAAATCTCTTATTCATTCTTGATGAAGACTATTGATAATTTATTTATCTTTAGTCATAATATTTCTTCTTGGGCTAGTTGTGCTCACCCTTTTGTTTCACAATTCCTTTTCGGGTAATAAAAGTGTAATTTGGGTTGAAAGGGGATAACAAGGGAATAGAGCGGTGGTCTATAGTTGTTGAGGTTCTCCTAAAAGAGTATGAAAATAATTTTATTGAGGGCTTTAGTGTGTTGTATTTTATACATCATTTAATAGTTATTTTGGTGAATTAAATAGGGTGAAAGCGAACCCAACTTTGGAAGGGTGTTTTGTCACTATCATACAAGATGTCTAATGACATACAAACTTCGTGTTATCATAAGACATGGTTGTGCTCATCCACTTCTTGAGTATATTTACAAGCACTACCTATATAATCTTGGTGTTTGTTTGGAGTATAATACCCAATTAGAGCGATGGAGATAATGATATGTCGAGAGAAGACTCACCATTGGGAAGAATACGATAGTAATCTTCTTGTTTTTCTTTGGGGTCTATTGGATTGACCAAGGATAATTACGTGGCCATATGATATCTACCATAACCTAAAAGCATGGCCTCCCATGTATGCGAAGGTTTCCTTGAGCACTTCCCAAAGATTCTAATTTCTAAAACAGGTTTTGACTATACCTTTATGTAAGGTGTCATTGTGACGTCTTCTGATTGGTATATATTTGTATCCAAACTCACGGCATATGTGTTGTTGTATTTTGCACGACAATTGTTGTAATAAAGTTGTAGTTATTTTTCTGCGTACCATGTATTGGCGACTCGAAATGGGTTGGATGGAATGGACCTATTTTGGGGTCGTTAGGTTCCCCACATATGATCTTCTCAATCGATAAATTCCGCCTACCACGTTAAACTTTACCGGGATGGTATTGAATAGTGTGGTCGTGAGTCTTTTTATAGCTAGCTCGAGCCAGCGTCATTTAGCGTGTTGAGTTCTTTTTGAGTGAAGAAATATTTAAGGCTTTTATGGTGCGAATATATCTCCACTTTCTCCCCATATAGATAGTGCCTCCATATCTTTAAGCAAAAATATTTGCTTTTATGAACTCTAGATCATGAGTAGGATAATTCCTCTCATACTCTTTTAAGTTGTCATGAGGCATAGGCTATGACTTTCCCACGTTGCATGAGAACACTTCCTAACCCTTTGCACGAAGCATCATTTGTAGATAACAAATCCATCCGAACCGGATGGTATTGTTAGAAACAGTCTTAGAAATAAGTCTCCTCTTAAGCTCTTGGAAACTTTTCTCGCGTTCTTCGCTCTCCAAGCGAATTTTGTATCCTTCCGAGTTAGGCGAGTTAATGGAGTAGCGATTCGAGAAAACCCTTCCACGAATCTCGATAATAACCAACTAAGCCCAAAAAGCTACGTACTTGATCCTGGAACTTGGTTGCTCTAACTTTGTATTGCTTCAATCTTGGCGGATCAACGGATACTCCATGTTTCGACACCACGTGCCCAAGGAATGCTACTTCCTCGAGCGAAACTTCGCATTTCTTCAATTTGGCATATAGTTGGTTTTCACGAAGCCTTTGGAGTACCGACTTCAAATGGTGCTCATGATCTTCACGACTTTTGGAATATATGAGGATGTCATCAATAAAAACAACAACGAATTGATCCAAATATTCCTTGAATACTCGGTTCATCATATCCATGAAAGCGCGCGAGGAGCATTAGTTAGTCCGAAAGACATAACTAAGAATTCATAATGCCCATCTAGGAGTTACGAAGGCGGTCTTTGGAATATCCTCGATTCTAATCTTCAATGATGATATCCGAGCGAAGATCGATTTTGAAAAGAATTGTGCTCCTTGCAATTGGTCAAACAAGTCATCAATACGAGGTAGAGGATACTATTCTTGATAGTGACATGGTTCAATTCCGATAGTCGTACAAAATCGCATACTCCCGTCTTTCTTCTTTACAAATAAAAGCAGGAGCACCCCAAGGAGATGTACTTAGGGCCAATGAAACCAGATGTTCAACAATTCACGTAGTTGGACCTTTAACTCTGAAGTTCAATAGGAGCCATTCGATATGGGGTTTTAGAAATGGGCTTTGTACGGGTTCAAGATCAATAAAGAATTCAACTTCACGTTACGGGGTGAGCCGGGAAGTTCTTGAAAATCGTCGGAAAAGTCAATAACAACGGAATATTATTCAAATTTGGCGTGTCTTTATTCAAATCCATAACATGGGCTAAGAAAGCTTGACATCCGTTTTTTAATAAGCGAATAGCTTTATGATTAGATATGAAAGTGATTGATTTTAATGGTTTAGTTGCTTGAATTAAATACAACGGGTTGGTTAGGAATATGAAAACTAACAACCTTACGAAAATAATCAATTTTGGCATGATGAGTAGTTAACCAATCAATCCCAAAATCACATCAAAAGCAAGTATCTTTAAAGAGATAAGGTCAACGGTAAGTAATGGTGCCAACTTGAATCAAACAAGATTTATAAGCAGTGGATGTGATGAAAGTTTCTCTAATCGGAGTTTCCACGAGATAGGTCAAAGTCTAATTTCTCCTGAGTCGAGTTTAAGCGTTGAGCACATGCGGAGAGATAAATGAATGGGTAGCATCGGTGTCAAGTAAGGTATAAACTTAGCAAGAATTTATAAATAGCTTACCCGTGATCACCTCGTTTGGGTTCTCGCATTATGACCGATCCTGACAAACGCTCTTCCGGAATCGTTGACTATGACTTTTTCTCGGGACGATCTTTTTTGAGTCACCGTCCCCATTGAACTAGGTTTCGCATTCTTGTACAATCTCGGCGATATGTCCTTCCTTTCCACAATTATAGCATACATTGAATTGTGTGGGCGGTTTACGATATGTCCCTCTTTTCGCATTTGTAGCATATAATGGGTGGTCGTTCTCCTCCCTTAGAACCGATTCTTTTAAACACTTTTTGTCATCTTCACATAATCGTTGTTAAATCTCCTCTTTTTAAAATCTCCTCTGACTCGCTTCTTATTTTCATGGCCATGATTACCACCGAGTGGTTACCATTTTTGTCCAAATGCTTTTCTTTCTCCGTTATCATTATTACATTGATCGCTATCTCTACGCACGATCTGGTTGTGGTCCCTCGATTGACCGTAGTACTCGTTATCTCGCTCTAATAATTGAGCCACATTTACAACATCCGAATAAAGAGAAAATTTATGAGAGATGAGATCTTGGCGTATCTTAGGGTTTCAAACCTCTAAGAAACATCCGCGTCATCGTTCCTCATTCTCCACCAAATGAGGTGCAAACACGGATAACTCTGCAAACTTTGCCTCGTCTTTGAGACACCGCGTGTTGTTTTGCTTCTAATCTAATGAACTCCACTTCCTTCATATAGCGAACACTTTCGGGAAAAGTATTTGTCATTAAATAGTTCTGAAACGTTTCCCAAGACATCTTTGAGTCTTGGTGGATGGAGTGCGCTTCCTGAGACTCCCACCAATGATCTGCCTCGCCCACGGAACATAAAGGTGGCGAATGGAACCTTCTGTTCTCCGTGCATCCCAGAGACATCGAATATCTTGGTAATTTGCTTGACCCGTGTTTCCGCCATGATCGGATCGGCTTTCCCTTAAATTCGGTGGTCCCAACTCTTTGAAGCTGCTTGTTGGATGTGACAACCGTGAATTATTATCATTTCCTCCTGTATTTTGAACACAAGTCTCCTCAAATGCGATTTTGCATGAACTGCAAAAAACTTCTAAACATCCTCGTTCATCATCTCGCTTTCGATGGTGTTGTTCACGGGAGAAACATTGCCCGACTGTTGTTGCGTTCTCCTCGTTGGTGAGTACGAGGCATCTCCACGATCTCCTCATTTCCATTGTTAATATTCTCGGTTGACATTCTCAAATCTTTGTCATAAAACAAGGGTTAATTAAGGAAATCAATATATCACATAATATCCCTATATATCTTGACCAACTAACAAATAAGCTTAGGTAGGACACACTTAGCGAAGGATTTACTCGTCTCTCCCTCTAGTTCTATTCCCCGATCTCCGCCAGAGACCATATCCCTAAGCTACGATACCAATAACCGCGTGCGCCCCCAAAATAGGTATACATCACCTATTACGAGTTGTCGATACATGGTACGAAAACAACTACAACTTTATTATTACAACAAGAAAAGCTGTGAGTTTGAATACAAATATTATCTTCTAGACAATATCTATACTCAAATAAATCCTCATCACATTTATTGATACATTATTTTACAAAAATGGTGAGGACTACTAAACAATCCTTTCTAAACCTTCATTCCATACCCCAGGCTACGTCTTTCGCTTATATTCTCGCCTCACGAGAAAAAAAATGGAACAAAAAGGAAAAGGGTGAGCTCAACTAGCTCGATAAAGAATATTATGACTAAGATAATATACAAAAAATTATCGTTAGTCTTCAACAGGAAAAATCTAATAGAATACAATAGACAACAAATTTTAAATCAATATTAGCAATGAAATAATAATTCATTAGAAGAGTTAAGTAGAGAATGCAAACTACTATCTTCTATGTATGAATTTAAAAGTTCATCGTCTATCTTTTATCCTGTAACATCAATCAATATACATCTGAATCAAATATTCATCTTTGCACTACTGGGCGAAGATATTCATCGATTAATCATGTTCATTTAAACACCTGCTCATCTTTGCTTTGCTGGCCAAAGATATTCTTCGAAATCATTCATCTTTGCACTACAGGCCAAAGATATTCTTAAGAAATCATTCATCTTTGCACTTCTGAGGCCAAAGATATTCCATAATATCATCATTTAAGGCCGAGGATGATGAAAAATATTTTTTTAAAAAAACGAATCCAATTGAAACAAAATGACAAGGATTAAGGATTAAGGATTAGTACTTGGTTTTATCCACGTCCAAAAATACCTCAAAAATAATCATAGTGGTGTAAAATTCAAGAATGATCAAAACATGGATACACTCGAGTTAGTATCCGAATAGATGTTTTAGACGAAAAGAAGAAATTTTATTTTTCGGTTGAATAGTCTGGTATCGTGAATAGTCTTGAGTATATCGTGAATAAGTACCATATCGTGAATAGTAAATCCAACACCAAAAGATAGAAATTCCACAAAAACATCTTCACGCTTACGTGAATAGTACTAATCGTGAATAGTAACTTCGTGAATAGTAACTTCGTGAATAGTAACTTCGTGAATAGTAACTCATGAATAAGAACTCATGAATAATAGTAACCCGACATGAAAAAAGTTCCAAATTTGATAAAAACTTCGATCAACATTTCAAAGATAATGATATTGAAGAAATAATATCATTTGAGAAGAAAATAACATCCACTTACCTCGAAAGATCGATCTTACAATTTGAAACACCTGATATAGGCTATGACTTGGACTTGCACCGTATAGCAATACTCAAAGTATACTCAAAATACTCACAAGAATACGCTCGATAATATAGAGAGAAAACTTGATTTACGGTGTGATTTTCAATTCTAACCTAAGCACCCTATTTATAGGAAATTCTTAGAACACCAAAGCGAAAATTTAATATATTAATAATATTATTTTTCCACATCTTCCTACACACCATCAGCTGAAATCAACCACTAACACACATGTCCCATAAGTGACAAAAAAACGTTATTCATGCAAAACTTACTTAAAACTCCAAAAAATGATAATCAATTAATCCTAACTTCAATAATTCATAATAAATAGCCCTTTCATCAGAAAATTCGAATCACGCGAGTTTTTATAGGAAATTCAATTCTCTACAACTTTGCGGAAGAAAGTTTTTCCAAATTCCAAATAGAAATTGACCGAAATCCATAAGCGAGTCGATTTTACATTATAATCAAATTTCGGTCGATAAATGAGGTCCATGAAGCATGTTTAACATGTTTTAAACATTTATTGCAACAAAAATACTCTTCCTCCTCGTATACTCATATATCCCACATTCGTTTTGTAAAAATATCACCGTTAATATATTATTAAAATAATATATTTAAATGAATTATTTTATCGAGAAAAAGATAAAATATTAATTTTCAACAATTGTCATTTTAAAATTTTCTCCATCTATATCCACATAAAATCAATATTTTCCTCATCATATAAATCAATAATTAATTATTCACAAATAATATTACGAGAATCACAATATTGACAACCGAGGCGGTTCCCAGGAAGGGGCTTTCGATAAAATTTCTTCTTCTTGGCGGCCTTGATTAGGTGACCAAACCTCTCCTTGAGATGAACTTTCTAGACATTGCCAATAATGTTATCTAATAATATTATTCGGATAATATGAATTATTGCTTCGATAATGAAAATACCGTGTAATGACAATTATTGAAATAACAATGATATAAAATATCAACGCGACAATTATTAACTCGATAAAATCTTGAGCGATAATTCTTTGTAACCATTATTGAGTAGTGCCTTCTTCTACGTAAGAATCAATAATTGGTGCAATCTGCAGGTATCTTCTTGTTCAACAACGCGTATTAGTGTGTTTTAACCAAGGGTATTCCAACAAAGATGATTAAGATGAATAACTACTACGCTAGTTATTTAAAAACAACTTATATTTGTCGTTTTCTTCATCCATTCGCTTTTTTCGTTATGGGGCCCACATACGGTCGCTACTGGCCATCGTACGAATATTCCCAAAAGATCTGAATATTCCACGACCAAACGAATATTCCCAAAACAATGATGGATATTTTATAACCACTTGCTTATTTTGAAATATTTGCGTATTTAACCCTTAACTATCCACATTAATCAAATCAACCCTTACTATTTCAAAATAATAAATAGAAAAATCCTTTTTATTTAAAAATTTGAGGGTCTTACACTTGTCGTCTCAATTATTGATTTAATACTATAACATATTATACGATGATCTTGTGACAATAATTGAATCAATAATATAAGAGATATGATCTTTGCAATTCTTTGTGCAATAATTGAACATAGGTGAGTGACTTCTCACGTAAGCATCGATAATCAATCTGTGTGCTACTTACGCAACCACGCCAGTATTCTTGTATTTCTTTACCACCGGTAGTTCAACGGTTTTAACGGTAACACCTTCGTAGTTATTTTTAAAAAATATTTTTGTCGTTTTCTCAATCCGAATGATAATTACATTAATGGGGTCCACCAATGATTGGTAGTTATGCGAATATTCCTAACAAAAGAATATTCCCACCCAAACGAATATTTTATAACAACTTGCATACTTTGCAAAATTTATAAATATTACGCACAACTATAACATTATATCAAATTTATTCCATAATATTCAAAAATAATATTTATAGAAAAATTCATCTTTATTTATAAAAGTGGGGTCTTCTGACAATAAGAACTCACGGCGGTGGTGGCCAGCGCGATGGCAACAACGACGATATAGTGGCGGCCCGGCGAGAGGCGGGAGGAGGATAATGTCTGATAACTCCTTCATAATTTTTATTTTAATTTCCTCATTTTGATTTAAATTTTGAATTATGGATTTGAAATTGTTGTTAGCTCCAAAAGATTTGAATTTGAATTTTAGTTATCCTTGATTTTAGGTTTGTACTATTTTTGTAATATGAGTCATAATTACACTCTTTTTGTAATTATTTAGTTGATGCACTTTTCTTGTAATTACTTTCTATTTGTTGTATACTTATGTAAAGGACCCTAACCTAATCCCATAATGCGTCCTTTACATAAAGTATAGAACATTTAGAAAATAATTACACTATTAATGCACTCATAAAATATTTATACAATTAATATATTTTTTATATTTATTTATAATATTAGTGCAATTAAGATTCCTTAATTTAGGGAATTAGTATAGGATTCAATTCATAATAATAAAGAAATCTAAAATCAAGGAGAAATAACTACCATAATTAATAATTCAAATTCAAATATCTTGGATCTAACAAACAAAACAAATTCAAATTCAAAAATAATAATTAAAATTTAAATATTTAAAGTTTGGCAACGTCATCTTCCTCCTCCCCTTCGTCGATCATCTTCCTCCTCCCCTTCGCCGTCGCTTCAACACCATGGACCTTGGCCACAAATGCCATTATTATAATGAAGGTTGATTTAGTCCAGAAATTAAAAGGAGAAAAAGATAAATTTTAGTGCAGTTGGTATCCAAATATTTATACAAAGGTAACCATTTTACTTTTTGTGGGTAACCAAGAGAAATTTCAATGCAGTTGGTAACCAAAACTTTCAAAGGTAACAATTTTAATTTTTGTTGGTTACATTTGTATTAAGGTTTATTACTAATCAAGATTATATTAAAAAAAAAAATCTATAATAGATTTTTATAATTAATTAGTAACCCAATAAAAGCTGAATTGGTTACCTTTGTATTAAGGTTTACTACTAATCGCATTATAAAAAAAAAATCTACAATACATTTTTTTAATTAATTGGTATCCCAATAAAAAAGCTGAATTGGTTACATTTGTATAAAGTGTTAGCTACCAATCAAGATTATTAAATAAAAAATCTATAATAGATTTTTAAAAATAAATTAAAACCTAATAACACCGAATTGGTTCTTGTAGTATGAATGTTTAATTCCAATCGCAATAGTTTTAATCCTCCTCCTTTTAAATGCGTGGCATTTATGCTGCTTTTAATCTTTCCGGTGAGCTCTGAAAGTTTAAAATGCGATAGAAATAAAAGGAGAAGTACTGTCAGGTGATAAATAACATATAATGAGGTTTTTTTAGTTTGGTAGGGTGGGTGGTGATACTGATGGTGACGGTGGTGGTACTGATGGTGACGGTGGTGGTTCTGGTTAAAGCAACGGTGACATTTGAAAATATTAACGAAGAAATAAGAGATCATACAGTAGAACCCATTAAAGGATGAATTACAAGAACGACAATTGAAAATTGTAAGAATGCTTATGGGACGATGATGTATACGGAGGGACTATGTAATACTGATTGTCTTTGGATGAGGAGAGAGAGAAGAGAAATGCGTATGATAACTATTTCTAAATTAAGGAATCCTAATTGTATACTAATTCTTTAAATTAAGGAATCTTAATTGCACTAATATTGTAAATAAATATAAACGTGTATTAATTATGGAAATATTTTATGAGTGCACTATTATTGTAATTATTATTAAAAATATAATAAAATATGTAATTGTACCATTAGGTTATCCAAGATTCTGCTTGCGATATTGTACACTACTATAATTGAATTGAGACCTCGTGCGCTGTCACTTGGAAGGTATAATTTCTCCACAAGAGTATGACCCCCTTTGAGCTTCCCAAATATTTTCATTTTCATTTGATTTTATCTTCTTTTTTTAAAAAAATTATTTTGAAATAATATTTATTATTTAATAACAAATTTTAATATTAATTATTGTCTTAATCAAAATTAAATAAATTCACATTCATTTTAGAATCTTACAAATTAGCTAGAAAACAAAATAAAACAATATTAATATTCTTTATGTGAAACATAAGGAGTATGCTTTTTTTTGGTACAATGTGATTTGCGGAATATTCTAAATTTTACAGTTATCAAAAATATTTGCTTGTTATAAAATATAATAAACAAAATAACTTTTCAAAATGATATGTTGTATCTCCAAATTTTAATAGCTTGATATTATATTTTAGAATCGATAAAATACTAAAAGAAAAAGAAAAAGAAAGTATAATCGTTATCCAGTTCTTCAAAAGTCAAAGTGTATCATGGTTCATGGGCATTAAGGAAATTAAATGGAGTAGAATGATAAATATAGTTTTCATCACTTAAGGACCGTCTGTTTATATCTGAATGAGTATGAATAAATTTGTATTTGACTAATTAAATCATTCAAACAGTTTAATTTATAATTTTTAAATTTTGAATGCGTTTGAATAATTCATATAGAAAATTGTGGTTGAATCAGTAACTAGTAGTGTTGAATGATATTTTTATCTATCTATACTCGTAGATAATTAAAAATTACATTTAATATTCCATATTTTTTAATATTGTAAACAAATTTTGTTGCTTACAAGTTATTTTTAATTTTTTTAACAAATTGTTCAATAATCAATTTAATGAATATTGTTGTAGTCTTTTATTTTGGTTTTTGGACTAATAGATATTATTAAAAAAAATTAGTGTTTATTCCTAATAGTATACTCACTGCTCACAAGTTTATATATAATTTTTTTAAAATAACATTGTTTATTTATAATTATATAATATATTTATTCATAATAATTTAAAAGTTAAAATAAAAAAAATATATGTATTCAAATATTTTATACAGACACATAATTTCATTCTATATTCAAACTTTTTACGTTCATTCAGATTCTATTGTACATTCAAAATTTTCATTTAATTTTATCAAAAATCACATTATACTCGTAAGACATCCAAAAACAAATGAATACGATAAAGATGGTCCACCTCCATCCACTTAAAAGGACATAAATTAGTTCAATCATGTCAAATCACTAGTAGTAGCAATTATGCTTTTACTTTTTGGTTTTCAAATCCTCCTTTCCGATAACATCAATTTATTATCAACAATAACATTAATTAAGATGGGTTTCTTCTTTAGTTTATAAAATTTATTGATTATAAAATAAAGTTTGATCGAGAGCTACTGAGTTAAATATGATCTCAAATCGAACCCGTACAATTTAAATTTTTTGGATGAATATGATTCAAGTATCAATAAAAAAAATTACAATTAAAAGAAATTCGAGTAATTTATTAAATTTTAAAATTTATTCATAATTTTGAATCATTTATATTTTGAGTGGAACGAGTCAGAAATGTTTGTTTCATTTCAGGTAATGCAATTTAAAAAATTCAACTTGGAATTAAAGAAATGTAGGTCCGTCCAATCAACGTGCATAAAGAAGATACAACGCTGCCGATGATTATCCCAACTAACATGGAGTACTACTTGTGATTTTTATTCGCTCCGTGGTTTAACAGGGAAACATGTGAATTAATAATGCATTTATACCAAAATAAGCAACTACTCCGTACTCCTCCCTCCCTCCGTTTCAAGATTCAAAATATAAGACAAATTTATTCAGTTATAATACAAACAACTATATATATATATATATATTATAGACTAGCTAATATTTATAATTATTATTATTTCAAAACTTAAATGAAAGCGTATCAAATTTTAATTTTACGATTTTATAAATTAACTTCAAAATGCAACCTTAGTATTAAAAAGAAGGTAGTAGTAGTAGTACAATTTATGAGCATACTCCTACTTAAGAATAAAACATATACCGTATAATTGTACAATTAAGCATAGTAAACTGCGATAGTTTAATAGTGCCAGCCGGCCAGGAGTCCTCCTTATCTTAATTTGTTGGAAGCTAAATAAACAACCAATAAAAAGGTTGTAATAAATTAATCACTCAAGTTCATTCATCAAGCTCACCTCTCTTTTTTTTGTGGGTTCAAATGTTCAGTATATACGTTATATGTGTGTGTGTATATGAGATTCAGTTATCATAAAATTAACTTCATACAAATCTTGACGTAAAATCGAATCCGTCTGATCTTGGCAAATCTGATCGGGAGAAATTACTTTTTGATCTGATATCAATCAATCATTGATTAATTAATTCCGCTGCCGTGTATATGTAATGGTAATGGTAATGTATATGTAGTGCACGTGAATTCCCAATAATGTGTCATGCAATAGAAAAGAAAAGTGGGGTCTCCTAGCCAGCCTCTCTCCTTTTGTTATCTTCCCAAACTCCAACTCCCAAGAATCTCTCCTCTCTTAGTATTTTTTCTTTCCTGCTCCTACTTTGCCTCCTCCTTTCTTCCTTCCTTCCTAATTGCTGCGACCCATTTCTTATCTTTTTCCTCTCTCTCTGTCCTTTGATATTCTCTCCTCTCCTCTCCTCTCCTCTCCTCTCAGCACCAACATAACATTTGTTGAAGAAGCAACAGTTGTCTCTAATTCTATCCCCCATTTTCATCATCATGCTCTCATTTTTTCTCATTCTATTCATTAGTACTACTGCTACGGCTGATTATGGGGAGAAACAAATCTTCCGGTTGGACAAATTTCAATGGGTACGGCGAAGCAGCCCACCTCGCTTCTCTGAGAAATCAAGTGAGTAGTTATGATAAAAAGGAAAAAGATTTGAAATACATAACTCTGTCAATGACATCATCATTACTTTGCTTTATGCTCTCTCTCTCTCTCCCTCTCTTCAGGAATCTCTCATCTAACACTACCTTTAAGCTTTATCAGTGCTAAGTAGTAAATATTAAGCAAGATAATGCTAGCTTTTATTATATTGGCTTAACTAACCTAGTTTTAAGTGTCACCTACCTCATAAATATCAATTTAACACTGTGCATGCAAAACCATTAAAATCCATATTTATATTATAGTGTTAGCACTAATAGTATATCGACTGGACTCTCATTAGACTTGTTAACTTGGTCTACAGGAACAGAGAATGGTGCAACTATACTAGAAATGAAGCACATAGATTACTTATCTAAACCAATTCATGACTGGAACCAGAGGCTTCAAAACCGCCTAATCTATGATGACATTCGAGTTCGGTCATTTCAATCCCGAATCAGAAACATGGTTTTGGCTCAAACTGAAGTCCATTCACAAGCTCAAATCCCTCTCATTTCTGGTGTCAAACTTCAAATTCTGAACTACGTTGTCACTGTTGAATTGGGTGGTCGAAACATGACCATGATTGTGGACACCGGGAGTGATCTGACATGGGTTCAATGTCAACCCTGCAAATTATGTTATAATCAACGAGAACCTCTCTTCGACCCCTCTGTATCCTCTTCATATCAATCAGTTTTGTGTGATTCCTCAAGTTGCAACTCTCTGCAATTCGCCACTGGAAATTCAGGGGTATGTGGAACCAATCCACCAACCTGTAACTATGATGTTAGCTATGGCGATGGTTCATACACTCGTGGTGAGCTAGGCTGCGACCACCTCCTCCTTGGAACCGCACCAGTAAGTAATTTTGTATTCGGGTGTGGTCGGAACAATAAAGGCCTGTTTGGAGGAGTTTCAGGCCTTGTGGGTCTTGGAAGGAACGATCTCTCGTTGGTTTCTCAAACTTCCAATATCTTTGGAGGATATTTCTCCTACTGTTTGCCTTTAACACAAGAGGAGGCTTCAGGTTCACTTATTCTAGGCGGAAATTCTTCAGTTTACAAGAATTCAACACCCATTACTTACACTAGAATGGTTCCAAATCCACAGCTCTCAACCTTCTATTTTCTAAACCTTACTGGAACTACTATAGGTGGTGTGGCTTTAGAGGCTCCAGCTTTTGGTAAAGGTGGAATACTAATTGATTCAGGGACAGTGATTAGTCGCCTTCCTCCATCGATTTATAGTGCTTTGAAGACTGAGTTTCTAAAACAATTCTCGGGGTATCCTCGAGCGCCAGGATTTTCAATACTGGACACTTGCTTTAACCTTTCTGCATATGAAGAAGTAAACATTCCTACAGTAACAATGAAATTTGAAGGTGAAGCTGAACTGAATGTGGATGTACAGGGAATCTTCTATTTTGTAAAAACAGATGCATCTCAAGTTTGTTTGGCTCTAGCAAGCCTCTCATACGAAGATGAGATCGGGATTATTGGAAATTACCAGCAAAGGAATACTAGGGTTGTATATGATACTGTGGAGTCTAAGTTGGGATTTGCAGAAGAAACTTGCAGTTTCACATAGGAGCGAAAAGGAAGGGGGTTTATTGTTGTGAATATGGTTCTTCAAAGGAAAGCCATGGGATTCACTGGAAATGGTATCTTCCTAGGAGTATATTTTCTTATTTTCAATCACCTATAAATATTTGAGATAACTAATGGGGGGATGGTATAGAGTATAGTGATGCAATTTGTAAATTGCAGTGTGTTTAAATGTAATGAATTGATTCTACGATGCAGACTGGGTATATACTGATTAAATTGTGTTTCAGTGCAAGCGAGAGACAACTAAGCTATTTTCTTTCCCCAGATTCCACCGAATGAACAAATTGATACTGGGTCTTAGGGAAAAACAAAGTCATAACAATTCATTTGAGATATAGATAAAAAATGACAGAAAAGATAATGGAGTTTGTTGATGAACAGATTTGATAATAAATTATATTGGAATTATCAGTAATTTTGCTGGGAAAATAGAACCGGTAAGAATTTGCAGACCTGAAACACGTAATACGAACATACAGAGGACCCACCATGGTATTTTTTGAATTCGGAGATTCTGATTTTTAATAATGTGACCAGAAATTCATCTGCTGTGGGCTCCATAAGCCAGCTACCAATATGATTCCAAATGTGCAATGCTCGAGCAAAACTTGCTTTATATCAGCAAAAGCCACAATAGCTGACTGTTCAAATTGTTAAGGAACCAGGAAAAATATGAGCACTTAAGAAACTGCCAAGTAAAAAATGATGGCTCCCAAGAACAGACACCTTTAGTAGGTTAGATATCCATTTCTTCATCAACTTTAGACGGGTAGTTTCAGTTACTGGTATGTTAATGTGTCTAAACAGACTATCAAATATTGTACAAGAAATATGGATAGCTTAAGGTTGGTATGAAGAGTGGTTTGTGACCAATAAGAGTGACAGGCTCTAGTTTCCCCAAAAATGTAAATTCAGTAATAAAATTCGTCAGTTTAAGTTCCCGTCAAATGTTGTGGACAAGAGAGGCCAATTCCCTATTCTCAAAGTCCAGTGTATCATCAACTTTTTTGGTCGTCAGCATCTCATTTGGAAGGATAGACACATTGGGTTCAGTTGCGGGAACCAAAAATAGAAGCCCAATTGGAAGAATCCTGAGTAAACTCCGGATTAAAATTGCTATCCACAGGTTGTGGAATTTTTTCCGTTAATATTCAAGATATGGAGAAAAAGGCCGCTGGCCCAAGAGTTGAGCATCCCCACATGATCAATTGTCATAAGCAAAGCAAAGAAAGTGCCTTCTATACCAGAGGTGCAAAGCTTAGAACTGAGAACAAGAAGAGGCATCTATTTGAGGCGTCCTATCATTCTGTGAAAAAATTCAGCGATAACAACAGAAAAGAAATCTGGTACACCAAGTCTCAAGTTTAATCATAGAACCAATATCAAATCCAGCATCCCTGAAGCACCAAAGACCAATTGAGACTAAAATAGTACTTGACGAAATGGGTAGCTTTTAAAAATATTTTGGTAGAGAAGAACTAGGAGCCAATTCCACCAACAGAAAATATGGATACGATAACCTCCTGCATACAGCCATATGAATGATAAGGTCAATACACATAATAAGAACTTGTACATCTTGTAAAAAGATAAGAAAAGATTTGCACAATATTTTATTTGGAAATGCAGACTTGTTGATAGTACTAAATTAAGGTAGAGATTTAAGCAACTATTAATATGCAAGAAAAATGAAAGGTACAGATAGTATTACTTAGTAAAAATGTATGAAAACAAAAACATTGTTGTTAAGAGAATAATCTCCAGAAATTCAGTAACCATACTTGTATGTTTGAAACATATCTGTAATAAGTGAATTGCACACTTGGCAACCGTAATCTAAATCATTTTAGGAACCGCAGAGAATTGTCCCCGTCAAAAATAAGAGAAAAATGTCTAAATACCTGTGAGAAAGATGGGGCTGCTTTTGCATCTGTATACCAGTAGAACATTCCTTCATGAATGTTCAAGCTAAATGCAAGTGACAGGTACATTTATAAGCATGGCCTCCAAACATCTCGGCATTTCAATGCTGTCCACATTGCCTTACCAGCATCCATAATTTTTTGAATCACCTATTAAAAAACCTGGATTTTATGTATGCATGATCAGAAGAAGACGCATCAATAGTTCTAAAAAATGATGCAAGTCATTCCCTCCTATAACCACTGTTACGCACCAGGGGTTCTCGCAGAATCATTCCAACCAAAATGACAAGCCTAGAAGGGATACTTAGCACTCCAAAAACACCCTGCCATTGAAGGGCACACTACTGGTAAAACACAAGGACTTGGGGGGCAAGAATTTTTTTAACAACATAATATATATTCACAAAAAAGGGTACTCGGGTAGAATGCATTGATATGGACCGTAATTGATGTAAGCTCGTTGAACTTCATCAAATAGATCACCAAGACATTTCCTATTTCGATACGTTTTTCAGGATCACACTCCAAATAATTAATATCCCATTTTTTACCTTCAATTCTTGGTGATTTTAGAGAACGTTGTTCTTGTTCAGGGGTAGGCAGAGATGTTTGAACATTAGGCTCAAGGGTAAGCAACGATGTGTCAACATAATTTGATTGTTTTCTCTTTAAAAATGAATCAATAGTATGTGATTTTCCCATGATTCTAAAACAAAAAATAAAAAATTCAATTAAATACACTACAACAATGAGTTAATCAATATTATTGACCACTCATTGAACTTTTTAATTATAAAATTTTCATAAATTTATAATCAAGTAAGTAAGGGTTTTAGTTGGTTACCGAAAACAAATTGAATATGCAATTGGAATTAACATATACAATATTATGATCACTCATTAAACTTTTAAAAATTAAAATATCAAGTTTCATAAAATAAACAAAAAATAATAAAATAAGGATTTTAGTTAGTTACCTGGATACAAATGTATCATTCAATTGGAATAACACATACAATATTATGTTCCAATTATACAAACTTGCAATTATAATGAATTTAATAATAAAATTAGTTTGCAATCAGAAGCACTTTATGAACAACTTGATAAATGAACAAGTGGGTCTTACAAAATTTTCAAACCCTTGGGGTCCGTGGCCCCCTCCAGTCATAACATAGCTTCGTCCCTGGTAAAACAGGAAACAACTTGAAAACAATTTATACTGAGATACTTTAATATCTGATCCGATCTATCAAACGATAATAGATATTATGTGGTTTCCAGTGCTTGAATCAACATAAGTTTTAAATTATTCATCCCAATTAAATGTAAGTTTAACACTATAGATTATGATTATATAAACAAATGCTTGATAAACTTTTGCATGTAACACATATTGTATACCTCTTTGAGATCAAAAATGTTTTTATTGACAAGGACAGAAAAAGGTATCTGAATAATTTAAAGTTGATGAAATGATATTTAAGGAAAATTTTAATGATAGTTAAGGGCCAGTTAGAATATACTTTTGCAAAAATAATGATAGATGTTTGTAATTACATAGAACCTATTGCCTATTGCATTATATACTACTTATTATAATTCATAATAACTCGTGATTAAAGATCTGTCTAGTATAGTTTCTCATTAGCAGTCACTATGCATATGAAAAGATATTATTTTGAAATTAAATGCTTCAATTTTCCATAAGGAAACTCAATTTTTGTGTTTTTATTTAAATCTAATCCATTTGTTTGAAGAGAAAGTCTAACAGATCAGGATGATCAATGTGTCAATGGACAAATATCAAACCTATGCATATGAATTGGATTGTTCCAGACTCAGCAAGACAACAACTATCCAATTCATCGGCATGTCTGGATTCTGGAAACATAAAACAAAAGGAAGATACTTGCAACCAATAGTGGTAGGTAAAGAACTTGTGTAGAATAGAACCTTAGACCCAATAATATGCACAAGAAACCCATTAACCAATAGAAGAGATTAAACCGCCCAAGCTCTGCATGTCACCATCAAGAGAAGGATGACTAATACTGTTCACTGTCACACAGGCATCCATAGTCACATCTGTTATTGCTACCCCAGCACTCCCCGTCATGAGAGACAACATGGCATATGTAAGGCTCAAATTCTGGTGCAATGATAGCATAAGCATGGATATGACACCAATAAAACCTGAAATCAATAAGGTAGTCAACAACATGTGAGAAGAGGGTTTTTTGTTACAAATAGAAGCAGCCAGCTATAGCGTGCCTGGAGTTTGCAATCCAATTACATTGAAAACGCAAGAGAAAAAACATCTGATATCACGTTAGATCTTCATGTTGCAACGTAAACTAAAGAGATTTCAAAAAATATATTTCTGCCTGTTTTGCTATAATCGGTCAATCTCTATGGAAAGACTTCTTTTTCACTTATCTTCTGTCTTTTAATTGAAAGTACCATCACTTTGTAAAGCAATTCCTTGTGCCAGATCCCAGTTTATCTTAGTTTAAGAGCAGTTTCTATTAATAATTTTAGTTAACTGACTGTTATAGTAAGGCAAGGGTAGTTTAGTCTTAGTCTATAATAGTTGAGGTCTTGTTAGTCTTTTCCTATTACAATTCTGTTATGGAATCTGTTGCCCGGTGCGTGCGTCTTTGAGTATAAGGGTGCAAGTATTGATGTATTGGATCTGTTGAATTTTAAATGAATATTCCTTCTCCTATTCTTCTAATCCTCCTCCCTTTCCTCTCTCGAGATCTCTCTTCCTATATGAATTCTCAGATTCTCTGCTCATAATACTCCAATTCATCGAGACTTGTCCCATTTCAAATTTGTTAAGGTATTGAACTAATTAAGTTAGTTCCTAACAAATTGGTATCGAGCGAGCAATCCTACCACGGCTACTAACAACCAACGCCTTTAAGTCGATTGGAAGAAGCGGATCGGTAGCTTCAAAAATGATTTCGTGCTCAAATGAATGAACTCAAGCGGGATATTGATGTCGAAGATGGATCGAAAGTTGCGTGAAAATGATGAAAGGTTTCGAAGCCATGTTAGCACTGAGGATGCCAGTTGAACAGAATCGAACAGGTAACCACAATGATTCCCATGGTTCAATATTAGGCTCTATGAATAGTGGTGGTACTAATGGACATGATGGGAGTAGCAATAACAGTGGTAATAGCAATAATATTTTTAAATCTATCAGATTTGAGTTTCCTAAATTTGATGGAACTAATCCTAGATCCTGGATTAGAAGGTGTAATAAATTGTTTGCACATTATGTTGTGGACGAGGAACAGAAATTGTATCTGGCTACCATAAATCTGGAGGGTGAGGCTGAGGAGTGGTATGCAGGATTTGTTCCGGAAGAGGTGGCTTTATCTTGGACTGGTTTTGTGGATGAGATTTTAGCTAGATTTGGTCCTGAGGCACAATCTAATCCAATTGGTGAACTCAAAAACTTACATCAAATTGGAACTGTAGATGAGTACAGAAGGAAATTTGAGGAGTTAAAAGGCTGGGCTCTACTAAAGAATCCTACCCTCAATGAATCCTTTTTTATGGACTGTTATATTGGAGGACTTAAGGAGGAGATCAGATTGGGTATACAGGAGCTGAAGGTCACTAGTTTAAAGGAGCTAATCAGGGTTTCTAGGGTAGAGGAAGCTAAGTTTGAGGCTTGGATGAAAAGGAGTAGGTTGAGTACTAAATATAGTACAGTGGGAATCACTCAGAAAAACACAGTGTAAATTTCAGCTAAGCCTCCACTAATGACTGGTAGCACAAAAACCCAGTTATTCCTCTTAAGCAGTTGGAGTATGGCAGGTCACTTCCTATCAAAGGGTTGACTAATGAGCAAATTCTTTGAGAAAAGAAGGAAGAGAAGTCATGTTTTTCTGTGATGAACCATATACTCCACAGACACAAATGCAAGACCCCACACTTATTCATATTATTACTTTCAAGAGGGAGGCGAGGATTGTGAGGAGGAAGTAAGTGGTGAATCGAAAACTAAGGAGACCACGAGATGAAGGTGGTATCCGGGAAGCTCATATAACCTTACATGCCTTATGCAGACATAGTAAGAATAATCTGATCAGTGGTGGGGAATGGCTAATGGGAAGTTTCTCAAGATACTTAATTGACAAAGTGAAGCACTCACAACTTTATGGATCCGAATCGCCAAAAGGTTGAGGCCACGTCTGCGATCTACCAAACCAATAACGTATGCATGGTGATGGATTCAAGGTTAATAATAATCGAGGAATGTGTGGGCCTTCATTGACAAAGACAAGAGGAGAGGAGTTTAGCAATGATTTTAAGATCTTACCCTTGGGTGGGATTGATGTTGTTCTGGGAGTACAGTGGTTAAGGAATTTTAATCCTACCACATTTGATTTCAAGGAGTTAACACTATCCTTCATCAAGAATGGAAAGTCAGTGGTGTTGCAAGGTGAATCTGATTCTGTGATTCCCACTGTTCAAGTCATGTCCTCTGGAGAATTCAACAACATCCTTAATACCACCACACATGGGTATTTTGGGTATTTATTTGGAATGGCTTATGATAACCAGGTTAAGGATGACACTACTAGCAGCAAGGATGACTGTGGAGGAAAAAGAAACTATGAAAGCCCAAAAGATCATGAGTTAGATGCCCTGCTTGAAGAATTTACTGAGGTCTTCCAGGAACCTAAACAATTACCCCCTAATAGGAATCATAATCATCACATCAACTTGAAGGAATGAAGTCAACCTGTAAACCTGAGGCCTTACAGATATCCTCATGTATGCAAAAAAGAGGAAATTGAGAAAATTGTTAATGAGATCTTTGCGGTAGATCGGTGTCATCTGACAAGCAACAACCCATATGCTTTTCCGATTCTGCTTAGTCAAAAAAACGATGGTACATGGAGGATGTGTGTAGATTATAGATCCTTAAATGAGCAAACCATTAAGGATAAATTTCCCATCCCTGCCATTGATGAACTATTAGATGAACTGCATGGAGCTAAGTGGTTTTCAAAGTTGGATTTGAGATCTGGTTATCACCAAATCCGAGTGCATGAATCTGATATACAAAAGACTGCATTTAGGACTCATTTAGGCCACTTTGAATTCTTGGTTATGCCATTTGGCCTTACAAATGCACCAGCAACTTTCCAGTCTCTCATGAATGAAGTATTTAAACCCTTCCTCAGAAAGTTCATTCTGGTTTTCTTTGATGATATATTAGTGTACAGCAAGACATGGGAAGACCACATGAGCCACCTTAAAATGACATTACAATTACTGGAGACTAATCAACAGTATGCTAAAAAAGTAAGTGCACTTTTTGGAATGGAACAATCAAATATCTTGGGCACATCATATCTCATGAAGGAGTCTCAACCGATCCGCATAAGATAGAATGTATGGTCAAATGGCCCCAACCACAAAATCTTAAAAGTTTAAGAGGATTCTTGGGCTTAACAAGTTCTTATAGGAAATTAAGTAAGAAATTATGGAGCCATAAGTAGGCCTCTAACCGAAGTTATTAAAGAAAGACAAATTCATTTGGACTCCAATAGCCCATGAAGCTTTCTTGGCTCTTAAAGAAGCGATGACCAAGTCTCCAAAGACTAGCGATGCCGGACTTCTCAAGACCTTTTGTGATAGAAGTCGATGCCTCGTACTGGACTAGGAGGCGATCCTCGTGCAAACAGAAAGGCACCAATAGCTTTCATGAGTAAAACCATAGCTCCCAAGCATTTGGGATGGTCTACTTATGAGAAGGAGCTTATGTCTCTGCAGTACGTCTTTGTAAGCAAATGGAGACACTATATACTGGGGAATAAGGTTCACATAAAGACTGATCATCAAAGCTTGAAATATTTATTAGACCAAAGAATCTCTACTATGAACCAACAAAAATGGATCACCAAGCTGCTAGGTTTGGATTATGAGATTATATATAAAAAGGGAAAAGAAAATGTGGTAGCAGACTGCTTATTCAGACCAGTAGGTGAGGATTATAACCATTCTTATTGCTCGGCCATATCTGCATCTATTCCTCAATGGATCTCAGAACTAGCTACTACTTGGGAGGAAGAGGATGGCCTTAGGGATTTGATAACTCAATTAATCATGGATCCTCAAGCTCTACCAGGTTATTCCTACAAGGTTATTCCTACAAGAATGGCAGACTAAAATTTAAGGATAAACTGGTGGTGGGACCTAATCAGGTACTCAAAAATAAACTACTAGCAGAATTCCATGCTTCACCTTTAGGGGATCATTCAGGCATAAGAGGGACCTATGAAAGAATCAGCAAGTATTTCTTTTGGTCAAGTTTAAGGGTTGATGTAACCCAATGGGTAAAGGGTTGTGATGTATGTCAAAAACAGAAGCATGAGACAGTGGCCAATCCTGGTCTTCTTCAACCAATGGTTGTGCCTGAAATTCCTTGGACAGACATTTCTATGGACTTCACAGAGGGATTGCCTAACTCTAAAGGTTACACTGCTATTTGGGTAGTGGTGGATAGGCTTACCAAGTATGCTCACTTCATCACAATCAAGCATCCTTTCACAGCTCAAGACCTGGCTCATATCTATGTTGCTCAGATTTATAGGCTGCATGGTTTTCCCTCTACAATTATCTCCGATAAAGACAAATTTTTATTAGCTTGTTTTGGCAATCTTTGTTCAAGTTGGTGAGAACTAAACTGCACTTGAGCTCAGCTTATCACCCACAATCGGATGGACAAACTGAACGATTGAACCAAGTGTTAGAATGTTATTTGAGGTGTATGGTGACACAAAAACCAATTGAGTGGACTAACTGGATTCCTATGGCAGAATGGTGGTATAACACCCACCATCACTGTGGGTTAAAAACTTCACCATTTGAAGTCCTTTATGGTTATAAACCCCCATATTTTAATTTTCATCAACAAGGAAGAGTTCATGATCCCCTCACTAGAAGTTTTTACAAGGACAGGACTGATTCTCTGCGGTTGCTCAAACAGAATTTGATTGAGGCTCAAGCTAGGATAAAACATTATGCTGACAAAGCAAGATCTGAGAGGTCTTTTATGGTGGGAGATTTGGTTTACTTAAGGATTAAACCATATCAGCAAACCAGTGTAACACACACCAGATTTGGGAAATTAAGTCCTAAGTACTTTGGGCCTTTCATGGTATTGGAGAAAATTGGCAATGTGGCTTATAAATTACAGCTTCCAGGGAATGCTAAGATACACCCAATGTTTCATGTTTCCTTATTAAAAAAAATGTATTGGAATAAATTCTTCCAACTCACCTACACTACCTTCAGTCAATGATCAAGGGCAATTTTTGGTGGAACTTGTGGCCATATTGGATAGGAAGATGGTTAAAAGAAACAATGTTGCAGCTGTAGAAGTGTTAGTGCAATGGTCTAACACACTTCCTTCTGATGCAACTTGGGAGGACTGGGACATTTTCCACAGCAGATTTTCCCACTTCCATCCTTGAGGACAAGAATGCTGTCAAGAGGAAGGGATTGTAAAGCAATTCCTTGTGCCAGATCCCAGTTTATCTTAGTTTAAGAGCAGTTTCTATTAATAATTTTAGTTAGCTGACTGTTATAGTAAGGCAAGGGTAGTTTAGTCTTGGTCAATAATAGTTGAGGTCTTGTTAGTCTTTTCCTATTACAATTACATTATGGAATCATTGCAAAAAGTGCATGTTGAGAGTATAAGGGTGCAAGCATTGATGTATTGGATCTGTTGAATTTTGAATGAATATTTCTTCTCCCTATTCTTCTAATCCTCCTCCCCTTTTCCTCTCTGAGATGTCTCTTCCTTATATGAATTCTGTATTCTCTGTTCATAATACTCCAATTACTGAGACTTGTCCCATTTCAGCTGTTAAGGTATTGAACTAATTAAGTTAGTTCCTTACACACTTCTTGCAGAGCAGTCATATTTCTAGATAATACAGGATGGCACAAAACCTAGTGAAATGGCAAAAGACAATATCTTATGATACTAAATGCAGCCAAAATATCTGGAATTCCACACTTGTGAACAAGCTAGCCTAAAGGTGAAGCGCATGCTAAGTTTTACTAATCTTTCTCATCATCTAAATCACTAACAAGTCTGGCGCTACCGCAGGTAATATAACCCTTCTCTGACATGCCCAGAACTATAACTTACCTATTTGTTACAGGCAGAGGGTTAGGCCATTCATATGCACCAGTCTTCTTTGTTGCAGTTTGTGAAATATATTATAGGATACTTTAACTTGAAATTACGCAAAGCAGTAAGTCGAGAACATTACCAACTATACCCAGCTTTATTAGTTAGCCATGATGCAGGGGTAAGATTTCAATGTATACGCAGCATTGAACTTGGCTTACACTGCCAAATTGATAAAGCATTGATCTTGTACAATTACTGTAACTGGAAAAGTTAGTAATAAATGAAATCTGGTTGCACAATTTCAACCAAGCTATAGATATGAATGGACACTTCTTGTAGTATATAATGAATCAAATTATTCACAATTATTTTTAATACACAATGTATTCTTTTTTTGAGAACATTTGCAATATTTGTTATTCCATACACCACGTATTCTATCCAATACAAGAACAAGTGGAATTCTGTCAAGAAATAACAGAGGCTGATACAAAATAAGAAACATTTATTTAAGCCCTAACAAGTAGGCGATAGCCCATAAACTAAATGTTTTAAGGAAATCATAAAAATTAATTTAAGTTCTCAACAAAGTTTTTTAGGTGATTGATCTTTGACAGAAAAATAAGATTGAGGGATAGTCCTAGAAAATTAAACCATAATTGCACTAGCAAATTAACATGTAAACATTTTGAAAGGTGAATATATAGTAGTACATAATTTGGCAATAAATCAACAAAAAATACACATGAAATAATTATTACTAAAGTGGATAAACATAATTTACCAGCAAAGATTAAATAAGGCCGCCTCCGATATCCATTGATGGGAACAATAGGCTTGATAATCCAAGGAAGTTGAAATAAACCAAAATAAACCTGAGCTTCAAAAGGTTGTAACTTCTGCTCATCTTTCATGTAGTATTGTATGCTAACCTTACTTAGACCAATTCCCACTCCCTGATTGATTCCGGACACTATCACCATGCCCAACACAAAACTCCAGTGAAACTTGTCACCCAACATTTTAAACCAATAAACAGATCTCAATATTAGACCCCAAACGGCCAAACCCCCCCTCTTTTGGCCTCTTCTCCCTCTGGGTATGTCCCTCATGCTCAAGTGCTTCTTCTTCTTTCATAATCCAACTTCGTTCCATACAAAAAAAAAATTGATATATTAATGATGGCACCCAGATCAGAATTACCCTAATCTTGAAAAATAACAACCAAATTAGTGATAAAAGTTAAGATTTGCAAAGTCAACAAATACCCATATCAGAACAAGTTGTTTTCTGAATCGGGTCAGTCAATAAAATTTGTTCAATAACAACATCAATGATAATTTGAGTAAACTTGTTTCGGATCGAACGGATCAACATCGATTGATATGTCTGTTAATTTCTTTGATGTGTTTTAACATGGAATAATAGTTTTTTGCCAACTTTAACCGTGCTTATAAACAATTTAATTTAACAAAATGGTGAAAGAAATGATTTTTTTAAAAAATAAATCTATTATCCCATAAAACCCTCGCATATACTTATATTTTTGACGTCGTGCATACGAGTAATCTCGTTGAGGAGTTAATGATACCAGTTGTGCTTGGATTTAAATTTTAATCCTTTATTGGATTGTATTTTCTTGTAGTACACTCAATAATCTAATTATTCATTATTTTATCCTTTATCAATATGATTCTATAAACCTTTATGTTTGAGGTCCAATTTTCAAAGTGGGTGAGTTTATTTTATGAAAGTTTATTTTTTTTCTTTAATTATATGAGGTATATTTGGATTTGTTTATTTTTTCTCTACGAGATTTGACTGATTATTAATATTATAACAGTGACGATGTATTTAATTATAAAATTATATTATACTCTTAAAAATAACATTTTAAAAAAAAATCAAAATGCCCCGAGTATTTTATTATATTCTTAGGAATGGATTGTTTTGCATGGGATGATCAAAATGAGTTGAAACCATTTGCTAGGCTAAATTAATCCTAACAAATTAGTTATCTACATATATGATTTCAGTTCGAGGTATTATGTTGTAATCTAGTATCAAGTGATCCAAAAGAAATAGTATTAAACTCGTCAATTTAATTATTTAGGGATGAAAATTGTTGAGTAAATATGGGGTTAATTGGAGAAGTTGGCTTTCCCCCTTTTAAGTTGCATGCCACATGCAGCCCATAGCCTAACAATTAATTGTTTAGTAGCTAAGAAATCAAGCTATTAAAAACTTCAAATATTACCCACCTTGTGATTAATTAAAAAGTAGTATTTTCTGACTGTTCTAACTTTACACCTTTTCTAAAATTAAAAAAAAAGTTGATCTACAATATATTCGAGACCTTTACAAGGCAAAGGTAACTTTGCACGTTAAATTATTCTTAATTTAAATTTCATTTTAAAACTGAAATCAAATAAAAAAGTATTTTAGCCCTACGTCACTATAATTTAAACATGTGAGGTACTTACCCCAATCAATTTTGTTAGGTAGGCTAGCTATAGCTAGATCTCATTCAAAGACGTTCAAACGAAATTAAATAATACTGGAGTATATGATTGGCAAGTGCAACACCAGAGTCTCCATATGGTGCAACCAAATTAAAGGGAATTTCAAAGGCAACAATAACATAAGCTGATTGATAGTATTTCAGAAGAAAGTTAAATGATGATTGGCTACACAATTCCCCGACTTATCAAACCGGACAAATTAGAATTCTCCTTATTTTAAATGAATTGGAGAGTCTCTATTTTAAATGGTTAAAATTTAAAATGTATTAAAATGTGAGATGATGATGTTGATAGAAATACAAATGGAAGTGAAACAGAACATAACACAAAAGAAGAAGTGAGGACAAAGTAGAAGGGGACTTGGTACATATTAAAGACGGCCAGAAAAATACTACTGAAAGAAAACCCTTAATTTCCCTCAGCCGGCTCTCCCCTCTGATTTGCCAACACTCCCCCAGGACCCCACCCCACATTCCCTTCCAAAATTACTAAATTTTCCCACTCCTCATTTTCCATTCCCTTTATATTTTCCCATCCCACCCTTGGGCCTTATTATTGGAGGAGGACCCAGTCTTCTTATTATACACACGCTCATTTTCCTCTTCTGGAGTATATATTTTACATCTGATCCTTTAATTCTTTCTCCCTTCTTTACACTTCTAATTCCCTCAAGTAAGTAAGTTTAATGGCCAAGCTCTCACACTCACATAAGAACAACACCGCAAAAACTACAACCAGCCCCAGCCCCAGCCCCATTGGTAAAGCAAAGCGAACGCGAAAAAGCGTTCCGCGAGAGACTCCACCCCAACGTAGCTCTATCTACAGAGGTGTCACAAGGTACAACAAACCTGAAAACATATCTGATCAATTCTTATTAATTTTATTCTTTTTTTTTTGGCTTCTTTTAATTAAGTATTGACACGGGTTTATATATATATATATATATATATATTTATATTGATGATCATTAATTAATTTCAGGCACCGGTGGACCGGCCGATATGAAGCTCATTTGTGGGACAAGAACTGCTGGAATGAGTCACAGAACAAGAAAGGAAGACAAGGTTTATTACTTATTGCTGCTCATCATCATGCATCATGTTCATGTATCTATTTATTAATTAATCGCTTGCATGTATCTTAACTCAATTACTGATCATGACTATTTCTTTTATCGTTGCTGGTGCACGGTGATGATGCAGTTTATCTGGGTAATCAAGTTTGTTATCCTTTCAAATTAAATCTAATGAGTAGTTTAAATTAGATAAAGATTTGAAAATTAATTTTTACTTACGGAAAACAGGGGCCTACGACGATGAAGAAGCAGCTGCACATGCTTATGACTTGGCAGCATTGAAGTATTGGGGACACGAAACCATCCTCAACTTCCCTGTAAATTTCCCTTCAAAAGAAATCTAAACATGCATTTCAATTACTTGGAATATTTATATAAATTAATATATATATATATATATATATATATATTTCAAGATTTTAATTGTTTTTAATGCCATTTTTGAAGCTATCTAATTATCAAGAGGAGCTCCAAGAGATGGAGGGTCAGTCGAAAGAAGAGTACATTGGATCACTGAGAAGGTAAGGTCAGCATTAAACAATATTTATTAAATGTGTTTTCAAAGTACGTAATTAAATTAGTATGAACAACTTGTATTGCAGAAAGAGCAGCGGTTTTTCTCGGGGTGTCTCCAAATACAGAGGTGTAGCAAGGTACTAATTGATCAACTCATTTTCAATTGCAGTTAACCCAAAATTAGAATTGATATGATTTTGGTTATGACCCCACTTAATTGAATTAATATACTATATGGTTTTTAGGCCCACATTTGTTAACGCTTATGCTTGGAGTCATTTGTTTGCCTACATTCCTATATAAATATATAATTCTTCATTCATGGGAAAATGCAGGAGAAATTTATATTCATGTGACAGAGTATCAATATATTCTATATAATATATATATTATTTGAATTAATTTAGCTCAGCATGCATAAAATTATTTATATAACAGTCAACGTGAGACAGCCTCCATATTTATATAACAGTCAACGTGAGATGCATGTAGTTAGTTGTAGGTTTTGGGTTATTAAAGTCAACAAATGCAGGTTAAATTTGTTATATGTATCTATGTAACAGTTGGGGAATCGGAGGGGTCAAATTAGTACTGCGATATGGAGGAGTATTAATTTGTGGCCATCACCATTATTACCATTTACTACTACTACTACAATATTATGGATACAACTTCTCAACTGACAACTGGTATATGGAGTATTATATATGCATGTGATTTGAGTATATGGATCATATATATAAAATTAATTTGACGGTGCTTTAATGCGTAGGCACCACCATAATGGCAGGTGGGAGGCTCGTATTGGCCGTGTCTTTGGCAACAAATATCTCTATCTCGGAACCTATGGTAATTATATTAGTATTTCCGCCAAAACACGACTACAAAATGCATTAATTTGTTTTTTTATTTCTTTAGTAATTATCCTACCTTCTTAATAAATCACACTTAGTTTATGACCATCTCCATCTGGAAATGTACGTATATGATCGATGACCAAAATAATATTTTTTTGATTAATAAATATTATTAATTATCAGAGAGAACAAATGAACTACATTAGTACTATATAAGAAGAATTTTCTAGAATTATTATAAACTTCTTGCTAATTTAATTAGTACTAAATCCAAAGAGTCGGCAAATAGATAATGGTTAGCAAGTACATAGGCAAATCAATATATATATATATATATATATATATAGTTGCATGGTTGGTATGTCGTGCATGGGTAGATCACCAACCTCCAACTACTAGAGTACTATCTCAAACTTACATTAACTAACGTTCAATTCATCCAACCAAATTTCTCATGCCAATTTATTTTTATGTATATACTTTGTCTTCAAAATTAATTACCCCTAAACTTTTTCATTATTAATAATTAATTATTTGCATGATCTAGCTACCCAAGAGGAAGCAGCAACTGCATATGACATGGCAGCTATCGAATACCGTGGACTTAACGCCGTTACCAACTTTGACCTCGGCCGGTACATCAAGTGGCTACGACCCAACCAACCTACTCTTACCAACCCAAACAACCTTCAACCCAACCCCGACGCCATCCCGTTGAAGAACCCTAATCAAGAATTAGGGTTTAACTTTCTTCATAACCAACAACCGGAAAGTTCCAGCTCTGCCGAAACTACCGTTCCTCCTTCACGTCCCGCTAGCGGCGCCAGTACCGCATCTTCAGCTCTAGGGCTTCTTTTACAGTCCTCCAAGTTCAAGGAAATGCTGGAACGAACTTCGGCAGCCGACTGTCCGTTGACGCCAACAGAGTCGGACCCACCTCGCCGGAGCTTCCCGGATGACATTCAAACATACTTTGCATGTCATGATGGTGGGGACGATATCATATTTGGTGAATTGAATTCATTTGATTCGCCTATGTTCCGATGCGAGCTCGATGCATAATTAATCCAAGGCCAATATATTACTTTCAATTGACGGTTTCATTTTTTTCATTCTTCTTCTTAGTTACTAGTATTGTTTTGCTCATTTACATGTAGATATAGATGAATATAGACATTCATTTATGAGCTATAATAAACAACTGTTGGCGTGTAAGTGCCACATTTAAAAAAAAAAAATTACAATGAATATCTATCTATCTATCTTGAATATTTACGGCGGATAAAAAAAGAAAATGAGCAAAAACGATTAAAATTCGATTGATTCGACTCTCCGACGACCAAAATATAAATGAGTCGAAATATGAAGATATTTTAAAGTTCGATAAATTACTCGAACCTCCTCAAATTATAATTTTCATCGATCTGAATCATATTCGTTGGAAAAAGTCCAAAACCGTTTGAAATTCGATTCTAATCGTTTATTACTTCATAGATAAATTAATTTCCAATCAAACCTTATTTTATACTCGATAAATTTTGTGAACCAAATCTAAACAACTCAATCTCTGGATCGACTATCTCGTTTTAACCCTTAACTTATGGATATACATTTGATGCGTCTCTTGATGACTTAATTATATTTATATGTTCCAAATATTCCTATAGATTTTGTGCTTCATGATAAAATGAGACGTAAAAGTTATATATAGTGCATAACATTTATGTCCAGAACACTCGTAGCAGTTGATCCCAGTGCTACAAGTTATGCTGGTATATATAATATATATATATATATTATGGGCACCATATATATCACTCCTCAAAATGAAATTCTTCAATTCGTATTCTTATTCTGATGACAAAGATAAGAATGACGAAATAATTAAATAAAGTGCTTATAATTAATTAAATTATATATATACAACAAGACATACTGCATTGAGACATGCCGACTCAACACAAATTAGTCGGTAAGAAACTAATTAAATATGGGAGACAGACAGGCCCTGAAGAAAATATTAATTAATGTCCTTGGTAAAACAATGGTGCCTTAGCACAGCACCTGGAAGGTGAATCAATCAAAGCAAGTTTTGACAATTAAAATTATAACGTGGCATATGTAGGTTGTTTACTTTGACACTTTACTAGCCTATTTTCTCTCTCTCTCTCTGGCAAAACAGTAAAGGGGACCATTATGACATTACATATTAAGTTGTTCAGAGGATGAGAGCAGCCACCTAATATGATCGGACTTGATCCGTGAAAACCCAAACTATAAGATATGTTATTTGACTTTTGGTTTGAATTATGTAGGCGAAAATCGTCGCTAGCAGGGTTAGGATTCGTGTTGGTGAGGAGGAGAGAAATCAAAAAAAAAAGACGGAATTGATTGATTGATTGAAGAGGAGAACGACGGGTGGGCGATTCTTTCTAACGACGCGTGGCGAGAACCCTAGAATCCTAACCGTGTTAGGAGTAACGAGGATTCCAAGAGCCTTCTCGAGTCCTTCAAGTTGAGAGAATGTCCAAATCCTTTGGTGCTTTTTAGGTGGAATCTCCAAGCCTTTAAGTCACCAAAGGGTCCCTTCGATCTTTCAAGAGTCCAAGTCTTGATCTCCGGAGAGTCCCTTCCATGGAGTGGAAGAGATATTTATAGGATTTTTTTGAGAGTGGTCATGTGATAGGCACATGTCCTCGGGAGAAATTCCAAATTTACCATTAGTCATCAAAGTAATGCCCAGATCGTCACCCGCCTTCTGTACCACACCAATCCAATCCTCAATCAATTCCCAAAATGAGTCACCTCCACGTCTTACTTCCTCGGGACACGTGAAAGATTCTTTCAGATCTTGCTTCTTTATTTTCGACTCTTCCGCCTTCCATTTAATCATAATCTGAACCTTAATTTGTGCATTTAATTCAATTAAGTCAATTGAACCCTAATTTGCACTTGGGCCCACATTTGCCCCCTGCGCGAGAGTCGCGTCCTTGGAGTGACGATCATGCAAAATACTTTAACTCTGTGAATACTTTGCTTGAATTTTTGAAAAATGCTCGATCTTGCAAGTCCCGAAATGTAAAAATCATAGGAGACGTAACTTTATGGGAGCTCTCCCAATATATCTTTGGAAATCCTCTATCAAATCTTTCCAAACCTTGCATAATATTTGTTTCCTAATTAATTTTTATATGTATATATATACATATATTGAAACTAAATCAAAATAAATTATATATTTGTCAAATAAAATCAAATCTTATTTTGATTTGTAAATAAGATCAAATCCTTCTTTATAGAAAATCAAATCATTCCTATTATTTTGGAAACAAAATCAAATTATTTTTATTTATATACTTATAAAATAAAATTAGGAAGAAATTATTTTACGAAAATATTTTTTGAAAATCGAGAAATATTTTTTTAAATAAGAATAATTTAATTTGATAAAATAATAATATTATTATTATTTTTTAACGCAAGATCTCTTCCCTTAATTGGTGATACTGGCGTAGTCATTTATGGGGATTAACAGAATTGATTCCACTTGACAAAGTATAGCAAATTAGCAATTGATTTTCTTTGGACATGTATTTTAGAGAAAGAAGACGGAAAAAAAAAACTAAAGGGAAAAAAGAAGCAATTGCGAGTAATAGTGGTAGTGAAGCTTGGGAAGATAAATAAATGAAACAATCATGAAAGAGAATCGACAAGCGAAAAATCAACACATTTACAATTCAAAGTGAAAAATGAGCGCGAATTCTTCCTGTGAACGCGAGCTTCATTTTCAAAACCAAATCATTATTTTAGCTTTGACAGGAATTCCTTGTGAAACTGTGATTGGTCATTGCAAAATATTTCCATATAAAATGAAATAAAAGTTCTGCAAGTCAGGATACTAAAATGATTGAATCAAGGCATCTTTTTGATTGGCTCTAATTCTAACTTTCCATAAGTAATATTATGGGAAGGACTCTAATAATAATGGTATGATGCTTGGGTCGATCGAAAATGATAAACAACCTCTTTTCCTCAATTTATAAAATGGATATACAAATGACAAATCCTATATCCCATGCATATAATTCTCTAGTTATGATTGAAGGCGTAAATTCAGCAACGCCTAATTGTCTAGTTAATTACCTTATATTTATCACAATTACCCACATAATTTCCAAATTGTAAGACCCCATAAAATATTCCCTCGTTCATATATATTTTCGATGTCGCTAATCTCTGGGAGAACTTTATTAGCAATTCATGAGTTTTTTTTTTTTATCAAATTCAACACATTCTTATTAATAATTAATTCGAGTAGTACTCCAGATAGTATGATACAACAAACTTTATATAAATTCCCTAAAGATATATAGGCATGCTCGATTGCTCGATGGAGCTAATATATAAAATATTGTTTTATAATCTATATGTATGCATAATTGATTGACTTTTGTAAAAGTAATAATCATGTCATATGATACATTTATAATTAAAACCCATAGGATCTTACTCCTTATATATATATATATATATATGCAATAATCTTCCTAATAAATTTTTTTTCTTGATACACCAAGTCTTTCCTTTTTATCAAATCAAATATTAATTTTTATTTCCAAAATAAAATCAAATCTTAATTTTATAAAATCAAATCTTAATTTTATTTTTGAAATTAAATCTTTCTTTATTTTGGAAAATCAAATCAAATCTTTCTTAATTTGAAAAGAGATTTTTTTTAAAACAAATCAAAATCATAAAATCATATGAAATAAACTAAAATCATATGATTATCTTTATTAGGTTTGTAATATTCATATGTGCTTGATCAAATTGCATAAAAAGTGCTAGCGTATAAAATCGAGTTTAAAAAATTTTACAAACCATATATAGGATCACCCTTTATGCATGATTATTAATTAAACGAAAAGATAAAGAATAAAATCATACCCTTGAAGATCGAGCTTCCTCGTGTGAAGTTCACCTCCAAATCCTTTCGCGTTCAATCTTGAATCCACCGGGTTTGGTTCCTTCCTTTGATCAACGTTAGCCACCCATATGTTTGGCCTCTGAGGGTGATCCACCAAGGAAGAATAAAATTCAAGAAGATGGGTGTTATGGCTAACCCTAGTTTTTATCTCTATATAGAAAGGCATACTCCCAACAACTTGGAATTATTACGTACTTTTCTAAAGTCAACAACCCATACCACCCATAATAAGACTCCTCTTATTTATAGATGTGAGCAACCCATCTTAACAATTAAGGAATTGGGTTTTATTTAATTAATTAAATTCTTTTAATTAATTAAGCTCCCTAATCTTATTAGGGATAATTAATTAAACTCCTTTAACTAATTTTCCTTCCTAATCCAATTAGGAATAAATGAGAGTACTTATATTAAATTAATTCCTAAACTCTTTTAGAAATTAAAATAATAATAATTGTAATAATATTAATAAGACTCCTCTTATTAATTTATATTTAATATTTCTAAAATATTAAATAATAAATATTAAGCTATTTAATTTATTCTATCACCATAGATTAAATTAAATATACATAACATATTATTACGATTATGCCATTTACTTCTTAAATAATTATTCTTCCTTTTATGGTGTGACCCTTTTAGGTTCTCCATATTAAACCTATTGTGAATAAATCAATTAGAACAATTCTAATCTTATTTAAATAAATAAATTAAATAATTAATTTATTTAAATAAATAATATTTATTCTACAATAGGGATAAGCCTCCCTAGCGATCAACGACTTTCCGGATAATATAGATTTCAACATTAATCATTAAAGAACCTTTGAGTAAATAGTTCTGCCGTCTAATTCAATCCTTCCACCATACAATGTCCCAATTAAATATAAGACATGGAATTCTTGTCAAGTCTTATTTTATTTAATTATATGTATTTCGACTCTTAAATGCATGAACTCCAAATAATGCAAATTAAAACTCCTTTCTAATTTCATTCTCGCCGCCAAGGACTCTTGGGTTGTCATTTATCGAATCACATAGACATTTCTCTTCTTTTATTAGAAGTGGTAGATTCTTTATTGATCATACATTATCTCCATGTACAACTTATTATACCCAAGCATACCCTTTGATATACCCTAAGGGTCTTAAGGAATAAGTCAAAGTATAACTCATCATACACAAGATACTATGATGATCTCAAGTCCAAGGATTACTTGTACTACTATCACTACAGAAATTCTATTGACAAGCAAATAAAACTCCATTAGGTATTCCTTAGCGAGCCACGTTCGATTGAACTTATTCTCTAATAAGCACCTACATACTTGCTTTGTTGTGTCTCCACACAAATGATCACGAGATCAATCATCCTCATCCAATGAAGCAAGAACGTATGTACTCAATCTATCCGGATTCACTAATCCCCAATTTAGTAATCCAATGATTGGGAACTATTTTAGTTTTAAGCTTTCTAAAATTTAGATCTCATTAGAATGATCATCATCATTATTCTAAAAGCATTGCTTAAAACTATGGGTTTATCACATATAATAAAACAAATCGTCATGTAGATAATTAAAAGCCTTTAATAAATTAATACTTTTTATTAATAAATGAATAAGATTGTTACAAAGTATATGCTTTATCATCAAACATGATTGGCTTGTGTGCATACTACTTTCAATCTCCCACTTTTAACTAAAAGCCAATCGTCATGGTATCTTATACTCTTCTTCTCTAAGTAAGTGATTATCCTGTCATTGGATAAGCTTTAGTTAATGGATATGTAATGTTGTTCATGAGAGTCCACTATCTCTATAGTGATTTCCCATCTTTCAATGATTATAATAATCAAATGAAAGTGCCACAACACATGTTTAGATCCAAGATGAGACTTAGGAACTATTCCTAGTTCTGTAATGAACTTTTAATCCAAACAATCAACTTGCAGCTTCATTTATAGCTATGTACTTTGTCTTTATCACTAAACCAGCAACTCTTTGCTGTTTGGAACCTTTCTAATTCACTGCACCAATGTTCAAGATAACGCTTTACCTTAAAGTGGATTTTCGGTCGTCTTGGTCTGTCTGAAAAACTTGAGTCTGTAAAGCCCTCTAGTTTTAATTCAGACCCACCATGTATGCTTACATCCTTAATGCCAGTTAAGAACTTTAAGATGTTTTTCACTGACTCATAGTGAACTTCTCCAGAATATGACTGATCAACATCAAGTCTCGTATATTTCATTGCATACATGATAGTCACTCATGCGACCTCTCTTTTCAGGAGTCTGTGGGGACTATTAAGAGAGATACACTCCATAGCTCATCGACATGAGACATCTCTTGGAGTTTGCCATGCTAAACGACTTTAGCATCAAATGAATATACGTTCCTTGGGTTAAGTCGAGCATCCTCTTAAATCTATCTATATAGATTTATATCCCTAATTAAGATACTCTTCCAAATCATTCATGGAGGATTGTTTAGACAACTTTATCTTTCTTGATTGTAGCATTGGTATGTCATTCCTTATCCGTAGTATATCAACATATAGTACTAGGAATGTCACGATGCTCCCAATTTGACCCTTTTGTACACACTAGGTTCATTCTTATTTTGATAAAATCAAACTCTTTTGATTGCCTCATCAAAACGAATGTTCCATATTTGAGAAACTTGCTTCAATCCATTTCTCCGAAAGTGTCTACAACACTTACCTCATCGTATGTAATCGGATCATCATCTTCTATGATGTGTACCTCATCATCATCATCTATGATGAATCCATACCTCTAGGTATCTTTGGTACTATTCGATTTACGATTCTGGTTTGTGGTACAATGGAGTTCATCTAGTTCCTCTTATTTGACTTATAGTGTTTTGTGGTTCTTGAACTTTTCAAGATCTATTATCCTCCCACTAGCCCTTCAAATGATAAACACCTTTATCTTAGAAAGCGCGTGTTCAGTAACAAACACCTTTTGCTAAGTAGAATTATAGAACATATACCCTAAACTTACTTTAGGATGTCCCACAAATCAGTACATGTCAAATCTTGTCCCAAGCTTATCCTTTGAAACCTTTTCACATAAGTTGGACAACCCTTTATCTTAATATACTTAAGATTAGGAATCCTCCCCATCCATAACTTTTATGGAGTCTTGGGGCTGGATTTTGAGGTTACCTTTTCGTAGATATCTGCGACCATTTCTAGGACATGACCTGTGAAGGATCTTTGGAATGTCGATAAAATCATTATGGACCGCACTATGTCCAACAAGGTACGATTTTTCCATTCGGATACATCAATCAATTATTACAGTCGATGTGTCCATTATGAGAAAACCATTTGAGATGATCTAGAAACTTATTGCACAAGTATTTATTCCTTGATCTAATCAAAGAATCTTAATACTTTGTCAATTTGTTTCACTTCAATTCTTTGAACCTTTCAAATAATTCATACTTGTATTTCAAAGAAATACACACATTCAACTCTTTGAATGATCATCTCCTTTTCTTATACTAGTTTATTCAATTTAAAAATAATTTTCACGTAAATCAGTATACAAAATCCATTAAGTAATCTTTCGGTTCTATACTTAAACATTATTATTATAAATAGAACAACAGTTGTTCTTAATTATAATACCAAAGATTTCATTGTCCAACAATAAAATGGAAATAATATTTCTAACAAGAACTGAAATACAATAACAACTTATTGACTTAATAGATTTTCCCATAGGCATTGCTAAACTATAAGTTTCTATGGCTAATGTAGCAACCTTTGTTTCATTTCCCGCACATAGGATTACTTATCTTTGTTTAACTTTCTACTTCTGTTTGGTCCCTTCATAAATCTATATTTATGATAACCAAATTCGGTATCCAATACCCAAGTAGAACCTTGACTTAAAGAAAAATTTATTTCAATCATGAAAAAAAACTGTATTGTAATCGAAACTTCACTAAGCTTCTTTGGTTAGCCTCTGCAAGATGCTTCTTGCGCTTTCTTTCCAGTGTCTGAGGCTTATTGCGGTGGAAGCAAACTCCTTTCTATCCGTGACGGTTTTGTTCTTATTATCCTTTGTTTATGCCTTTCTATTTACCTTCTTTGAATCGTTCTTCTTTTGGAAGATCCTTTGGCCCCTACCAAGTAAGACTTGGTCTTTCTTGGTTGGAAAGTGACTCAACATTTTTCAACATATTAAGCAAATCAAGAAGGCGATATCTAGCTTGTTTATATGAAAAATTCACAACAATTGTGAAAGGAGTCCCAAGTGAGTGCAAGATCAAATCTTGGCTCAACTCTCCATCTACGACAAAAAACTAGTTGTCTAATTGATCAATCAAATTGATTATGTTAAGAACTTTTTATGCATCTTATAGTGCCATTGGCCGTTCTAGATCGGAAGAGCTCCTTAGATATCTCGATATCTATCGGTCCTACTTTCCTCACCATCAACTACTTGATGTGCGGGAATATAAGAGAGCATCCATAGTTTCATCTTGACGCCAAGCTCGTTACTTTCGTGGATGCGAGCATGATGCATTGAGCTAATCAGTGCATTATCTTGCCACTTTCTAAAAGTAGCAATCTATTCCTCAAAGGCATTGCTCTGACCATTGCGAGGATAGGCGTATTAAGGACATAAGATAGCTTTTTCAAATATGAGAACTATTCTCATATTCCTTAACTTATCCATTAAATTGATTACGATTAATTTAGCATCTAATATGCTTCAAAGTGATAGTAATTTTAGACATTGTAAAATTTCAGAAATGAATTTGTAATTAACAACATTTTAACATACATTCTATTATTAATTACCAAAATAAATTAGGTCTTGTTTTAAATTGGTATCTCCCACTATTTTCTTCAAACTATATTACCCTCACTTATATAGTTCTAAGAAAATCTAATTAAAGATTTGCTAGTGAGAATAAGGATCCCATTTCAAATGTATATAGCCTTGTGGTGACACAACAAACTATATATAAATAAATAGGTAGACAACTTTTGTCAATTACATCAACTATGCAACTCCTTTTATTTTGCCTCTTAGATTATTTTGATCAAGTGGTGGCACATCCGAATCAAAATTATCCAAGTTAAGTCCACCTAGCACTCCATATATTCAAAAAGAAAAATATCATCCTTGTGGTGACACAACAAAACAATATTGTTCAATTTTCTTTATAAGCATCAAATGTGATAAATTAACATCTTAAATACTTAATACTTGCCTTGTGGTGACACAACAAACTCATATTAAATATTTAATACTCTATTAATTTTATCATGCTAGAAAGCGACGTTCGATATTCCAAATATCTTTGAACGCTTAGACTTAAATATAAAAAATTGAGGGGTTTGTTATTAATTTGTCTCATCTTGTTTAAGCGGCATTTATTATATATATATAAAATACGCGTCGTATTAATTAACATGCGAAGCATGTTTGCATAATATATAAAATATATAGTATAAGCATGCATATATAGAATACTATATTCTACCCGGATTGATTATGGACTTTTATTCTAGTTTGGTTCACTAGAGCCACCAAGTGAACCAAAAGGTCAAACCCTAGGGGTGCAAGAAATAATATTTAAATATAACTATTACATTTAAACCCGGACTCTATTACAAACTGTCTTCAAGCGCTTCTTGTCCGATCTCTAATTCTTCAAAATTAATTCTAAATATTCCTATTACAAAACTATTTTAAAATAAATAGAAACCTTGATCGTGATCGAGGGAAGTACATAGGAGGAGATAGAATTTACATTAAGAAAAATTAGAGAAGGCGAGGTCGCAGTGAACCCCATTTAATAAAACCCATACATTCAATGCATCCAACTAAAATAAAATCCAATCATATTGGTCAATAGTCCATAATCAATCCCATTTATTATCATACACATCACCATATATAAATCAATAAATAACATTCATCTTATGAATAATAAACATTTAATATATATATTGATATCATTTAATGGGCAAATTTAGTTAGTATAAAATCTATTTTGTGAATAAAAATAAACTCCTTTATTTAAATCCAAATTTAAATCAAAATAAAACTATTTTATTTTAATTTATCAAATTTTGAATAAAATAAACTATTTTATTTTAATCAAAATTTTAATCAAAATAAACTCCTTTATTTTTTAATTAATTATGGAATCCAATTCCATGTAATAAAAATAAAAATCTTTAATTAAAATAAACTCTTTTATTTTAATTAATTATAGAATCCAATTACATGTATAAAAAAATATTAAAGGAAACACGGATATTCTTTTCCTATTCACAAATAAACTCCTTTATTTTGAATAATATGAAATCTTATTTCATATTTAAATAAACTCCTTTATTTAAGGAAATACGGATTTTCTTTCCTATTCACAAATAAACTCTTTTATTTTGAATAATATGAAATCTATTTCATATATAAATAAACTCCTTTATTTAAGGAAAGATGGGTTTACTTCCTATTCACAAATAAACTCCTTTATTTTAGGAAAAATAAAATCCAATTTCAACTCCAATTAGTTATCGCTAATCCAATTCCAACTCTAATTAGTTAAGATGAAATTTAATTTTAATATTAAAATAAACCCTTTTATTTTAATATTAAAATAAATCTTTATTTTAAAATTAAAATAAACTTTTTATCTTAATTATAAAATAAATGAAATTATATATATATAATAATAATAATAATCAAACCTTTATTATATATATATATATATATATATAACCGAAAGTTCTTTAGATTTCATAATCTAGTGGCCTTTTTTTTTTTTTTCAACGTGAACAACTTCTTCAAAAAGAATGCCTCTTTCCTTTTTTTTTTTTTTTTTTTAATTAGTGGTTCATTTAAAAAAAAAAAAAAAACTCTCACCGAATCTGTTAACTTCGATTTCCGTGCCTCATTCTGCTTCATTATTCTTGTTGCTTTCCGTAAATCACTTGTTGCTTGTTTTATTTATAATATATATATATAATATATATATATATATTATATTACTAATTCTTAGTTTTTTTTTTTTTTTTTTTTTTTAAATAAATTTTATACAATAAAATTATGCCCAATTAAATTGTTCTAAACACATATCAATATAATATCAAATTAAAACAATTAATAATTAGCATAAAGGTTTGGCTCGATACCACCAATTAGTTTGTAATATTCATATGCTATGTGATCAAATTGCATAAAAAGTGCGAAGCATATAAAATCGAGTTTAAAAATTTTACAAACCATATACCCGGATCACCCTTTATGCATAATTATTAATTAAACGAAAAGATAAAGAATAAAATCATACCTTGAAGATCGAAGCTTCCTCGTGTGCAAGTTCACTTCCAAATCCTTTCGCTTCAATCTTGAATCCACGGGTTTGTTCCTTCCTTTGATCAACGTTAACCACCCATATGTTTGGCCTCTGAGGTGATCCACCAAGGAAGAATAAAATTCAAGAAGATGGGTGTTATGGCTAACCCTAGTTTTTTATCTCTATAGAAAGGCATACTCCCAACAACTTGGAATTATTACGTCTTTTCTAAAGTCAACAACCCATACCACCCATAATAAGACTCTCTCTATTTATGTATGTGGGCAACCCATCTTAACAATTAAGGAATTGGGTTTTATTTAATTAATTAAATTCTTTTAATTAATTAAGCTCCCTAATCTTATTAGGGATAATTAATTAAACTCCTTTAACTAATTTTCCTTCCTAATCCAATTAGGAATAAATGAAAGTACTTATATTAAATTAATTCCTAAACTCTTTTAGAAATTAAAATAATAATAATTGTAATAATATTAATAAGACTCCTCTTATTAATTTATATTTAATATTTCTAAAATATTAAATAATAAATATTAAGCTATTTAATTTATTCTATCACCATAGATTAAATTAAATATACATAACATATTATTATTACGATTATGCCATTTACTTCTTAAATAATTATTCTTCCTTTTATGGTGTGACCCTTTGGGTTCTCCATATTAAACCTATTGTGAATAAATCAATTAGAACAATTCTAATCTTATTTAAATAAATAAATTAAATAATTAATTTATTTAAATAAATAATATTTATTCTACAATAGGATAAGCCTCCCTAGCGATCAACGACTTTCCGGATAATATAGATTTCAACATTAATCATTAAAGAACCTTTGAGTAAATAGTTACTGTGACAATTCAATCCTTCCACCATACAATGTCCCAATTAAATATAAGATATGGAATTACTTGTCAAGTCTTATTTTATTTAATTATATGTATTTCGACTCTTAAATGCACAACTCAAATAATGCAAATTAGAAACTCCTTTCTAATTTCATTCGCCGCCAAGGACTCTTTGGGTTGTCATTTATCGAATCACATAGACATTTCTTCTTTTATTAGAAGTGGTAGATTCTTTATTGATCATACATTATCTCCATGTATAACTTATTATACCCAAGCATACCTTTGATATACCCTAAGGGTCTTAAGGAATAAGTCAAAGTATAACTCATCATACACAAGATACTATGATGATCTCAAGTCCAAGGATTACTTGTACTACTATCACTACAGAATTCCTATTGATGAAGCAAATAAAACTCCATTAGGTATTCCTTGGCGAGCCACGCTTCAATGAACTTATTCTCTAATAAGCACCTACATACTTGCTTTAGTGTCTCCACACAAATGATCATGAGATCAATCATCCTCATCCAACGAAAGCAGAACGTATGTACCAATCTATCCGGATTCACTAATCCCCAATTTAGTAATCCAATGATTGGGAACTATTTTAGTTTTAAGCTTTCTAAGAATTTAGATCTCATTAGAATGATCATCATCATTATTCTAAAAGCATTGCTTAAAACTATGGGTTTATCACATATAATAAAACAGCATCATGTAGATAATTAAAAGCCTTTAATAAATTAATACTTTTTATTAATAAATGAATAAGATTGTTACAAAGTATATGCTTTATCATCAAACATGATTGGCTTGTGTGCATACTACTTTCATATGCATGATAGCCATAGTCCCTTTCTATTCACGCCAAAGTTCGGCGGCCGAACTCTTAGTCCAATTTATTTTTTATTTTATTTTATTTTTTTGGCCGAACCCTATACAAAAATGAGGTAACCATTTTTTTTTTTTTTTTGATCTTTGGTTAACCTATTTTTTTTTTTTTTTTTTTTTTGAAAATAAAATAAAATCTTATTTTATTTTTTCAAAAAAATAAAAAATAAAATATATAGATAAAATATTTACTTATCTTATTTTTGAGAGGTCCTGTTGCTCCATGATTAATTGCTGTGCTGCTTCGTTTTTGCCATAAGAAAGATCCGTTGAAGCTATACATGCCTTCACCTCATCCAATGACTATCAGATTAACACCTCATGAAACTAAAAGAAAATAAGCCCATGAAAAGAATGAACATGATTAACCCCACTCTTGCTTCCCAATGCCAATTATTTGGTTCCTTTCAAATCCGCTCTATATCCCATGAGTCATCAAGTCATGTAGCCTTCTCCACTCCTTCCCCGTCATTCTTGATCAATCCTGGCATTACCCAAGTGATTCTACACAATGATTCAATGAGAACACAAGCGTTCAAAGGCTCCTCGTAGTCTGAAAATAAAAGAGAAGATATTCCACCATCTCTTCTTCACAATAGCCCATAAGACCATCAACAATCAATTCTCTTGGGATAGAAATCACCTCATTTGCACTGACAAATCCGAGACTGGTATATATATATATATATATATATATATTTTTTTTTTTTTTTAGGCGAGGAAATTGATTATAATCGCCTCTAATTCATAATTCGCTTTAGATTGTTGAAGGTGACTTACTTTCAAAAAAAATCTTTGTTTTCATAATTCTTTTATTTAGTTGGAATTTCGAAACTCTTTTCATGTATAATTATTTTATTTTGTCGATTGATTGTTTGTTTGTTGGTTGATGTTTTTGTTTAATTTTTTCTTAATTGTTTCATCGATTTCTCTTTTCAGGTGATTGTAGTTTTTCTTTTACGGGCCATTTCACCTTAACAGGATCTTGGCTCGGATATTCTCAAAGAGAAAACAACACTGCAAGGAGGAGGGATTTATTTTGAGCCATTTCACCTTAACAAGGTCATTGGCTCGGATATTCTGGAAGAAAGGGAACACTGCAAGGAGGAAGGATCTATTCCGAGCCATTTCACCTTAACAAGGTCATTGGCTCGGATATTCTGGAAGAAAGGAACAACGCAAGGAGGAGGAATTTATTCCGAGCCATTTCCCCTTAACAAGGTCCTTGGCTCGGATATTTTGAAAGAAAGGACAACCCAAGAGGAGAAGAGTTTATTCCAGCCATTTCACCTTAACAAGGTCATTGGCTCGGATATATTTTGAAAGAAAGGACAACATCGCAAGGAGGAAGAATTTATTAGAGCCATTTCACCTTAACAAGGATCTTAGTTCGGATGTTCCGTGAAGTAGCATTCATTCCAATCAGTTGATTCGACGAGTAAGGAGAAGTTAAATGTAAGAGGAGAGCTCCTTAGGTGGCTAAATCCTACGGGTCAACCCTTAGGGGAACCGAACCTAATGGCCTCCTTTTCACATTTCCCGTTCTTCTTTTACCCTTTTTATTTGAATGGCTCCTAATGCTTGTGCTTTTTTTTCTTCTTTCGGTGTTCATTATCTTCCTTTCCAGAATCCAAGGTGTCCGTGATCTTCCTTTCCCAAATCCAATCTTCTTATTTAAGTTTCATACCCTCTCTCTTGTTATGGTAAGCACTTAATTTCAAATGCTCATTCACTTTCTTTCTTTGTTTCTAGAATTCTCATGTTATATTTTCTTGTTGCGAGCCAACTCCAAAGGAACGTTCCACGGACGAAAATTACTAAGGAGGTTCCTTTCATCGATCGGGGGAAAGGCTCCCTTTATGGGTCTTCGGCGTTTTCTAGAGCAAGTGAAGAATTATGATCGTCTGACCTTTCCTCCTCCCGAGAAAGCGGGCTTATTTCTATATCTTTACTGCTTGCCATAAGTTTAGACAACTTTCCCTGCTCGCTTTCGCATTCCTCGTATGTGTATAGAAAAACAGAATACCCTACATCCCCATTCATTTCATATTCGACTTATCCAAACGTCTTGAGGGTGGCAACATTGGACCGACGAGGTTCTCGCAAATTCTGATTATGTGGATATACTGAAGAGGGCCGACATTTTGCGTTGCATTCAATTATGCAGGGATCTTCGTATCCAACAGGACCAAGATGCTCTTACCGTCTTGATTTCACGCTGGTGTTCTTCCACATGTACATTTGTCACTGCTTGGGGGGAGTTCACCCCAACTCTAGAGGATGTCTATGTCATCTACCAATGGCATTTGCCCCTCAAGGCGTGAGTCACGCCTTTGGTGAGATGATCGTGCAAAATATTTTTAAGTGTTGAAGTCTTCACTTCTTGAAGCTTGATGTTTTGCAAGCCTTGAAAACAAAAGTCCTAGGAGAGTGAACCTCTGGGGAGCAAACCCTGGGAGGCAAGCCCTAGAGGATCTCTTGAGGATATCTAGGTATCTCCTAACTTTCCTTGGACATGTCTCCTTCTATGCTAGGTTGGATCTTTTTATTTCCAATCATCATGTTGTTGCACTTCGTTCGGAAGTCACCGCATCGTCTCCATGAGGATGACTTACTTTATGTAAACTTTAGGAGCTTCAAGATGACATACATAAATTGAAGACCAAGCTTTTGGGAAATTGAGTCACTACCCAAGACCTTGAAGGCTCGATAGCCTCTAATCTGAAGAAGCTCATGGTACCACACCATTGTCGACTTGAAGGCTTTAGTTATTCCTTCTCTTTAGTTCGACGGTCATGGCCTTTTAGATCATAAACTTTCATAGTTTTTCCATTTCTGTATCGGAAAATTTATGTACATATATTTCATTTATCAAATTGTAGTTTCTTTTATCCTTATTGATTGCCTTTAATTTGAACGATTCTCTAAAACTCAATATTTAACATTGAATCTTAAGTTGTTGAATTAAGACTCCAAGACACCAATAGGCCTCGTAAAACAAAGAAAACATGAATCTATTCAAGAAAAACATGTTTTTTTTTTATGCAAACTAACACTTGAATCTATACTTCCTTTTTTTTTTTAAAGAGATTAGAAAAAATATTCAAGCATAAGTGGAAGTTTGACAATTTATTGATAACAAAATTGCTTTTAACGAAAAGTATAACGTTTGAAATAATAAATCCTCGATTACTTTTGAAGTTGAAAGTATAACTTATGCGGTTCGAGGACTTATAATCGGTGTCTCGATTACTTTTAAAGTTAAAAGTATAACTTTTTTGGGTCTAAGGACTTGTAGTCGGTGCCTCATTCACTTTTAATGATAAAGTGTAACACTTTCGAGTGCCTCGTCACTTGGATCGTCCAATTTTTTGGCAAGTCACGATCTACGAGGACTTGAAATCGGTGCCTTGTCACTTGAGTCGTTCGGTTTTCTTGGCAAGTCACGGTCTCACGAGGACTTGAAATCGGGTGCCTCGTCACTTGGGTCGTCGATTTCTTGGCAAGTCACGATCTACGAGGACTTGACCACCATTTAGAGTGGACCACCATCTTGGGTGGATTATATATATATATATATATATATATATATATATTTTTTTAATTCAATCAATTCTTGTGCCTCCAACCTTGGTCATCCAATTACTTGGCAAGGATACTCCCGAGGACTTAAACCACCATTTTGGTGGACCACCATCTTAGGTAGATTTTTAATTCATCATAGTTCGAGTTTTTCGATGGTAGAGCCAGATTTGGGTTCTTGACTTACAGGATTGAACCATGGGTGATAGTGTTACACGTTTCTTCTCTGAGTTCAATCTCCCCGTAAAATCGACTTCTCATGGTATATCCTCATGATATAATGATCCATAGTGGAATATCTGTGTATATTGGTGGTATACATGAAGTCCGGTCTTCTTTTCATCTCTTCCAGTTACAACCAACCGGTGTCTTGGAGGCTTCACCACTCCATACTCAACCCATTGTTAAATCTGAGCTCCTCAATTCCTTCTCCATTTGCATGTAATAGCCTCCGGGCCGGCATTCTGGTATACTTGTCACCATGCTTTTCTCTGCTTCGCTCAATTTTCTCATTCTTCTCCCTCTTGCCCCTTGTGGTTTTGGTGAGAATCGACCAAAGCCACTGCTTCTTCCTCTCTTGCTCTTCCATATAACCATCGCATGGTTGGTGGGAAATGTCATGATTCCTCCCAAGTCTTGTGCAAAAGATGAGAGGGTCATGAATGAATCCTGAGCTTTGGTAATGAGGTGGGGCTTGAAGGCGTCTAAAGCACCATTGTTGCATATACTAACAAAGTTCTTTTCTTGATTGGCTCTCACACACCTCGTGCTCGGCCTGAACCTGTCAACATAATCGACAACTCCTCATTCGATTTACTGCTTGAACCGTATAAGCTCCACAATGGTTACTGTTTTTGCACATAGAAAAATTTCTTAAAAATTGTAATTTTAAGTCATCCCAATCATGGGTGACCCTCCAATTGTAGTACCAACTAAAGGCACTTTATCCGTTAAAGTCTTGTTGAATTCCCGCATCAACAAGTTGTGGTTGTTCACTTCGTCATATCCGAGCCACGGAGACATTGACTCTACAAACCTGGCAATATGTTCCCTAGCATTTCCTTTTTCTCCGTTGTATTTTGGAAATTGCGGGGGGTGCTCAATATACCCTGTTGGGTAAGGTTGCCTCCGAATGTGTGCAGGGTAAGGAGGAGTAAAGTCCAACTCAGGGTCGAGATGTCATGCTGCCAGTTGATTGATCACGTCGATCATATCATCCTTCGTCACATCTGGGCTTGTAGCGTGAACTCTCGGGGTGTTGTGATATCTTCTTTGCATCGGCGGTGTGTATGGTAGAGAAATTGGTTGATGGACACTTGCATCATGAGCAATTACCTTTGGTGGAAGTTCTTTGGCTCATTCATTGGACATTGCTTGGAATGGTTGGTATTTACTTTACGTGAAAATGATGGAATAATGGGCGATATGATGTTTGCACGAGGTTGGCTTGCTTCCATCCTAGGTTGTACGTCACCACTGCTTACGGGCTTCCAAGTTGATTATTGGAATCAATTGACTTTCCAGATTAATGGAGGTACTGATGTGGTTCTCTTTGTTGTTGCTACCATTATTGTTGTCTTCCACACCTACTTGTTCCCCATGCAAACTTCACAGGAACATGGCCTTGAAAGTGGGAATCTACATCAATTCTTTGGCGGAAATTCCCCATCTCCTCTTGCTTCCTCTGCATTTCAAAGATCATGGCCATCATCATTCCTTGCCCTTCTCGTGCTTCCTTCATGCCTTGAGCATCTCGAGTTGCACATCATTCGTCGGGTCTCCACTGCATCCTCGCCTTGCCTTCTTGCGTTGGTTTGTTGTTGATTGGCCATATGTGGTGACATCGAACTTCCTTACAAGCGTCTTGATAAGTGGTTGGTCAAAATCCGGGTTTGCTTGGAAAGCTTGAGTGGCTTGCCTTGGAACTGGATCCGGTGAGGTAATGTTGTTTGTTGGTGAAGCGGCTCTTCTGTAGTTCTCCACTTCGAGTTGTGGGCATACCTTCACGAATTCTACACCTCCCAATGAGTCGCCAAATAAATGTGGGCAAGGAAATCGTACCTTCTTGGGGTTAGGGTTTCGCGTTGGTGAGGAGGAGAGAAATCCACGAAAAATGCGGAATTGATTGATTGATTGAAGAAGGAGAACGACAATTGGGCGATTACTCTAACGACGCTGTGGCGAACCCCTAGAATCCGGGAACCGTGTTAGGAGTAACAGGATTCCAAGAGCCTTCTTGAGTCCTTCAGTTGAGAGAATGTCAAACCCCTTTGGTGCTTTTAGGTGGAATTCCAAGCCTTTAAGTCACCAAAAGGGTCCTTTTGATCTTCCAAGAGTCCAAGTCTTGGGTCCCGGAGAAGTCCCTTCCCAATGGAGTGGAAGAGATATTTATAGGGTTTTTGGAGAGTGGTCATGTGATAGGCACATGTCCTCGGAGAAATTCAAATTACCCTTTAGTCATCAAAGTAATGCCCAGATCGTCCCGCCTTTCTAGCCACCAATCCAATCCTCAATCAATTCCCAAAATGAGTCACCTCCACGTCTTCTCGCCGGGACACGTGAAAGATTCTCTCAGATCTTGCTTCTTTATTTTCGGCTCTTCCGTCTTTCCATTTAATCATAATACGAACCTTAATTTGTACATTTAATTCAATTAGGTCAATTGAACCCTAATTTGCACTTGGGCCCACAAATTATATATGACATTTAATTCAGTATTATCAACTAAATTAGGCACCTGCTTCTTAACCATAACATTGCAAGTAAAAAAATCTAACATTTGTTGCTATGCTATTGCTAACCTCCACAATTTAGCACCAACTAGGTACGGCGGGAGAAAGTGAAAGAGATCTCAACCATTCAATTACTCTAGTCAACACTCTGAAATGTACAACATAAAATGTCATGATAATAAGCCTTAAATCACTTTAGAAAGATTAATTTCATTCTTTGGATGTTCCAATTCATACACTAGTAAAATGCAACAAAAGCTGGACAGAAAGGGACTTCCATTCACACAAGTCTTACATTATTCCATCAGGATTTCAGCACTGCTGATCCATCATACTGATTAACAGAGTTCAGCTGTTCTTGGGACCATATTAGAAGAAGAAAGGATTTGGTGAAGAGGGAGGCCTGGAGGGAGAGGAGGTGGGGGGGGTTCCTATCATAAATATGAGCAGCATATCATGATTCCTATCTGGAGTAGTAGTTATGTTCTTCAAAGACAAAATTAACTTGAACAATTTGCATGAAGATGCTAAAAGTCGTAGATCATTCACCAGCAATCATTGGCATTCAATTTTAGGTGGAGGCACCACCTAACCTCAAAATTTACATGGAAAAAATATCATAATTGCTATAGTACAGTGACTCGACTCAGGCTCAATGAGACTCGAACTGAACCCCATGACCACTCACATATAAGAGAGGCTATGATAGCAAATTGAAATTGAAGACCAAAAAAGATTCAATTTATCTGCACTATTCACCCAATACGCATAAATTACGCACATTTGACCAGAAAGGGAAGGAGATCATAAATATACAAGGAGCTAGAAAGAAGGCACTATGTTCAAAACAAACGCAGAATGAAGAGAACCATATTTCTATAACAAAACCAAGTTTGATTGAATTATGAATTTTGGACACGTACAGTTTGAAAGTAGTATGCATACAAACCAAATCATTTATGATGATAAAGCATATACTTTGTAACAATCTTATTCATTTATTTATAAAAAAAATTGTTTATTTAAAAACGTTTATATTATCTACATAATGTTGTTATATTTAAATGTGATAAACCCATAGTTTTAAACAATGCTTTTAGAATCATGATGATGATCATGCTAATGAGATCTAAACTCTTAGATAGCTTAAAACTAAAATAATTCCTAATCGATGGATTACTAAAATGGGGATTAGTGAATCCAGATAGATTGGTACATACGTTGCTTGCTGTTTGGAAGAGGATGATCGATCTTATAATCATTTGTGTGGAGACGCTAAAGCAAGTATGTAAATGTTTATTAGAGAATAAGTACACTGAACGTGGCTCGCTAAGAAAAATCTAATGGAGTTTTACTCGCTTATCAATAGGAATTCCTTTAGTGATAGTAATATAAGTAATCATTATACTTGAGATTATCATAGTATCTTATGTATGATGAGTTATACTTTAACATGTCACTTAAGACCCTAAGGGTATATCAAATGGTATGCTTGGGTATAAATAATTATACACGAAGATAATAAATGATCAATAAAGGATCTACCACTTCTAGTAAAAGAAATGAATGTCTTATGTAATTCGATAAATAACAACTCAGTAGTCCTTGACCAAGGCATAATGAAATTAGAAAGTTGTTTCTAATTTGTACTATCGGAGTTTGTGCATTTAGGGTTGGAATATATATAATTAAATAAAATAACACTTGATAGTAAATTCATGTCTTATATTTAATTGGGACATTGTACGGTAGAAGGAATGAATTGTACAATAACTATTTACTCAAAAGTTCTTTTATGATTAATGTTGAAATCTAAATTATCTGAAAAGTCATTGATCGCTAAGGGGACTTACCCTTATTGTAGAATAAATATTCTTTAATCAAATGAATTATTAGTTTAATTTATTTATTTAAATAAGATTAGAATTGTTCTAATTGATTTAGTCACAACCGGTTTAATATAGAGAACCTAAAGGGTCACACCATAAAAGGAAGAATAATTATTAAAGAAACTAATGGCATAATCGTAATAATAATAAGTTAAGTATATTTAATTTAATCTATGGTGATGGAATAAATTAAATAGCTTAATATTATTATTTAATATTTTAAAAATATTAAATATAAATTAATAATAATAATCTTATTATTATTATTATTACCATTACTATTATTATTTAATTTGTAAAGAAGATTGGGAATTAATTAATTAATTACTCTCTCATCATATATATTCTTAATAAGATTAAGGGGCTATTTAATTAAAAGCAGTTTGATTATTTCCAATTGGATTGGGAAGCCTAATTAATTAAAGGGTCCTTTACATAAGTATACAATATTTAGAAAGTAATTACACTATTAGTGCACTCATAAAATATTTACATAATTAATACACTTTCATATTTATTTACAATATTAGTGCAATTAGGATTCCTTAATTTAGGAAATTAGTATAGGATTCAATTCATAATAATAAAGAGGAAACCTAAAATCAAGGAGAAATAACTACCATAATTAATAATTCAAATTCAAATATCTTGGATCTAACAAACAAAACAAATTCAAAAATAATAATTAAAATTCAAATATTCAAAGTTTGGCAACGTCTATCTTCCTCCTCCTTTCGCCAAACGCAACACACATGGACGCCTACCACAAATACCATTATGACGAAGGTTGATTTAGTCAAGAAATTAAAAGGAGAAAAAGATAAATTTTAGTGCAGTTGGTATCCAAATATTTATACAAAGGTAACCAATTTAGTTTTTGTGGGTAACCAAGAGAAATTTCAGTGCAGTTGGTAACCAAAACTTTCAAAGGTAACAATTTTAGTTTTTGTTGGTTATATTTGTATTAAGATTTGGCTACCAACTGCACTATGAAAAAAAAAAATCTATAATAGATTTTTTATAATTAATTGGTAACCCAATAAAACTGAATTGGTTACCTTTGTATTAAGGTTTGGCTACCAACTGCATTATAAAAAAAAAATCTACAATACATTTTTTTTAATTATTTGGTATCCCAATAAAACTGAATTGGTTACATTTATATAAAGTGTTAGCTACCAATTGCACTATTAAATAAAAAAATCTATAATAGATTTTTTAAAAATAAATTAGAAACCTAATAACAGTGAATTGGTTACCTTGGTATAAATGTTTGGTTACCAATCATCTTATAAAAAAAAATGCAAAGAATCGTATTATAAAAAACGCAAAGAATTGATTTCGTCTCGATGAATTGATAAGAACACGTTGAGCCGGGCGGTGGAGAATATTTCCAGTGAGCCAAGGCGGTGGAGGTTCCGCCAGTGGTCGTCGTACGGGGAATGGACGGTGGTGGTGTAGTTGTAGCCCATGTATTTCCCCATGGCGAGACGGGGGCGGTTGGCCAAAATTATGTCATTTTTGGTGAAGCATTCCTCGGCGGCGGAGGCGGAGGACACCACCATCACGAGACGGGACCCGAATTGGAGAGAAAAGATTGGTCCGAGCTTGGTGGAGAGCGTGTGTAGGGTCCGGTGAAGTGGTGAGCCGTTGAGGAGGTGGATGTGGCCTAGTAGTGGTAGTTTTAGGAGTAAACTCGGCGGTAAACGGCGGCGGGTTTTTGATTTTGAAAATAATCTGGTGGAGAGAATTAGGAGGAGGAGAGAAAAAGATGCGGACAAAAGTACCCATTTTATTTAATTTAATAAGTAAATCAATATTAATCTCTTAAATTAAGGAATTCTAATTGCATACTAATTCCTTAAATTAAGGAATCATAATTGCACTAATATTGTAAATAAATATAAAAGTGTATTAATTGTGGAAATATTTTATGAGTTAACTATTGTTGTAATTATTATTAAAAATGTAATAGAATATGTAATTGTACCTTAATTAAAAGGATTTAATTAATTAATATGAAACCCTAGTCCTAAATAGTTAGGAGGGTTGCCGACATCTATAAATAAAAAAGTCTTATTATAGAACGAAAAGATAGAACACGCTTAATTTTCAGCATTGAGAGAGTACAAAGATTCTATAGAGATAGAATTATGGTTTTGCCAAACACACCCACATTCTTAGTTCTTTTTCCTTATGGATCACCTCTAGAGGCCAAGTGGCTTGCATTGATCAAAGGATTCAAGTTAGAGAAGCACTCGTACTTGTAGGTATGAATCTCATCTTCTTCTCCTTCATGTGTGTATTGATAACTAAGTATATAGAATGATCATGATAATGGTTTGCATTAAAATTTTAAAATTCCCTCTTTCACGCTTCCGCTTTATTTATGTGATTTGATTACGTAATCGCGCCACGTGCAAACCTAATACATTTTTCAAGTAATTATCCATGTTCTATCATCCTTCTTTTCGAGTTTTGATAAACAAACCTTTCTTACCTCAATTAGCATGACTAAATTGGCTCATCACTTGTGTAAAACGGTGACTACTCTCAAGCCAGCTTTTTCTGCTTTTAAATGAGAATCCTTGATACAAAATTTGAATGCAATCGAATTTGAGGGTGCCTGAGCTGGTGAGCTTGTGTCCTAATCTTGAAAACCAAAGAGGATTGTTGACTATAGTTACATCGTGCACCAAAGTTTTGAATCAACAGAAGCTAAACAGATGCAGAACGCATGGTAACCACTCATTGGATATCTGCAGAACAACATTTAATTATGAAATTAGGAGGTGTTTGATAAAAACCGAATGAATCTGAATCTAAATGAGTTGAATTTGGATGAAAAAAGTTGTTTGATAATTGACATGTTTGAAACATGTAAGACCCCACCTTATTATAAATAAAATTGAATTTCCTCTATTTATTATTTTAAAATAGTAAGGGTTGATTTGATTAATGTGGTTAGTTATGGGTAAAATGCGCAAATATTTCAAATATGCAAGTGGTTATAAAATATTCATTTTTATCGGAGAATATTCGTTTGGTCGTGGAATATTCTTCTTGTGGGGAATATTAAATGCGATGACCGACCTTGTGTGGGCCCCATAACGAAAAAGCAATTGGATGAAGAAAACGACAAGTATAAGTTGTTTATAAATAACTATGGCGTAGTTATTCTGAGTTATCTTGTTGGAATACTCGGTGGTTAAAACACAGTAGCACACGGTATTTGTAAGACCCCAAATTTTATGAAATAAAAGTATCTAATTTTTCTTATAATTATTATTCAGTAAATGGTTAAATTAATAAAAGTTTAAAGTTAACGGTGATATATATAAAATTTTCAAAATACGCAAGTGGTTGTAAAATACTCATTGTTGTCGGGGAATATTCGTTTGGTCGTGGAATATTCTTTTTGTCGGGAATATCCGTACGACGGCGCAACTAGTTGTGGGCCCCATAATAGAATAACCGTCGGACGAAGAAAACGATAAGTATGAGTTTTTATAAATAACTGCACAGTAGTTATTCTGGATTAACACTTGTTAAAATATCCGGTGGTTAAAAATACGATAATACGCGTAGTTTTGCGGTAGCACATTACGATATTGCATATTTTTGAATTATTGATCCTTACGTAAGAATGCACTACTCAATAATTGTTACGATAATTCTTTATTCAATATTTTATTTTATTGATTCAATAATTGTTTGCGTTAATATTTTATATTATTGTTGTTTCAATAATTGTCAACGCACGATATTTTCCATTTTCAGATCAATAATTCATATTATTTGAATAATATTATTAGATAGCATTATTGGAAATGTCTAGAAAGTTCTGTCAAGGAGAGGTTTGGTCACCTAATTACGCGCCAGTAAGGAGAAATCCTTATCGTCAAGCCCCCTCTTTCCTTATCCTTATTGTCATAATTGTGATTCTGTAATATTATTTGTGAATAATTAATTATTGATTATATGATAAGAAAATATTTATTTTATGTGGATATAATTGATGGATATATTTATTTTATGCGGTTATAATTGAAGGAATTAATGTTGAGGTGTTTTTGTTTTGAATGGAGGTGTTAAAATTAAATTCTTTATTCTTTGAGATATATTAAGTGAGTTATAATTTTTAATCGATAGTTGGATCGTTGTGATTTTTGGATATGTTATACATATATAAGTTGAGTATATGTCCACAAATTTTGAACCGTTAAAAATAAACGAATGATTTGTTATGAATTTTAAGAGGTGACTGATGCAGAAATTGTTGAGGTTTCGAAATTTATCATTTTGGTGGAAAATTATAGAATGCGTGGGCCCCACCTATGGTTGGTGAAGAAATGTGCTGAAATTGTATTTCAAATATGGTGGGTGGAAATAGTAGCAGGTTAAACCATCAGGTAGCAGGTCAAGTCTGCTTCGGCGTGTTAACATTTTCTTATAAATAGAGGGCTAAGTTAGAATTGAAAATCACACCAGAAACATAAGCTTTCTCTCTTTCTCTCTCTATATTATCAAGCGTATTTTGTGAGTATTTAGATACTTTGAGAGTTTCTATTCAGTGCAAGGTTCCTTCGGCTTTATATTCCGGTCTGAAATACTGTTCTTTCGAGGTAAAGGATTTTAAGGGTTGTTATGTTTTTCATGTTTCGTAATTTTTCCGACCTTCAAAAATTCTGAAAACATTTAAAATGATAATTTGATGAGTTTTATTGATTGTGTCCAAAAATGGCGATTTTTGGATGTATAGATTAGGAGTTATGAATTTTATGGGAAAAGACTATTTAAAAAGTAAACCCTTATAACTCTTTGTGGTTAACTCCAAAATTGATGAAATTTTTATTGGGAGTACATCTATATAATATTAGTATACCCTGTGAATTTGAATTTTGGATAAAAGTACAATTTATGATAAATGTCTAAATATTCAAATGCGTTTTGGCCATGAAAAATAGTAAATAAATTTTAAAAATTAGAGAAAATATATATTCAATACGGGTCTATATTATATTTGAATACAAATATTATCTTAAATGTAAAGATGGGTAGATATCTATACTCAAATAAATCCTCATCACATTTATTGATACATTATTTTACAAAATGGTGAGGACTACTAAACACCTCTCTCTAGAACCTTCATTCCATTACAACAGAAATCGTGAGTTTGAATACAAATATTATCTTCTAAACTATATATACTCAAATAAATTCTCATCCTCACAAAATGGTGAGGAAGAAAAATGGAACAAAAAGGAAATATTCTCTCCTCCCGGTGAAAAATGGAACAAAAAGGAAAAGGGTGAGCCCGATAAAGAATATTATTATGACTAAGATAATATACAACAAATTATCGTTAGTCTTGACGAGGAAAAATCTAATAGAATACAATAGACAACAAGTTTTAAATCAATATTATTAGCGTGAAATAATAATTCATTAGAAGAGTTAAGTAGAGAATGCAAACTACTATCTTACATGTATGAATTTAAAAGTTCATCGTCTATCTTTTATCCTGTAACATCAATCGATATATATCTGGAATCAAATATTCATCTTTTTTACTACGGGCGAAGATATTCATCGATTAGTCAAATTCATCAAACACACTCATTCATCTTTGCACTACGGGCGAAGATATTCTTCGAAATCATTCATCTTTGCTTCTGGGCCAAAGATATTCAATAATATCATCATTTAAGGTGAGGATGATGAAAAATATTTTTAAAGAAATGAATCCGGTGAAAACAAAATGACAAGGATTAAGGATTAAGGATTAGTACTTTGTTTTATCCATGTCCAAAAATACCTCAAAAATAATTATAGTGGTGTAAAATTCAAGAATGATCAAAACATGGATCTGATCAAAGCTAGTATCCATAATAGATATTTTGAATGAAAAAAAAAAAAAAATTTATTTTTACGTGAATAGTCTTAGTATTAAGTGAATAGTCTGCATATCGTGAATAATTAATAGTATCGTGAATAGTAACTCAAACACAAAAAGTTTCAAATTTGATTAAAAGTTTAGATCAATACTTTGGCATAATGATATTGGAAGAAATAATATCATTTTAAAAAATAATATCCACTTACCTCGAAGATCGATCTTACAAATTTGAAACAGGATATAGGCTATGACTTGAACTTGCACTATATATAGCAATACTCAAAATATACTCAAAATACTCACAAAATCATAAACTCGATAATATAGAGAAAAACTTGATTTACGGTGTAATTTTCAATTCTAACCTAAGCACCTATTTATAGGAAAATCTTTAGAACACCAAAGCGAAAAATTTAATAAAATATAAATATATATATCAAAATTCCTCGCCACTTTGAAATCGATTTCATTCAATAAACACATGCCACCTTCTAGAAAAAGTAAGAAAAAACGTTTTTCTAATTTAAAATAATTTAAACTTCCAAAAATCAATTATTTGAACTTGAAACTTCAATAATTCACAATAAATAGCCCTTTTATTCGGAAAATTGAAACTCTCGCGATTTTTATAGGAAATTCAATTCTCTACAACTTTACGAGAAAAAAGTTTTCCAAATTCCAAACAAAAATTGGCCAAAAATCCACAAGCAGGCGATTTTACATACTATAATCAAATTTCGATCGAGAAATGGGGTCCACCAAACACATAAAACATGCTTTAAATATTTTTGGTAACAAAAATACTCCTCCTCCATATATACTCATATATCCCACATTCATCGTAAAAACATCATCATTATTATATTATTAAAATATAATAATATATTTAAATAAATTATTTTATCGAGAAAAAGATAAAATTTCAATTTTCAACAATTGTCACATTAAAAATTTTCTCCATCTATATCCACATAAAATCAATATTTTCCTCATCATATGAATCAATAATTAATTATTCACAAATAATATTACGAGAATCCTGATATTGACAACCCGGGCGGTTCCGGGAAGAGAGGGCTTTTCGATAAAATTTCTCTTCTTGGCGCGCCTGATTAGGTGACCAAACCTCTCCTTGAGACGAGAACTTTCTAGACATTGCCAATAATGTTATCTAATAATATTATTCGATAATATGAATTATTGCTTCGATAATGAAAAATCTTGTGTAATGACAATTATTGAAACAACATCAATATAAAATATCAACGTGACAATTATTAAATCAATAAAATAAAATCTTGAGCGATAATTACTGTAACCATTATTGAGTAGTGCCTTCTTACGTAAGAATCAATAATTGGTGCAATCTGGGTAATCTTCTTGTGTGTTAACCATAGAGTATTTTAACGATTACTTGATATGAACTACTGCCGTTATTTTTAAACAACTTATATTTGTCGTTTTCTTCATCCATCGCTTTTTTCGTTATGGGGCCCATACATGCATTTTAGCATGTCGTCGAATATTCCCAAAAGCGATCTGAATATTCCACGACCATACTGAATATTCCCAAACAACAATGAATATTTTATAACCACTTGCTTATTTTGAAATATTTAAGTATTTTACCCATAACTATCCACATTAATCAAATCAACCCTTACTATTTCAAAATAATAAATAGAAAATTAAATTTCATTAATAACAAGTTGGGGTCTTACTGACCTCCCTCATTTTGAAATTTAGTCCTCGAAATTGGCGTGCGTATACTAGTGTTTGAAAAAAGGTGAGGATACCTTGCTTTCATTTAGTTTTCAATTCCCGTCATTTCCTCTATAGCATGATTCCTCCACAAAACTTTAACTTGTGGTATGACCTTTCTTGGCGTGGGACATGCTCCTTCTATCCAAGATCTTGGCAGTTACCTCCTCATACGTTAAGTCTTGGCTATCTCGTCCGGTTCTAACTTCTATAACGTGGTTGGGTCTTTCACATATTTACTGAAATGCGGATATGTGAAACACATTATGAACACGAGACATACTCGGAGGTATGCTTGCGAGTCTATAGGCTACATTTCCTACTCGGTCGAGAATTTGAAATGGACGATAAATCGTGGATTGAGCTTTCCTCTCTTCCCAAATCTTGTAACTCCCTTCCATGGAGCAACTTCTCATGACAATCATGATCCCCATACTTAAATTCCACGTCCTTTCGATGAAGATCCGCATAACTCTTTTGTCGATCTTGTGTCGTTTGTATCGTTGTCGAATCATTTGGATCTTTTCGGTAGTGATCATACGTACTGAACTTCGGGTCCCAACAATGTTGCTTCACCCACCTCGTCCCAACATATTGGAGAAGCGACATTTTTTCGTCCATATAATGCTTGAATGGAGCCACACCTATACTTGCACGATAAGCTGTGTTGTTGTAGGAGAATTCCACCATGGTAAATACTTATCCCAACTACCCTTGAAGTCTAGGACCACGAGTCTTAATAGATCTTGAAGAGTTTGAATAGTCCTCTCGATTGTCCGTCCGGTTTGAGGATGGTATCTTAGAACTAAATCGTAAATCCGTGCCCATAGCTTTTTGCAAGCTAACCCAAAATCTTGAAGTGAATCTTGGGTCACGATCCAAAACTATGGATCTTGGCATGCCATGCAACCTCACAATCTCATTTACGTATATACTAGCAAGGCGTTCAAGGAATAAGTCTCCGTATCGGCAAGAAAATGAAGCGGACTTGGTTAATCTATCAACAATAACCCAAATAGCATTGATGCCTTGAAAACCGTAGGAAGACCCGTAACAAATCCATGGTAATGTGTTCCCACTTCCATTTGGAATCTCAGTGGTTACAGCGGACCCTTAGGTACTAGATGCTCACCTTTACGTTGACAAGTTAAACACATTGAGATAAACTTTGCAATCTCTCTCTTCGTATTGTTCCACCAAAATGTATGTCGAAGATCACGATACATTTGGTACTTCGAGATGGATTGCAAATGGTGTATTGTGTGCCTCCATCATAATCTTGTACTTCAAATCGAGTCGTTAGGGACACTGAAAGTGCAGAGTGGACTCAAGTATTCCTTCTTCATCAATTCTAAACTTACGGAATAGCACCTTCTTGTACTTTCTTCTTCATACGCATCATTTCAAGGGTCGGTGGCTTGAAAGCGACCTTAACTTTTTCTATTAAAGTTGGCTCTGTCGTATACTTGACATCATCGCACTCATTCACGCATATGATCTTCTACTCAATAGCGTCGGCTACCACGTTAAGCTTTTCGGGATGGTATTGAATAGTGTGGTCGTAGTCTTTCAATAGCTCGAGCCAGCGTCATTGCCGCGTGTTGAGTTCTTTTGAGTGAAGAAATATTTAAGGCTTTTATGGTGCGAATATATCTCCACTTTCTCCCCGTATAGATAGTGCCTCCATATCTTTAGCGCGAAAATGCTGCTTTGACTCTAGATCATGGTAGGATAATTCCTCTCATATTCTTTAAGTTGTCGCGAGGCATAGGCTATGACTTTCCCGTTGTTGCATGAGAACACATCCTAACCCTTTTCACGAAGCATCATTGTAGATAACAAATCCATCCAAGAACGGGATGGTATTGTTAGAAACAGTCTTAGAAATAAGTCTCCTCTTAAGCTCTTGGAAACTCTTCTCGCATTCTTCGCTCCCAAAGCGAATTTTGTATCCTTAGAGTTAGTTGGGTTAATGGAGTAGCGATTAGAAAACCCTTCCACGAATCTCAGATAATAACCACTAAGCCCAAAAACTACGTGCTTGATCCATGACTTGGTTGCTCCCAACTTTGTATTGCTTGATCTTGGCGGGATCAGCGGATACTCCATGTTTGACACCACGTGCCCAAGGAATGCTACTTCCTCGAGCGAACTCGCATTTCTTCAACTTGGCATAAAGCTTGTTTTCACGAAGCCTTTGGAGTACCGACTTCAAATGGTGCTCATGATCTTCACGACTTTTTGGAATATATGAGGATGTCATCAATAAAGACAACAACGAATGATCCAAATATTCCTTGAATACTCGGTTCATCATATCCATGAAAGCAGCGGGAGCATTAGTCGATCCGAAAGACATGACTAAAATTCATAATGCCGTCTGGGAGTTCTAAAAGCGGTCTTTGGAATATCTCGATTCTAATCTTGGTGATGATATCGAGCGAAGATCGATCTTTGAAAAAATTGTGCCCCTTACTGAATGGTCAAACAAGTCATCAATACGAGGGTAGAGGATACCTATTCTTGATGGTGACATGGTTTAATTCCCGATAGTCGATAAAAATCGCATACTCCGTCTTTCTTCTTTCTGAATAAAATAGGGAGCACCCCGAGGAGATGTCTTAGGTAGAATGAAACCGATGTCCAACAATTCACGTAGTTGGACCTTTAACTCTGAAGTTGAATAGGAGCCATTCGATATGGGGTTTTAGAAATGGGCTTTGTGCCGGTTCAAGATCAATAAAGAATTGAACTTCACGTTACGGGGGTGAGGCCAGGAAGTTCTTGAAATACGTCGGAAAAGTCGATAACAACGGGAATATTATTCAAATTTGGCGTGTCTTTATTCAAATCCATAACATGGGCTAAGAAAGCTTGACATCCGTTTTTCAATAAGCGAATAGCTTTATGATTAGATATGATGGTGATTGATTTTAATGGTTTAGTTGCTTGAATTAAATACAACGGGTTGGTTAGGAATATGAAAACTAACAACCTTACGAAAATAATCAATTTTGGCATGATGAGTAGTTAACCAATCAATCCTAAAATCACATCAAAAGCAAGTATCTTTAAAGAGATAAGGTCACGGTAAAGGTGATGGTGCCAACTTGAATCAAACAAGATTTATAAGCGATGGATGTGATGAAAGTTTCTCTAGCGGAGTTTCCACAGATAGGTCAAAGTCTAATTTCTCGAGTCGAGTTTAAGCGTTGAGCACAAGCGGAGAGATAAATGAATGGGTAGCACCCGTTATCAAAGTAAAGGTATAAACTTATGAAATTTATAAATAGCTTACCGTGATCACCTCGTTTGGGTTCCTCGCATTTTGACCGATCCACAACAAAGCGCTCTTCCGAGGAACAGTTGACTTTGACTTTTAGGGATGATCTTTTGAGTCACCGTCCCCATTGAACTAGGTTTATTTACTGCCATCTGATCTCGGCGATATGTCCTTCCTTTCCACAATTATAGCATACCTTGAATTTGTTGTGGGCGGTTTGGTGATATGTCCCTCTTTCCGCATTTATAGCATATGATGGGTGGTCGTTCTCCTCCCTTAGAACCGATTCTTCTTGAAACCTTTGTCGTCTTCTTCACATAGTGGTTGTTAAATCTCCTCTTTTAAAATCTCCTCTGACTCGCTTCTTCTATTTTCATGGCCATGATTACCACCAGTGGTTACCATTTTGTCCGTCTTTTTCTTTCTCCGTTTGGTTATCGTTGTTTTGTTGTTTACTTATCTCGGTATGATCCACGATTGTGGTCCCTCGGTTGGCCGTACTCGTTATCTCGCTCTAATAATTGAGCCTATTTACAACATCTGAATAGAGAGAAAATTTATGAGAAATGAGATATTGTCGTATCTTGGGTTTGAAACCTCTCGAAACATCCGCGTCATCGTTCCTCATTCTCCACCAAATGAGGTCTGAAAACACAGATAACTCTGCAAACTTTGCCTCGTCTTTGAGACAAATCGTATTGTTTTGTTCTAATCGATGAACTCCACTTCCTTCGTATAGCGAACACTTTCGGGAAAGTATTTGTCATTAAATAGTTTCTGAAAGCGTCTCCCAGACATATCTTGAGTCTTGGTTGGATGTATGCAACTTCACAGACTCCCCCGATGATCTGCTTTCGCCCGGAACATAAAGGTGGCGAATGGAACCTTTTGTTCCTCAAGTGCATCCCAGACATCAAATATCTTGGTAATTTGCTTGACCCGTGTTTTACGCCGTGATGATCGGATCGGCTTTCCCTTAAATTACGGTGGTCCCGACTCTTTGAAGCTTGCTTGTTTGTGACAACACGAATTAATTGCTATCATTTCCTCTGTATTTTGAACACGAGTCTCCTCGTGCGATTTTGCATGAGCTGCAAAAAGCTTCTAAACATCCCTCGTTCATCATCTGCTTTCGGTGGTGTTGTTCACGGGAGGAACATTGCCGACTGTTGCATGTTCTCCTCGTTGGTGAGTCTGAGCGTCTCCACGGTCTCATTTCCACTTGTTAATATTCTCGATTCGACATTCTCAAATCTTGTCGTAAAATAAGGGTTAATTAAGGAAATCAATATATCACATAATATCCTATATCTTGACCAACTAACAAATAAGCTTAGGTAGGACACACTTTAGCGAAGGATTTACTCGTCTCTCCCCTCCTAGTTCTATTCCCGATCTCATGGAGATCATATCCTAAAGCTACGATACCAAGCTGTGGCGCCCCAAAATAGGTATACATCACCCATTACGAGTTGTCGATACGTGATGCGAAACAACTACAACTTTATTATTACAACGATAAAAGCGTGAGTTTGAATACAAATATTATCTTACAGACAATATCTATACTCAAATAAATCCTCATCACATTTATTGATACATTATTTTACAAAATGGTGAGGACTACTAAACAACTCTCTCTAGAACCTTCATTCCATACCCAGGCTAAATACTATTTATATTCTAGCCTCTGAGAAGAAAAATGGAACAAAAAGGAAAAGGGTGAGCTCAACTAGCCCGATAAAGAATATTATGACTAAGATAATATACAACAAATTATCGTTAGTCTTGACGGGAAAAAATCTAATAGAATACTGATAGACAACAAGTTTTAAATCAATATTACGTGAAAATAATAATTCATTAGAAGAGTTAAGTAGAGAATGCAAACTACTATCTTCTATGTATGAATTTAAAAGTTCATCGTCTATCTTTTATCCTGTAACATCAATCGATATATATCTGGAATCAAATATTCATCTTTGCACTACTGAGCCGAAGATATTCATCGATTAGTCGTATTTCATCTAAACACACATTCATCTTTTGCACTCTGAGCGAAAGATATTTATCGAAAATCATTCATCTTTTGCACTACTGGGCCAAAGATATTCAATAATATCATCATTTAAGGCGAGGATGATGAAAATATTTTTAAAAGCGAATCCGATGAAACAAAATGACAAGGATTAAGGATTAAGGATTAGTACTTTGTTTTATCCATGTCCAAAAATACCTCAAAAATAATTATAGTGGTGTAAAATTCAAGAATGATCAAAACATGGATCTGATCAAAGCTAGTATCCATAATAGATATTTTGAATGAAAACAAAAAAAAAATTTAATTTTTAAGTGAATAGTCTAGTATTAGTGAATAGTAGTGAATATCATGTGAATAGTATACGTTATCGTGAATAGTAACTCACGACACAAAAAAGTCCAAATTTGATTAAAAGTTCGGATCAATACTTTGGCATAATGATATTGGAAGAAATAATATCATTTTAAAAAAATAATATCCACTTACCTCGAAAGATCGGTCTTACAATTGAAAACAGGATATAAAGGCTATGACTTGAACTTGCATAGTATAGCAATACTCAAAATATACTCAAAATACTCACAAGAATAAACTCGATAATATAGAGAAAAACTTGGGTTTACGGTGTAATTTTCAATTCTAACCTAAGCACCTATTTATAGGAAAATCTTAGAACACAAGCGAAAAATTTAATAAAATATAAATATATATATCAAAATTCTCTCGCCACTCTTGAAATCTGATTTCATTCAATAAACACATACCACCTTCTAGAAAAAGTAAGAAAAACGTTTTCTAATTTAAAATAATTTAAACTTCAAAAATCAATTATTTGAACTTGAACTTCAATAATTCACAATAAATAGCCCTTTTGTCAAAAAAAATTGAAACTCACCTTTTTATAGGAAATTCAATTCTCTACAACTTTGCTGGAAGAAAGTTTTTCCAAATTCCAAACAAAAATTGGCCAAAATCCACAAGCAGGCGATTTTTACATTTATAATCAAATTTCGATCGAAAAATGGGGTCCACCGCACATAAAACATGCTTTAAATATTTTTGGTAACAAAATACTCCTCCTCCACATATACTCATATATCCCACATTCATCGTAAAAACATCATCATTATTATATTATTAAAATATAATAATATATTTAAATAAATTATTTTATCGAGAAAAAGATAAAATTTCAATTTTCAACAATTGTCACATTAAAAATTTTCTCCATCTATATCCACATAAAATCAATATTTTTCTCATCATATGAATCAATAATTAATTATTCACAAATAATATTACGAGAATCACAATATTGTGAATCGGTGAGGTTCTAGGAAGAGGGGCTTTCGATAAAATTTCTCTTCTTGGGTAGCGATTAGGTGACCAAACCTCTCCTTAGAGCGAACTTTCTAGACATTGCCAATAATGTTATCTAATAATATTATTCGAGATAATATGAATTATTAGCCGATAATGAAAAATCTTGTGTAATGACAATTATTGAAACAACATCAATATAAAATATCAATAGCAATGAATTATTAAATCAATAAAATAAAATCTTTGAGCGATTATTCTGTAACCATTATTGAGTAGTGCCTTCTTACGTAAGAATCAATAATTGGTGCAATCTGTGTCTTCTTGTGTGTTTTAACCAAGAGTATTTTAACGATATTACTTGATAACAACTTCTGTAGATTATTTTTAAACAACTTATATTTATCGTTTTCTTCATCCAATCGCTTTCAGTTATGGGGCCCATACATGGGCTGCTTGTGAGTCGTCTGAATATTCCCAAACGATCTGAATATTCCACGACCATCTGAATATTCACAAACAATGATGAATATTTTATAACCACTTGCTTATTTTGAAATATTTGCGTATTTTTTATAACTATCCACATTAATCAAATCAACCCTTACTATTTCAAAATAATAAATAGAAAATTAAATTTCATTAATAACAAGTTGGGGTCTTCAAAATATAAATTTTGAATGATTAAAGATATTAATATCTTTTCATTTAATGAACTTTTGATGAATATCTTTGGTCTTTGTTCCATGTACTACGCAGTCCAAGGATTTTCATCAAATTATCAATGGTCAAATGACTATACTTAATCACTCCAGTCATAATCATACCAAAAACTATCCATCATTTGCATTCTGAGCCATTGAGGACTTTTGTCACATCATTTATATCAAGCCATGATTATACTCGAATGATCCACGGTCATAATCATACTAAGTTCATCTATGCACGTAAGCCAAAGATAACATAATATAACATGAGGATGATGATGACAATGACATTCAATAAAACAAGTTCAAGAATTAATTTATCTAGGAACCAATAACATCCAAATCACAACACGATCTTCGCTTTGTAGAGTAAAATTCAAGAATCTTGAGAAGAATATTTCCATGAAAGGATCTTTGGATGAAGCGCAAATATCGAGGATATTCCTCTAATTTCATGGAGTATAGAAGTCAAAGTTTTAACTATTTGGGTATAATAAAGAATGGAATAACAAAAGAAATCACCACGTACGTGCGGTGCTTGCGTGAGGCGAGTTATTCAACGAATAATAATAACGGAACGGTGTCGTGAAATTCACACCAAGCGGGATGTTCCAACGAGAATAATAAAGATGGAACCCGGATCCGGTGTAAAACACACGAGATAGGATATTCCAACGAATGATAAAGAGCGGAACCAGTCCGGTGTAAAAACACACGACATGGATGTTCCAATGTAATAATAAAGATTTTAACCGTGTCCTGTAAAACATACGCATGTGATATTCCAAATGAATAATAAAGATGAAATAATAGAAGAATGTCACCAAGTATAGGGTAAACCACGTTATACGAGTTATTCCAATGAATAAATAAGAATGGAATAACATAAGGATTTCACCAAGTATAAGGTATGCCGCATATACAAGTTTTGTATAAGGTATGCCACTTTTACAGGTTATTCCAATAGAATAATAAAGAATGGAATAACAGAAGTTCTCTTCATGAATAAGAAAGAATAACACCCCTTACGGGTACAACAAATAATATTTCCTACCTTTGAAAGAAACTGGATATAGGAGTAGTAGGGAAACAGACTTCTCTTCTTCTTTCTCTCTATAGATTTTCTCTCTATAACTTCTCTCTATAATTTCTCTCTATAATAATGGCTCTAAAGCTTTGGTGAATTGGTGAGAAATGAAGAAGAATGAGCTTATTTTTATAGAAAACCGAAAGTGGCTCTTGGTCTTAATGAAGGGTCAAAATGACTTCTTGGTAATATCGAAGAGACAACTACTATTTGTGAAGGGTAACTCTTGGTAATCTACCAAGGGACAAGTTACTTATTAAAATCTTAAATCAACGATCCTTATTGATTTTACTATTATAATTTCATCCAACGGACTAAAAAATTAGCACATGAATAGTAGCTCGTGAATAGTAACTCATGAATAGTAACTCCGACACAAAAAATGTCCCAAATATTGAGTGAACAATACTAGAGTGAATAGTAATTTCGGTGAATAGTAAACCGTGAATAGTAACTCGTGAATAGTAATTCCGACAAAAACTGCCCCGAATACCCGATTGAACAATATAACCTTTAGTCATCAATTACCGTCGAAATAAATGTTTAACACAAATAATTTCAACACAATGGAACTATCAAATTCACCTTTAATCAACACGAACTTATCCATCATTAATATCATAACTCACAATATTTAACAATCAGTCGTTCCCGTGAAGAGGGGATTTCCAATAAGGATTTCTCCTATTAAGGCCGCTAATTAGGTGACCAAACCTCTCCTCGATGTAACTTCTAGACATTGTAAATATTGCAATTTAATAATGTGAATAACTTTGTCGTCTCAATTATTGATTTAATAAAATAACATATTATGCATGTGATCATCGCGTGACAATAATTGAATCAATAATATGAGAGATATGATCAAGAATTATCATGAAGTAATAATGCGATATAACCGAGTGACTTCTTACGTAAGCATCAATAATCAATACCGGTGTGCTACTTATGCAACCACGCCATTCATCGTACTTTTACTACTAGGGTAGTTCAACGATATCAACCAGTAAAACCTCCACCGTTATTTTCATAAAATATTTTTGTCGTTTTCTAACTACGGCGGGTTCTTACATTATGGGTCCACTGATGATTGTGTGCGTCGTCATCGAATATTCCCCGACAAAAAAGAATATTCTCCCACCAATTGAATATTATATAACAACTTGCATACTTTTGCAAAATTTTCAAATACTACCCCAACTATAACATTATCTCAAATCCACACCTTAATATTCAAAAAAAATATTTCGAGAAATTTAAATCTTTATTTATAAAATCTGGGTCTCACAAAGGCTATTGATAATTTAATTATCTTTAGTCATAATATTCTTTCTTGAGCTAGTTGAGCTCACCCTTTTGCTTCACAATTTTTTCGTGTAATAAGAGTGTAAATTTGGGTCGGCGCGGGATAACGAGGGAATAATATGGTGGTCCGAGATCACAAAGTTTCTCAACATTATAAAACAAAGACATGACATACAATATATAATTGTATTGAGAACCTAAGATGTGTGTGTAAGTATATTATCGTCACTTAATAATTGATTTTGATGAACAACAATAAAGTGAGGTGAACCCAACTTTGGAAGGGTGTTTTGCCACTATCATACAAGATGTCTAATGACATACAATCTCGTGTTATCATAAGAAAGGATTATGCACATCCACTTGCTGAGTGTATCTACGAGTACTACCTATATGATCTTGGAGTTGGGTTGAAACATAATGTTCAATCGCAGACGATGGAGATAGTTATATGTCAAGAGAAGACTCGTCATGAGAAGGAATATGATAGTAATCTTCTCGTTTTTCTTTGGGGTCTATTGGATCAACCAAGGATAATTCTCTGGACATATGATATCTATCATAACTTAGATTCATGGCCTCCTATATACGAAGGTTTCCTTGAGCACTTCCCAAAGATTTTAATTTCTAAAACAGTTCTAGATTGTACCTTTATGTAAGGTATCACTGTGAGGTGCTGTCCATAGAGGTATCCTATATGTGTTGTTGTATTTTGCACGACAATTATAGTAATAAAGTTATAGTTATTTTCTGTACCATGTATTTGGCGACTCAGAATAGGTTGGATGTATTGGACCTATTTCGGGGGTGTCACAGTATTGCACCAATTATTGATTCTTACGTAAGAATGCACTACTCAATAATTGTTACAATAATTACTATTCAATATTTTATTTTATTGATTCAATAATTGCTACGTTGATATTTTATATTATTGTTGTTTCAATAATTGTCATTACACAGTATTTTCCATTATCGGATCAATAATTTATATTATTTGAATAATATTAGTAGATAACATTATTGGCAATGTCTAGAAAGTTCTGTCTAAGAAGAGATTTGGTCACCTAATTTTGCGTCAGTAAGGAGAAATCCTTATTGAAAAGCCCCCTCTTTCCTAGGAACAGTCTGATTGCCAGTATTGTGATTCTGTAATATTATTTATGAATAATTAATTATTGATTTATATGATAAGAAAAATATTCATTTTATGTGGATATAGATAGAGAAATTTTTTAATGTGACAATTGTTGAAAATTGATATTTTATCTTTTTCGATAAAATAATTCATTTAAATATATTATTGTATTTTAATAATATAATAATGGTGATATTTTTACAATAAATGTAGGATATATGAGTATATGAGGAGTATTTTTGTCACTATAAATATTTAAAACATGTTTTTCATATTTATGGACCCCATTTCTTGACTGAAATTTGATTATAGCCTGTAAAATCGTCCGTTTATAGTCGGGGTGTGGAATGATGATTCTAGAAAGTTGTTTTAGTAGTCCTCACCATTTTTGTAAAATAATATACCAATAATTGTAATGAGGACTTATTTGGGTGTGAATATTGTCTAGACGGCAATATTTATATTTAAACTCACAGTTTTCATGTTGTATTAATAAAGTTGTAGTTGTTTCTGTACCATGTTATTAACGATTCAAAATGGGTGATGTATACCTATTTTGGGGGCGTCACAAAACATCTGAATAACAAATTTTTATTATTTTACCCCTCTAAAAAAATCAAAAATTGTTATAAATGTATTTAATATTACTTAATATAATAGTTAATATTGTAAAAAAAAACTTCATTCAACCCATTCAATCAAAAAAATGACACTAAACCATTCAGCTCAAATCGTCTGAATGGTTGAGGTTGACCGATTCAGTCATTCAGACGACTTTTTCAAATACACTTAATAGGCTGGTCCTAAACAAACAAGCCCTTAGTTTCACAACTTTGAAATAAGAAATACAATTCAGAATACTAATTCCTCTTCTAGAGCATTAGCTTATAGTGAAATAATTGTATTACTTTCTACCTGTAATCCATCACATAATTTGATTTTCCCACCATACCAAGTTGCAGGATTGTTTACCTTCCATTCTTCAAATACAAGTACAAGTTAGTGTTTGAACCAAATATGCTTCTATCCAATTCTTTTGGGAAACCAATATTTTATAATCAGAGTTTCCAAGGTTTTAGTAGTTAAACCATTCAAACATCAGTATACCAATTGGCAATTGTGTGTCTACACGCACACATGAATAAGAAAATACTTCATTTAACTGTACATGAATATGCCATATATTTCAGTTATTTGCACGTCAAAATCTTAATCATGTCTACATTTTGACTGTAATTTTCAGAAGCAGAGTTCACGACTTGGGGGAAGGTAGTGTATATTACCTCCAAAGTCAATTGAAAATTCTTGATCGAGCTCTGTATTCTTAGCCCTGATTGTCCCCTCCTCTTGCTTTGAATTCTATAACTTTCTTTGAATTCTATAACGACATGGTAAGAACAAGCAAATAGTTCACAATTTAAAGTTAGGAGACAAGATGTCCAACTCTAAACAATTTGATTTATGAGGAAATACACTCAACCAAAACAAACTTACATTATCCTAACGAGGAACCTTACAATACAATTACCATACAAGACACTAACAAAAATAGAAGGACAGAAAGCTGGATTAACAAAGCCGCCAATCTCTCGGCTTGACCAATGGTCAACTAATGATGTTTTTGTCCTTTCAGCAATATCAGAATCACATTTTACAGTTTTACCTCATTAAATCCCATTGCTTTGCAATTAAGATAGTAATTATTTTGAGGTTGTTACATGGTTTTTCATAATAATTTCTTTGCTACAGTTAACGTATACATGACCAAAACTTAATGAGCTTACAACAAACATCGCTACACTTCAAAAGAAAATAGCCAACAGCATGCAACCAAGTAGCAGCTGTACACAGAGATGTCTGTTAGCTTCTAGAAAAATTTAGTTTTCCTTCGTAGACAGATTCTTTAGCCTGCTCAATACGACATAATGCCTTTTGAGTCCCTGTTAAGGCCGAACACGAGTCATCTTCCCCAAGACTAATAGCAAAGTAGAGATATACAGTGCAGAGGATAGTGAGGAAAGCAAGAGCTGTTAAAAGGAAGCGATGCCGGTGAACGAGCGTTGAGAAGCTGCCTAATTCATCCCCTCGTGTATATGGCGACTTTCTAAACGATGGTGAATAGAATGGATTCTGTCTCCGATGAGGAGAAGTTATTTTGTTCTCAAGAACCATTTTAATTCTTGCGCACTGAGCTGGTTCCACCAAATTAATACCAAATTAATACCCTGCACCTATTTTGATTCAAGATGGCAAGTACAAACCCTTCACTTAGTCAGACTTTAAAAATTAAAGATCACAAATTAGAGGATTCAAAGGGAAACAATATAAGGTTCTTAGGTTTATTTCACTGAGAAGCAATATTCCTTCCATTTTATTTTTTCTATCTTTGAATAACATCAACAAGATTAAATTAGGAACCATCTTCAAAATCTTTTAAATATGAAATGTTAATTCAAATTTCATCCTTGTACAGATGGAAGTTAATCCAACTAGATGCATACATCTTTGGCTGTTTCTAATGCATGTATTTTAATGCTACATAAAGTAGCAAAGTGATAGAACATCTCGAATTTCACAGCCATTCAATCCTACTAATCAGGACAGCTGATTTATCAACATTTTCAAAAATCATACGACAAACATTTACATGTCCAAGTAACACAACCACAACAAGGAGGCTAGATTTTTTACATCAAGGATATCAAAATTTTAGAATTAAATCCATTATCAGCTATAATCAATGGATAATATTATAAAAAAATATAAGCTAAATCAATTTATAAAAAGAAGCTTCAAAGGAACAGCTCTGCATATATATGAAGAAATTAATACATGATAAATAAAGAAAAAATACTTACAGTTGAAGAAATTATGAGAAAAGGGTCGTCCAATCGATCGCGTGTAGAAAGAGAGAGAAGGAGCGAGAGGGTGATGCATCTATGTTTAACAAATTATCAATTAATTAACAGAAATGGTAATAAAAAAAATTAATATAGTGGTATGAGATAATTTTAGGATTGAAATTTGTAATTACCTAATCCTTTGTCCTCCTTACGTCTCGGCTCAAATGAGAGAAGATGCCAGCGGGAGAAAAAAATGCCACGAGAAAAACAAGGTGGTGCATATATCTCACGAGTTGGAGGAGCACGACACAATACTTTAACGGGTATAAAAGGGCTGAATTGAATGGAAGGCGGAAGCTGTGCCAAATGATGGATGGATGGAAATGGAATTAGAACTGGCAAACATGGCCAAGCCCATGGGCGGGTCAGTCGTTTCGTCAAGATGCAATTTATGAAATTTCTGAATTTTTTAAATCGAGGAAAATATGGTATTTTAGTCCCAATGCTTTTAATCCCGTGCATGGTTGGATCGGCCTGTCATGATAAATGAACTTTTTTTTTTTTTTTAAAAACACATGTTCATGTAAGTGAATAAATAAGAGTTAAAACCAATTGAAATACTAAATGATTGTTTATTTTAATGCAATCTTTAATATATTATTTTTTTACTTTTGTTCAAATTTTATTATTCTTAAAAAGTAAAATTTAAATTGTGCATAATTTATAATATTGAATTGAAGATGTTACGGGAGTCATAATTTGAATTTTTTTAATCAAGCAGTCAATGACCATTTGTAATATTGATGCATGCATGTGTTGAGGTACAAGTAATCCAAACAAACAAGTCATAATTTGAAATTTTTTATGCATGCATGTCTTAACGTGATTATGGGCTCTACAAACTTCAGTAGTATCCTAGAAGCCTGCAATAAATTAAATAGATATCGAACAGGTGAGAGATTGAACATCCATATGACATTATTCAATATTCATGCTGGAAAAAATCTCATACTCTGAATATCTATAATTTATTTTTTAATATTTATTAATATTATTATTTTTGGTGTAACAAAATTTTTTTAAAAAAAAAAAAAGAAGCAGCAGAAAAGCTTTCCCTGCTAATTTTGACCGCACATTCTGAGCCCACCAAAATCCGGACCATTTTAATTCTACCTCCTACTCTTTTTGCTGTGTCTAGATGGAATCATGGAAGGCGTATGCAGTGCCAAAAGATGGTTATATATATATAATTAATAGTATATCATACATAAATAAATTTAATAATTATAATATTTATTATTTTATATCATTTTTTATATGATACAACATTTATCAATTATAATCTTTTATAATATACATTAGTTTATATTATTTTTTATATTAGTAACTTGCATCCACGACGACGACTCTGCTCTCCCCTCCGGCTCCGACCAGATCTTTCCCAAGACAGAGAGTGGGAGTTCTGACTTCTTAGTCTATTAGTAGTAGAGTGTGTGATCATTCATATCCGTTGATCTGTTTTAATAATTAATTGTATGCAGATATGGATTCAATTTGTAAACAAATATAATCTGGTTTGCATGACGTAATAATAATAATATTTCCTTTTCTAATTATGTTTAACAAGTTACATTTCTTTCTGATATAGAGAAGACCATAAGTAGAAAGATCAGTCTTGGTGCTTTTGAATTTTTGGAGTGAAATATCCCCGTCTGTTTGGTCAAACAGTGCATAAGAGCTATTAATTGTTCTTTTTGCAGGTTGTATTTTGTTTATTAATACTGTTGTAGTACGTATTATGGATGCACTTGGTGACTAGTTGGTAAGGGGTTGTTTTACATTTGTACACTCAATTTAAATAATGGCCTTCCCCAAACTTTCAAGAAACCAATAGGCTTCCAGGTTTTACAGAATTAGTTAAAATGGACATAAATTCTAAAATTTCAGAGTGCATAATGAACTCACGAGGCCATCTTAAACCTTCTGAATTGTATTGAAACAATATTAAGAAAAATCAAAACAGAACCATCAAAAATATATCCATTCTCTCGTCCCATTGCTTTTTTGGAAGTTTATACAAATGATAAAGGATAATGTTAAGAGTATCAAATTTTTGATCTCCTCCTTAGGTCCCATAAAGCAAGAAGCTTTGAGAAAGCTTTGAGTAGTCTCGAGACCAAGACTAGGTAACTTAGACAAGCAGAATTTAAACTACAAGTAGTAATGAAGAAACATTTCAAAGATAATATGGATTTACTTGAGGCACAACCATCAATATTGAGTCCTAGTCTTCTAGACATGGGGACATGATGAGACTGAGACGAGGAAAAGAGAAAATGAAGCTATTGAAGCAAGGAAAGATATTTTGAGGAAATTAAATGGTGAAAAAAATAAAGCCTAAATTTTCTTCCATTTCAATAGCTTACATTTTATTTTACATACCTTGCAATATCCTTTTAGCGACATACCAGGTGACAATTCGGTCCGTCGTTATATTAAAGAATCGTCGTTTTAGCTTTTAGCAACATATAGCGACGGACCGAACCGTCGCCTGGTCCGTCATTAAAGGGGCTATGCAAGGTATGTAGGATCAAGGGGAAAGCCCTTAATCCTTTCCGTATATATATATATATATATATATATATATATATATATACGGTCCGGATCTTAAGCTCACTCCTTATCTAGCTCACCTTGCTCCCCACTTTAGCGACAGACCGGGCGACGATTCGGTTCGTCGCTATATGTTGTCCGTCGCTAAAGCTAAGACGACGGTTCTATATATAGCAACGGACCGAATCTTCATCCGGTCCGTCACTAAAGGGGATGAACAAGGTGAGATAGATAAGGAGTGATGTGACGCCCCCAAAATAGGTATACATCACCCATCTTGAGTCGCCAGAAAATACACTACTGACAACTTCATTTATACAACTATCGTGTAAAATACGACGACATATATACTGTGAGTTTCAATACAAATATATATACCAACTCTGACTCATGTCACAATTGCACCTTACATAAAAGTACATTCAATAACTGTTTTAGAAATTAAAATCTTTGGGAAGTGCTCAAGAAAACCTTCGTACATAGGAGACCATGAATCTAAGTTATGATATATATCATATGTCCAGAGAATTATCCTTAATTGATCTAATAGACCCCAAAGAAAAATGAGAAGATTACTATCATCTTCTTTTCAATGGTGAGTTTTCTCTTGACATATAATTATCTCCGTTGTCTCCAAGTAAGAATTATATTTCAAATATACTCCAAGATCATATAGGTAGTGCTCGTAGATATACTCAGCAAGTGGATGTGCACAACCCTGTCTTACGATAACGCGAGATGGTATGTCATTAGACATTTTGTATGATAGTTGCAAAACACCCTTCCAAAGTTGGGTTCACCTCACACTATTCGGTTCACCAAAATTAAATATCAAATGATGTATACAATAAGACACACTTATCTAAAGTTCTCAATAAAATTATTTCTATACTATTTAGGCAGAACCTCAATAGCTATAGACCACCGTTCTATTCTCCTATTACCCCCGCTCGACCCAGCTACACTCTTATTACCTGAAAGGAATTGTGAAACAAATAGGGTGAGCACAACTAGCCCAGTAAAGAATATCATAACTAAAGATAATTAAATTATCAATAGCTTTCGTCAATAATAAATCAGAGATTAAGAACATATGGTAAATGATAAAACTTTTTAACCATAGTTGCAGCGGAACGAGCAATCCATTAAAAGATTCAAATAGACCATCAGGTCTATTATCTTCTCCATGTTAAAAGTCCACCAATAATGTTTTATCCCTGTAACATCAATCAACAATTCTTGTCCACAATCATATGAATAACTCATAATCATAATTGTGATTACGAATTCCTTTTTCGCACCTGTGACGAAGATAATTTTCATCACCTATCTTCACCAAACATCAAAATCATGGTTATACCAAATCATAATTCCTGCTTCATAATCATACTAATAAATTCATCTTTGCACTACTACCAAAGATATACAATCAGATAACCGATAACCAACCGCTCATCTTTGCACTACGGACCAAAGATATACAACCAGTAAAACCAATAATGTTGAGACTCGACAATAATATCACAACCACGAATTATCCATGCACTACGCGGGCCAAGTATATTCGTGTTTTCCATCTGATCATGATTATCTTAGAATAATCCTCAATTAATCATAATCATACCAAGTCCATCTATGCACTACTGGGCCAAAGATGACTTTTACCACATCATTTATAACATTACGGTCATGATTATACTTACCGAATAATCCTCAGTCATAATCATACCAAGTCCATATATGCACTTCTGAATGCCACGAGATAACTTTCAACACAACACAAGCGTGAGAATGATGACATGATATAAAGCATTAATCAAACGAAAACCAGGATAAATATTAAAAACTTTAAATTTATCTAAATATTATCAATCACTTAATAAACTCATAATCTAATATTATTAATATTATAATAATATTTTAATCACTTCTTAAACTTATAAATAATTTATTTTAATTGTTTACACTTTACCAAATAATGCATTTAATCATTCAAAAATGTCATACTCATAAGATTTCATCACCAATGATCAAATCCCTCATCAAAAATTTGCATATACCCTATATAGGATTTCCAAGCCATAAAATCCTATTTTTCAACTTTGTTATTTCACATAACATATTTAACTCATTTACTCATAACTAGATCATTTTTATGAAAAATACCAAATCAGTCCCAAAAATATTTCTTTTCTGGGATTTAACAGAATATAGTCCCATATTGAACATATATTTTTCTCAGAATTTTTAAAATTCATTTATTATTTTTCAAAAATCAATTTCTAATTAATTTCTTAAGAAATTAGCTACCTCAAGTTTAACTCCAGAAATTCCCAAATCTTGGCAGGATCTTACACATATTAACGTGAGCTTCCAGTTTAAATTTCATGGTCATCGGAGTTATTGAACTCCGATTATAGTGTTTTTCGTCGGAAAAACCTAAATATTGAAATAGTCATAACTTGCTCATTTTAAGTCTGAATGAGCTCATTCTTGGACAGGAGGTACTTTATACCATATATTTCCATGTCCCAAAAGGCCGGAATTTTTCTCGCAAATTAAGTGGCCGAAAATGCCCTTTTAAATTTTTGAGCAGTAGCTTTTTCATATTTTGCAACTTTTGACTCCTTTGCTAAAATCAGTCCACACGAAAATATACAACACCTTTTCCAGTGATTCCACCTGGATAATTTAGAAAACTCATAGATCTAACTCTAGAACTTGACCACACTCAAAAATTTGAAATATAATAGGAGATATGGTCAATTGAATTTCATATTCTATTTTTACCAAAATTTGATTTTCAACCCATTGTGATTTCTAAGAAACTTTCATGTTTTCATATAATAACCAACATAACTTATCATAATACTTACTAATACTACATATACCCATGATTTTTGTGACGCCCCCAAAATAGGTATACAACAGTCATTCTGAGTCGCTCAATACATGGTACAGAAAAAGAACTACAACTTTATTATTACAATTGTCGTGCAAAATACGACAACATATACTTTGAGTTTAAATACAAATATTGTCTTCTAGACAATATCCACACCCAAATAAAGTTCTCATTACAATTATTGATGTACTATTTTACAAAAATAGTGAGGATCAAGTAAACAATCGACTAGGACCATCACTCTATACCCCGATTTGGTTCCTGCTATGTTCTCGCTTCCTAAGAAGAAAAATGGAACAAAAAGGAAAAGGGTGAGCTCAACTAGCCAAGTAAAAAATATTATGACTAAGATAATATACAACAAATTATCCTTAGTCTTCAACAGGGAAAAATCTGATAGAATACAATAGACAACATGTTTTAGATCAACAACTACAGCGGAAACAATAATTCATTAGAAGAGTTAAATAGAGAATGAAATCTACTATCATCTATGAATTTAAAAGTCTAACATCAATATTTTATCCCTGTAACATCAATCAATATACATCTTTGCACTACGGGCCAAAGATATTCATTTGTATCACCAGTTGGTCATGTTCATCTCAATACACTGCTCATCATCTTTGCACTACGGGCAAAGATATTCATCAGGTAATCATTCATCTTTGCACTACAGGCCAAAGATATTCATCAAGTATCACCATTAAGGACTGAGGATGATGAAAAATATTTAGAGAACGAATCCAGTGAGACAGAAGGACAAATATTAGGGATTCGTATTTCGGTTTATCCAAATTCAATAATATTTCATAATAACCAAGTATGAAGTAGAATTGAAAAATAGAGATCAAAACATGGATACAATCAAAGATAGTAACCATAAAAGACATCTGGGAAGAAAAAGAGAAAATTTCATTTTTCGGTGAATAGTGTTGTATTTGTGAAAAGTGTCGTATACGTGAATAATAACCTTGACACAAAAAGGTAGAAATTCTACAATAAAATTCATAACAATATCTCAGCATAATGATATTGAAGAAAATAATATCATTTAAGAAGAAAATAATATCCCTTATCTCAAAGAATCAAGATTTCTTGAATGAAAGGTCAAGTGATCTTTGAATGAAACTTGTCTTGAACAACAACTCTCAAAGTATCTAAATACTCACAAAATACGCTCGATAATATAGAGAGAGAAAGAGAGAAAGATTATGTTTCTGGTGTGATTTTCAATTCTAACTTAGCCCTCTATTTATAGAAAAATATTAGCCCGCTGAAGCATACTTGACCTGCTACCTGATGGCTTTACCTGCTACTATTGTCACCCACCACATTTGAAATAAAATTCAGCATATTTTTTCACCAACCACAAGTGAGGCCCACTCAATTGTAGAATTTTCTACCAAAATCATTTATAAACCTAATTTCCGAATCAGTCACCTCTTAAAATTCATAACAATTCATTCGTTCATTTTTAACGGTTCAAAATTTGTGGACATATACCCAACTTATATATATATAACATATCCAAAAATCACAACGATCCAACGGTCAGATTAAAAATTATAACTCACGCAATATATCTTAAGAACAGTGATTTAATTTTTAATACCTCCATTCCGACAAAAGCACCTCAACATTAATTCCTTCAATTATAACCGCATAAAATAAATATATCCATCAATTATATCCACATAAAATAAATATTTTCTTATCATATAATCAATAATTAATTATTCACAAATAATATTACGTAATCACAATTATGACAACCAAAGTAGCTCCTGGAAAGAGGGCTTTCCAATAAGGATTTCTCCTTCTTGCGCCGCAATTAGGTGACCAAACCTCTCCTTAGACGTAACTTTCTAGACATTGCCAATAATGTTATCTAATAATATTATTCAAATAATATGAATTATTGATCTGATAATGGGAAATACTATGCAGTGACAATTATTGAAACAACAATACCGTGTGCTAAAATAAAATAAAAAAATAATTACTATAAAAATTATTGAGTAGTGCCTTCTTACGTAAGAATCAATAATTCAAAATATCTGTGCAATACTGCAAGTGCTACTACGCAACCACGCCAGACATCGTATTTTAACCACCGGGTATTTCAACAAGTGTTAATTGTGAATAACTACGTCGTTATTTATAAAACCCAAACTTGTTTTATTATCTTCTAGACAATATCTATACCCAAATAAATCCTCATCACAATTATTGATACATTATTATACAAAAATGGTGAGGACTACTAAACAACTTCTAGAATCATCATTCCATACCCCGACTAGTACTTTCGCTACATTCTCGCCTCCCTCACGAGAAGAAAAATGGAACAACAAGGAAAAGGTGAGCTCAACTAGCCCGATAAAGAATATTATGACTAAGATAATATAGAACAAATTATCGTTAGTCTTCACGAGGAAAAATCGATAAAATACAATAGAAACAAGTTTGAGATCAATATTACGTAGTGAAATAATAATCCATAGAAGAGTTACGTAGAGAATGAAATCTACTACTATCTATGAATTTAAAAGTCCTTCATCAATATTTTATCCACAGTAACATCAATCAATATATATCTTGAATCAAATATTCATCTTTGCACTACTGAGGCCAAAGATATTCATCGATCGATCGTGTTCATCTCAACACTTGTTCATCTTTGCTTACGGGCCAAAGATATTCATTATAAAATCATTTATCTTTTTGCTACTGAGGCCAAAGATATTCAATAATATCATCATTTAGGGTGAGGATGATGAAAAATATTTTAAAGGGAGCGAATCCGATGAAACAAAAGAATAAATATTAAGGATTACGTATTTCGACTATTTCATGTCCAAAAATACCTCATAAATAATCATAGTGGAGTAAAATTCAAAATGATCAAAACATGGATACAATCAAAGCTAGTATCCATAATAGATATTTTGGACGAAAAACAAAATTTTAATTTTTACGTGAATAGTGTCGTATTCGTGAATAATTACAGTATCGTGAATAGTAACCCCCCGACACAAAAAGTTCTAAATTTGATTAAAATTTCGGATCAATACTTGACATAATGATATTGAAAGAAATAATATCATTTGAAAAAAAATATCTCTTAACCTCGAAAGAATAGTACTTACAATTGAAACAGGATATATATTCTATGACTTGAACATGCACCGTATAGCAACACTCAAAGTATTAAAATACTCACAAGAATACGCTCGATATATCGAGAGAGAGAAGAGAAATCTTTAGTTTACGGTGTGATTTTCAATTCTAACCTAAGCACCTATTTATAGGAAAATGCTTAGAACACCAAAGCGAAAAATTTAATAAATTATTAATATTTTCAAATTATATTCTCTACACACCACACCACACCAAAATCATCACCAAAACATGTGCCAACATCCCAAAAATGTTTTTGTTACTTAAAATATTTTAAACTTCCAAAAATTAATTATTTGAACTCAAAACTTCAATAATTCACAATAAATAGCCCTTTTATCGAAAAAATTTCGAACCTCATGTCTTTTCCATAGGAAATTCCATTATCTACAACTTTCCAAAGTTTTCCAAATTCCAAACGAAATTGGCCAAAAAATCCACAAAGCAGACGATTTTTGAGGTATAATCAAATTTCGGTCGAAGAAATAGGGTCTCTGAAACACACAAAACATGTGTTAATTATTTAATGCCACAAAATACTCTTCCTCCTCATATACTCATATATCCCACATTCATTGTAAAAATATCACCATCAATATATTATTAAAATAATATATTTAATTGAATTATTTTATCAGAAAAAGATAAAATATTAATTTTCAACAATTGTCACATTAAAAATTTTCTCCATCTATATCCACATAAAATCAATATTTTTCTCATCATATAAATCAATAATTAATTATTCACGAATAATATTACAGAATCACAATCTTGTGACGAGACTGTTCCCGGGATAGAGGGGCTTTCCAATAAGGATCTCTCTTTCTTGGCAGCCTGATTAGATGACCTAACCTCTCCTTAGATGAACTTTCTAGACATTGCCAATAATGTTATCTAATAATATTATTCAAATAATATGAATTATTGCTCCGATAATAGAAAATATTGTGTAGTGACAATTATTGAAACAACAATAATATAAAATATCAACGCAACAATTATTGAATCAATAAAATAAAATACTGAACAGTAATTACTATAACAATTATTGAGTAGTGCCTTCTTACGTAAGAATCAATAATTGGTGTAATACAGTGTGCTACTGTGTTTTAACCACCGGGTATTCCAACAGTATTAACGGTAACAACTACGCCGTTATTTATAACCAACTTATTCTTGTCGTTTTCTTCATCCAATCATTTTTCGTTATGGGGCCCACACAAGGCTGCGCCGTCGTACGAATATTCCCCGACAGCAAGAATATTCCACGACCAAACGAATATTTTATAACCACTTGCTTATTTGAAATATTTGCGTATTTTACCCATAACTATCCATATTAATCAAATCGAACCCTTACTATTTCAAAATAATAAATGGAGGAAATTCAATTTTATTTATAATAAGTTGGGGTCTTACAACCTCCCTCCTTATGAAATTTAGTCCTCGAAATTGACATACGTACACAGTGTTTGAAAAGGTGAGGATACCTCGCTTTTATTTTCCGTTTCTAACTCCCGGTCATTTCCTCTATAGCATGGTTCCTCCACAAAACTTTGACTTGTGGTATGATCTTTGTCGTGGGACATGCTCCTTCTATCCAAGATCTTGGCAGTACCTCCTCATACGTTAAATCTTGGCTATCTCGTCCGGTTCTAACTTCGATGATGTGGTTCGGGTCTTTCACATATTCTGAAACACGATATATGAAAAACATTATGAACACGAGACATACTTGGAGGTACTTGCGAGTCTATAGGCTACATTTCCTACTCGGTCAAGAATCAAATGGACCAATAAATCGTGGATTGAGCTTTCCTCTCTTCCCAAATCTTGTAACTCCCTTCCATGGAAGCAACTTCATGACAATACATGATCCCCGATACTAAATTCCACGTCCTTTCGATGAAGATCCGCATAACTCTTTTGTCGATCCTGTGCCATTTTATATCGTTATCGAATCATTTGGATCTTTTTGTAGTCATACGTACCAACTCGGGTCCCAACAATGTTGCTTCACCCACCTCATCCCAACATATTGGAGAGCGACACTTTCGTCCATATAATGCTTGAATGGAGCCACACTTTATACTTGCACGATAAGCTGTTGTTGTTGTAGGAGAATTCCACCAATGGTAAATACTTATCCCAAGCGCCTTTGAAGTCTTGGACACAGAGTCTTAATAGATCTTCAAGAGTTTGAATAGTCCTCTCGATTGTCCGTCTGTTTGAGGATGGTATGCGGCCAATCGTAAATCCGTACCCGTAGCTTTTTGCAAGCTAACCCAAAATCTTGAAGTGAACCTTGGGTCACAATCCAAAACTATGGATACTAGCATGCCATGCAACCTCACAATCTCATTTACATACATATGAGCAAGACGTTCAAGGGATTAAGTCTCCCGTATCGACAAGAAATGAGCAGACTTGGTTAATCTATCAACAATAACCCAAACAACATTTATGCCTTGAGAAACCGTGGGAAGATCCGTAACGAAATCCATAGTAATGTGTTCCCACTTCCATTTAGGAATCTCAAGTGGTTGTAATGGACCCTTAGATACTTGATGCTCCGCCTTTACACGTTGACAAGTTAAACACATCGAGATAAATTTTGCAATCTCTCTCTTCATATTGTTCCACTAAAATGTATGTCGAAGATCACGATACATTTTAGTACCTCCAGGATGGATCGTAAATGGTGTATTGTGTGCCTCCATCATGATCTTGTACTTCAAATCGAATCGTTAGGAACACAAAAGTGCAGAGTGAACTTCAAGTATTCCTTCTTCATCGATTCTTGCTTACGGAATAGCACCTTCTTGCACTTTCTTCTTCATCTCATCATTCTCGGGATCTATGGATTGAAGCAACTTTAACTTTTTCGATTAAAGTTGGTTCTATCGCGTATACTTGACATTATTGCATGGGTCCCCGGTCTTGAATTCTATCTTCATCTTTTGTAAATCACACAAAATGGGCCTTTGTTTTAACAACATTGCACTTTCGTTCCGCGTATGATCTTACTACTCGATCGTCGGCTACCACGTTAAACTTTTCGGGATGGTATTGAATGGTGTGGTCATAGTCTTTCAAAATCTCGAGCCAACGTCGTTCTTCGCATGTTGAGTTCCTTTTGGGTGAAGAAATATTTGAGGCTTTTATGGTGTGCGAATATATCTCCACTTTCTCCCCAGTATAGATAGTGCCTCCAAATCTTTAAGCGAAAACAAGCTGCTTTGCCAACTCTAGATCATGGTAGGATAATTCCTCTCATATTCTTTAAGTTATCATGAGGCATAAGCTATGACTTTCCCACGTTGCATGAGAACACATCCTAACCCTTTGCACAAGCATCATCGATGTAGATAACAAATCCATCCGTACGGATGGTATTGTTAGAGCAGGTGCCAAATGAGTCTCCTCTTGAGCTCTTGGAAACTCTTCTCGCATTCCTCGCTCCACACAAATTTTGTATCCTTAAGTCGGATGAGTTAATGGAGTAGCGATTAGAAAACCCTTCCACGAATCTCCGATAATAACCATTAAGCCCAAAAAGCTACGTGCTTGGTCACCATCTTGGTTGCTCCCAACTTTATATTGCTTGATCTTGGCCGGGTCAGCAGGATACTCCATGTTTTGACACCACGTGCCCAAGGAATGCTACTTCCTCAAGCGAACTTCGCATTTCTTCAACTTGGCATAAAGCTTGTTTTCACGAAGCCTTTGGAGTACCGACTTCAAATGGTGCTCATGATCTTCATGGCTTTTGGAATATATGAGGATGTCATCAATAAAGACAACAACGAATGATCGAATAATTCCTTGAATACTCGGTTCATCATATCCATGAAAGCTGCGGGGAGCATTAGTCGATCAAAAAGACATGACTAAGAATTCATAATGCCGTCTGGGAGTTACGAAGGCGGTCTTTGGAATATCCTCGATTCTAATCTTGGTGATGATATCGAGCGAAGATCGATCTTTGAAAAAATTGTGCTCCTTGTGGCTGGTCAAACAAGTCATCAATACGAGGTAGAGGATACCTATTCTTGATGGTGACATGGTTCGATTCAGATAGTCGATAAAAATCGCATACTCCGTCTTTCTTCTTTACTGAATAAAGCAGGAGCACCCCGAGGAGATGTCTTAGGGCGAATGAAACCGATGTCCAATAACTCACGTAGTTGGACCTTTAACTCTTGAAGTTCAATAGGAGCCATTCGATATGGGGTTTTAGAAATGGGCTTTGTGCGGTTCAAGATCAATAAAGAATTCAACTTCACGTTAGGGGTAGGCCAGGGAGTTCTTGAAAAATCGTCGGAAAGTCGATAACAACGGAATATTATTCAAATTTGGCGTGTCTTTATTCAAATCCATAACATGGGCTAAGAAAGCTTGACATCTATTTTTCAATAAACGAATAGCCTTATGACTTGATATGAAAGTGATTGATTTTAATGGTTTAGTTGCTTGAATTCGAACAACAAGTTGATTAGGAATATGAAAACTAACAACCTTACGAAAACAATCAATTTTGGCATGATGAGTAGTTAACCAATCAATCCCTAAAATCACGTCAAATGCAAGTATCTTTAAAGAGATAAAGGTCGATAGGTAATGTGATGGTGCCAACTTGGATCAAACAAGATTTATAAGCGTGGATGTGATGAAAGTTTCTCTAACGGAGTTTCCACGAGATAAATCAAAGTCTAATTTCTCCGGGAGTTAAGTTTAAGCGTTGAGCACAAGCGGGAGAAATAAATGAATGGGTATGCCGGGTATCTAGTAAGGTATAAACTTCACAAGAATTTATGATTAGCTTACCCGTGATCACCTCGTTTGGGTTCCTCGCATTTTGACCCGATCCACAACAAACGCTCTTCCGAGGCCGTTGACTTTGACTTTTACGGGACGACCTTTTTTGAGTCACCGTCCCATTGAACTAGGTTTTGCTTTATCGTCTGATCTCGGCGATATGTCCTTCCTTTCCATAATTATAGCATACCTTGAATTGTTGTGGGCGGTTTGGGTGATATGTCCCTCTTTCCGCATTTGTAGCATCTGACCGGTGGTCGTTCTCCTCCCATAGAACCGATTATTCTTTGGTCTTGGCGTCTTCATTGTCATTGTTGAATCTCCTCTTTTAAAATCTCCCCAGGCTTCGCTTCTTCTATTTTCATGGCCATGATTACCACCAGAGTGGTTGCCATTTTGTCCATCTTTTTCTTTCTCCATTGGTTATCGTTGTTACGTTGACTACTATCTCGGTATGATCCACAGTTGTGGTCCCTCGGTTGAGCGTACTCGTTATCTCGCTCTAATAATTGAGCCTGTTGACAACATCTGAATAGAGAAAATTTATGAGAAATGAGATCTTGGCGTATCTTAGGGTTTCAAACCTCTCGAAACATCCGCGTCATCGTTCCTCATTCTCCACCAAATGAGGTGCAAACACGGATAACTCTGCAAACTTTGCCTCGTCTTTGGGACACCGTCGTGTTATTTTGTTCGATCTAATGAACTCCACTTCCTTCATATAGCGAATACTTTCGGAAAGTACTTGTCATTGAAAAGTTTCTGAAATGTCTCCCAAGACATCTTTGAGTCTTGGTTTGGATGGAGTGCAACTTCACAGATTCCCACCGATGTCTGCCTCATTCTGAACATAAAGGTGGCGAATGGAACCTTACATTCCTCAGGTGTATCCCAAGACATCGAATATCTTGGTGATTTATTTGACCCACGTCTCGCTTTAATTGGATCCGGCTTTCCCCGATTACGGTGGTCCCACTCTTTGAAGCTGCTTGGCGTGACAAATCGTGCGTTGTTATCATTTCCACCTATATTTTGTGCACGAGTCTCCCTCGTGCGATTTTGCATGAGCTGCAAAAAAACTTCTAAACATCCGTCGTTCATCATCTGCTTTCGATGGCGTTGTTCACGGGAGGAACATTGTCGACTTCTTTGCCGTTCTCTTCATTGGTGAGTCTGGTGTTTCCACGGTCTCATTTACTCCACTTTTAACATTCTCGATCGACATTCTCAAATCTTGCCATAAAACAAGGGTTAATTAAGAAATCAACATATCACATAATATCCCTATATATTGACCAACTAACAAATAAGCTTAGGTAGGACACCTTAGCGAAGGATTTACTCGTCTCTCCCCTCTAGTTCTATTCCTCGATCTCCACCGGAGATCATATCCTAAGCTTTGATACCAAGCATGACGCCCCCAAAATAGGTATACATCACCCATTTTAGGTTGTCGATAACATGGTATGCGAAAAACAACTACAACTTTATTAATACATCATAAAAAGCGTGAGTTTAAATATAAATATTATCTTCTAGACAATATCTATACCCAAATAAATCCTCATCACAATTATTGATACATTATTATACAAAAATGGTGAGGACTACTAAACAACTTCTAGAATCATCATTCCATACCCAGAACTAGTACTATTTACATTCTAGCCTCCACGAGAAGAAAAATGGAACAACAAGGAAAAGGGTGAGCTCAACTAGCCCGATAAAGAATATTATGACTAAGATAATATAGAACAAATTATCGTTAGTCTTGAACGAGGAAAAATCGATAAAATACAATAGACAACAAGTTTGAGATCAATATTACGTGAGTGAAATAATAATCCATAGAAAGAGTTACGTAGAGAATGAAATCTACTACTATCTATGAATTTAAAAGTCCTTCATCAATATTTTATCCTGTAACATCAATCGATATATATCTTGAATCAAATATTCATCTTTGCACTACTGAGCCAAAGATATTCATCGATCGGTCGTGTTCATCTCAACACTGTTCATCTTTTTCACTACTACGGGCCAAAGATATTCATTATAAAATCATTTATCTTTGCACTACTGAGCCAAAGATATTCAATAATATCATCATTTAGGGTGAGGATGATGAAAAATATTTTAAAGGAGCGAATCCGATTGAAACAAAAGAATAAATATTAAGGATTAAGTATTTTTGACTATTTCATGTCCAAAAATACCTCATAAATAATCATAGTGGAGTAAAATTCAAAATGATCAAAACATGGATACAATCAAAGCTAGTATCCATAATAGATATTTTGGACGAAAAACAAAATTTTGATTTTTCTACGTGAATAGTATATAATGATAAATGAATAGTCTTAGTATCGTGAATAATAACCCCGACAAAAAGTTCTAAATTTGATTAAAATTTTAGATCAATACTTGACATAATGATATTGAAAGAAATAATATCATTTGAAAAAAAAATAATATCCTTACCTCGAAAAAGAATAGTACTTAGTTGAAACAGGGATATATCTTATGACTTGAACTTGCAAGTATATAGCAACACTCAAAGTATTAAAATACTCACAAGAATACGCTCGATATATCGAGAGAAGAGAGAGAAATCTTTAGTTTACGGTGTGATTTTCAATTCTAACCTAAGCACCTTATTTATAGGAAAATGCTTAGAACACCAAAGCGAAAAAATTTAATAAATTATTAATATTTTTAAATTATATTCTCATGACACACACACACACCGACCAAAATCATCAGCTAAAACATGTGCCAACATCCCAAAAACGTTTTGTTACTTAAAATATTTTAAACTTCCAAAATTAATTATTTGAACTCCGAAACTTCAATAATTCACAATAAATAGCCCTTTTATCAGAAAAATTCGAACCTCATGCCTTTTTTATAGGAAATTCCATTATCTACAACTTTATAGAAGAAAGTTTTTCCAAATTCCAAACAAAAATTGATCGAAATCCACAAACGGGCGATTTTACATGCTATAATCAAATTTTAGTCAAGAAATGGGGTCTACCGACACACAAAACATGTGTTAATTATTTAATGCCACAAAAATACTCTTCCTCCTTATATACTCATGTATCCTACATTCATTGTAAAAATATCACCATCAATATATTATTAAAATAATATATTTAATTGAATTATTTTATCAGAAAAAGATAAAATATTAATTTTCAACAATTGTCACATTAAAAATTTTCTCCATTTATATCCACATAAAATTAATATTTTCCTCATCATATAAATCAATAATTAATTATTCACGAATAATATTACGAAATCACAATCTTGTGACGAGGCGGTTCCTGGGATAGAGGGGGCTTTCCAATAAGGATCTCTCTCGCTTCTTGGCGCCTGATTAGATGACCTAACCTCTCCTTAGAGCGAGAACTTTCTAGACATTGCCATAATGTTATCCAATAATATTATTAGGATAATATGAATTATTACTCAGATAATAGAAAATCTTGTGTAATGACAATTATTGAAACAACAATAATATAAAATATCAACGCGACAATTATTGAATCGATAAAATAAAATCTTGAACAATAATTACTGTAACAATTATTGAGTAGTGCCTTCTTTACGTAAGAATCAATAATTGGTGTAATACCGGTATCTTCTTGTGTTTTAACCACCGGTATTCCAACAAGATAATTACTTGTAACAACTACTGCGTATATTTATAACCAACTTATTCTTGTCGTTTTCTTCATCCATATCGCTTTTACATTATGGGGCCACACACGAAATTTGCTGCCGTAATTGCAATATTCCCAGCAAGAATATTCCACGACCAAACTATATTTTATAACCACTTGCTTATTTGAAATATTTGCGTATTTTACCCATAACTATCCACATTAATCAAATCAACCCTTACTATTTCAAAATAATAAATGGAGAAATTCAATTTTATTTATAATAAGTTGGGTACAACGTTCCCAACAACGTTGCTTCTTCCACCTCGTCCCAAAGATCTTCGGAGAAATCGACACTTTCGTCCGTATAACGCCTCGAATAGAGCCATTCCTATACTTGCGATAACTTTGTTGTTATAGGAGAATTCCACCGATGTGAAGTACTTATCCCAACTTCCTTTAAAATCTAGGACACGAGTCTTAATAGATCTTCAAGGGTTTGAATAGTCCTTTCTGATTGCTCGTCCGTTTGAGGATGGTATGCCAAACTGAATTGTAAATCCGTGCCCATAGCTTTCTGCAAGCTAACCTAAAATCGTGAAGTGAATCTTGGGTCACGATCTAAAAGTATGGATACTGGTATGCCATGCAATCTCACAATCTCATTCACATACATATGAGCAAGACGTTCAAGGGAATAAGTCTCACGTATAGGCAAGAAATGAGCAGACTTGGTTAATCTATCAACAATAACCCAAATCGCATCTATACCTTGAGAAACCTTGGGAAGACCTGTAACGAAATCCATAGTAATGTGTTCCCATTTCTATTTCAGAATCTCAAGTGGTTGCAATGGACCCTTTGGCATTTGATGCTCCGCCTTTACACGTTGATAGGTTAAACAGCTCGAGATAAACTCCGCGATCTCTCTCTTCATATTGTTCCACCAAAATGTATGTTGAAGATCATGATAAATTTTTGGTACTCCCAGGATGAATTACAAATGGTGTGTTGTGTGCCTCCATCATGATTCTATGCTTCAAGTCATAATCGTTAGGAATGCAAAGTCTGGAGTTAACTCTAAGTATTCCTTCTTCATTAATTCTTGCCTCCGGAATGGCACCTTCTTGCACTTTCGTCTTCATACGTATCATCTCTGGGACTGTGGCTTGAGTAACTTTAACTTTATCGATTAAAGTCGGTTCTACTCGTATATTTGCCATCATCATATGGGTCCTTGGAGTCTTTAACTCTATCTCCATCCTTTGCAAGTCGTACAAAATGGGTCTTTATGTTAACAACATCGCACTCGTACCCGCATACGATCTTCTACTCAATGCGTCAGCTACAACGTTTACTTTTCCATGATGATATTGAATGTTATGGTCGTAATCCTTCAACAGCTCGAGCCAACGTCGTTGCCGCATGTTGAGTTCCTTTTGAGTGAAGAAATATTTAAGGCTTTTATGATCCGTATAAATCTTCACTTTCTCTCCATACAGGTAGTGTCTCCAGATTTTTAATGTAAAAATGACTGCTACCAACTCCAGATCGTGAGTAGGATAATTCCTCTCATATTCTTTGAGTTTTCGTGAGGCATAGGCTATGACTTTCCCATGTTGCATGAAAACACATCCTAACCCTTTACTGAAGCATCATCAGAGATAACAAATCCATCCAAACCGGATGGTATTGTCGAGCAGTGCCGAAATGAATCTCCCCTTGAGCTCTTGGAAACTCTTCTCGCATTCCTCGCTCCATATGAATTTTGCATCTTTCCGAGTCAACTGAGTTAACGGAGTAGCGATTCGAGAAAATCCTTCCACGAATCTCCGATAATAACCAGCTAAGCTCAAAAAGCTACGCACTTCAGTCACCGACTTTGGTTGCTCCCAACTTTGTTTTGCTTCAATCTTCGCCGAGTCAACAGATACTCCATTTTTTGATACCACGTGCCCAAGGAATGCTACTTCCTTAAGCCAAAACTCGCATTTCTTCAGCTTGACATATAGCTTGTTGTCACGAAGTCTTTGAAGTACCAGCTTCAAATGGTGCTCATGATCTTCACGGCTTTTGGAATGGATGAGGATGTCATCAATAAAGACAACAACGAACTGATCCAAATATTCTTTGAATATACAGTTCATCATATCCATTAAAGCAGCAGGAGAATTAGTCAATCTAAAGGACATGACTAAGAATTCATAATGCCCGTACCAAGTTCGAAGGCGTCTTGAATATCCTCGCTTTTAATCTTCAAATGATGATATCCGAGCGAAGATCGATCTTTGAAAAGAATTGTGCTCCTTGCAACTGGTCAAACAGGTCATCAATGCGAGGTAGTGGATACCTATTCTTGATGGTGACATGGTTTAATTTTTGGTAGTCAATACAAAGTCGCATACTCCCGTCTTTCTTCTTTACAAATAAAACAGGAGCACCCTAAGGAGATGTACTAGGACGAATGAAATCGATGTCTAACAATTCCTGTAGTTGGACTTTTAACTCCTGAAGTTCAATAGGAGCCATTCGATATGGGGTTTTAAAAATGGGTTTTGTACCCGGTTCAAGATCAATAACGAATTCAACTTCACGCTCTAGGAGTAGACCAGGAAGTTCTTCAGGAAATACGTCAGGAAATTCATTAACAACAGGAATATTATTCAAATCTGACGTGTTTTTGTTCAAGTCCATAATATGGGATAAGAAAGCTTAACATCCGTTTTTCAATAAACGAATAGCTTTATGGCTTGATATGATAGTGACTGATTTTAGTGGTTTAGTTGCTTGTATTCGTATAACTGGTTGGTTAGGAATATGAAAACTAACAACCTTACAAAAATAATCAATTTTGGCATGATGAGTGGTTAGCCAATCAATCTCTAAAATCACATTAAATGCAAGTATCTTTAAAGAAATAAGATCAACATGTAATGTGATTGTGCCAACTTGGATCAAGCAAGATTTATAAACTGTAGATGTAACAAAGGTTTCACCTAATGGAGTTTCAACAGATAAGTTAAAGTCCAATTTCTCTAAAGTCAAGTTTAAACGTTGAGCACAAGCATGAGAGATAAAAGAATGGGTAGAACCGGTATCTAGTAAGGTATAAACTTCGCAAGAGTTCAAGATTAGCTTACTCGTGATCATCTCATTCGGGTTTCTCGCATTTTGTTTAGTCACGACAAACGCCCTTCCTTGAACCACCAACTTGGTTTTGTCCGTAGTCGCCTTTGGTGCCGCCGTCCCAGTTGGACTTGACTTTGCTACCGGACAAAATCGGGCTATGTGACCGTCTTTTCCACAATTGAAACACACCTTAGAAGGCTGTGAACAATTTGGACTTATGTGTCCCTCCTCTCCGCATCTCAGTAGATCTAATCAAGGTCGTTCTCATCCCCAAAATTTGTTGTTGGTCTTTGGTGTTGGTGCTAATGTCTTTCCGCTCGTTGTTGAATCTCCTCTTTTGAAATTTCCACTGACTCACCACTCTATTGTCATGGCCACGATGACCACCCGAGTGGTTACCGCTTTTGTCCGTATTCTTCCTCCTCGCCGATTATCATCGCTCAGATGATCAACATGCCACACCGATGAATACAGTTGTGGTCCCTCGGTTGAACATACTCATTATCACGCGTAATAATTGAGCCCTGCTTACAACATCCGAAATATAAAGAAAATTTATGAGAGATAAGATATTGTCGAATCTCGGGTTTTAGACCTCTCGAAACATCCGCGTTATCGTTCCTCATTTTCCGCCAAATGAGGTGTAAACTCGATAACTCCACGAACTTCGCCTCGTCTTCGGGACACCGCCATGTTATTTTTTGTGGCGCCTCCCAAAATAGGTATACATCACCTATTCGAAAGTTGTCAATACATGGTACGTAAACAACTACAACTTTATTATTACAACAAGAAAAGCTGTGAGTTTGAATACAAATATTATCTTCTGTAGACAATATCTATACTCAAATAAATCCTCATCACATTTATTGATACATTATTTTATAAAATGGTGAGGACTACTAAACAATCCTTTCTAAAACCTTCATTCCATACCCCGACTAAGTACTCGCTATATTCTCGCCTCCGAGAAAAATGGAACAAAAAGGAAAAGGGTGAGCTCAACTAGCTAGCTCAAGAAAAGAATATTATGACTAAGATAATATACAACAAATTATCGTTAGTTTTCAATGAGGAAAAATCTAATAGAATACAATAGACAACAAATTTTAAATCAATATTCAGCAATGAAAATAATAATTCATTAGAAGAGTTAAGTAGAGAATGCAAACTACTATCTTCTATGTATGAATTTAAAAGTTCATCGCCTATCTTTTATCCTCGTAACATCAATCAATATACATCCGAATCAAATATTCATCTTTGCACTACAGCCAAAGATATTCATCGATTAATTCATGTTCATTTAAACACTGCTCATCTTTTTACACTACTGGCCAAAGATATTCTTCGAAATCATTCATCTTTGCACTACATCGCCAAAGATATTCTTAAGAAATCATTCATCTTTGCACTACAGGTGCCAAAGATATTCCATAATATCATCATTTAAGACCGAGGATGATGAAAAATATTTTTTTAAAGAAACGAATCCAAGGAAACAAAATGACAAGGATTAAGGATTAAGGATTCGTACTTGGTTTTATCCACGTCCAAAAATACCTCAAAAATAATCATAGTGGTGTAAAATTCAAGAATGATCAAAACATGGATACAATCGAGTTAGTATCCGAATAGATGTTTTGACGAAAAGAAGAAATTTTATTTTTCTATTGAATAATCAGAGTATCGTGAATAGTCTTGATATCGTGAATAGTCTTAGATATCGTGAATAAGTAACTCCAACACCAAAAGGTAGAAATTCCACAAAAACATCTTCACGCTTCATGAATAGTACTCGTGAATAAGAACTCGTGAATAAGAAACTCATAAATAAGAACTTCGTGAATAGTAACTCATGAATAAGAACCCATGAATAGTAACCCCGGCATGAAAAAAGTTCCAAATTTGATAAAACTTCGGATCAACATTTCAAAGATAATGATATTGAAGAAATAATATCATTACTGAAAAAAAATAATATCCCTTACCTCGAAAGATCAAGATTTCTTACATTTAGAATCTAGTATATAGTCTTTGAAGGAACTCAGACCGCCTAGCAATACTCAAAGTATACTCAAAATACTCACAAGAATACGCTCGATAATATAGAGAGAAAAACTTCATTTTACATTGTGATTTTCAATTCTAACCCAAGACCCTATTTATAGGAAAATCTTTAACACAAAAAGCGAAAAATTTAATAAAATAATAATATTTCTTAAAAATATTCAAGCCCACCTTAGAAATCTGATTTCAGATCATTTATAACACATGTGAGCCACTCAATTACAACAAAAAAACGTTTTTCTTACAAAAAATATTTTAAACTCCCAAAAATCAATTATTTGAGCTTCTAACATCAATAATTCATAATAAATAGCCCTTTCATCAGAAAATTCGAATCTCACGAGTTTTTATAGGAATTTCAATTCTCTACAACTTTGCAGAAGAAAGTTTTTCCAAATTCCAAATAGAAATTGACCGAAATCCACAAACGGGCGATTTTACAGGCTATAATCAAATTTCAGTCAATAAATGGGGTCCACCGACATGTTTAACATGTTTTAAACATTTATTGCAACAAAAATACTCTTCCTCCTCGTATACTCATATATCCCACATTCGTTGTAAAAATATCACCGTTAATATATTATTAAAATAATATATTTAAATGAATTATTTTATCAGAAAAAGATAAAATATTAATTTTCAACAATTGTCATTTTAAAAATTTTCTCCATCTATATCCATATAAAATCAATATTTTCCTCATCATATAAATCAATAATTAATTATTCACAAATAATATTACAGAATCACAATATTGACAACCAGGCAGTTCCCAGGAAAGAGGGGGCTTTCCAATAAGAATTTCTTCTTACTCAAGGCAATTGATTAGGTGACCAAACCTCTCCTTAGATGAAACTTTCTAGACATTGCCAATAATGTTATCTAATAATATTATTCAGATAATATGAATTATTGCTTCGATAATGAAAAATACCGTGTAATGACAATTATTGAAACAACAAACAATATAAAATATCAACGAACAATTATTAACTCAATAAAATAATTGAGCGAGTAATTACTGTAACCATTATTGAGTAGTGCCTTCTTACGTAAGAATCAATAATTGGTGCAATACCGGTGCTCTTCTTGTTCAACAACGCGTATTAGTGTGTTTTAACCACCGGGTATTCCAACAAGACTAATCTGTAATAACTACGCCGTTATTTAAAAACAACTTATATTTGTCGTTTTCTTCATCCATTCGCTTTTCCGTTATGGGGCCCACACATGGTCATTTACTTGGCCGTCATTTAATATTCCCCACAAGCGATTTAATATTCCACGACCAAACGAATATTCCCCGACAACAATGAATATTTTATAACCACTTTAACTTATTTTGAAATATTTGCGTATTTAACCCTTAACTATCCACATTAATCAAATCAACCCTTACTATTTCAAAATAATAAATAGAGAAAATTCCTTTTTATTTAAAAATTTCGGGGCCTTACAACCTCCCCTCCTTATGAAATTTCGTCCTCGAAATTGACGTACGTACCTGATGTTTCGAAAATGTGAGGATACCTCGCTTTCATTTCCGTTTCCAATTCCCAGGTCATTTCCTCTATAGCATGATTCCTCCACAAAACTTTAACTTATGGTATGACCTTTGCGCGTAGGACATGCTCCTTCCTATCCAAGATCATGACAGGTACCTCCTCATACGTTAAGTCTTCGGCTATCTCGTCCGGTTCTAACTCAATAACGTGGTTCGGGTCTTTCACATATTTACGAAATACATATATGAAACACATTATGAACACGAGACATACTCGGAGAGTAACGCAAGTCTATAGGCTACATTTCCTACTCGGTCAAGAATTTAAAATGGACCAATAAATCGTGGATTGAGCTTTCTCTCTTCCCAAATCTTGTAACTCCTTCCATGGAGAGCAACTCGCAACAATACATGATCCCCTCACATTAAATTCCACGTCCTTTCGATGAAGATCCGCATAACTCTTTTGTCGATCTTGTGTCGTTTGTATCGTTATCGAATCATTTGGATCTTTTCGGTAGTCATACGTCTTAACTTTCGGGTCCCAACAATGTTGCTTCACCCACCTCATCCCAACATATTGGAAACGACATTTTCGTCCATATAATGCTTTAAATGGAGCCACACCTATATTTGCTGATAACTGTTGTTGTAGGAGAATTCCACCAATGGTAAATACTTATCCCAACTACCTTGAAGTCTAGGACACAGTAGTCTTAATAGATCTTCAAGAGTTTGAATAGTCCTCTCGATTGTCCGTCTGGTTTGGGGATGGTATGCAAACTAAATCGCAAATCCGCGCCCATAGCTTTTTGCAGCTAACCCAAAATCTTGAAGTGAATCTTGGGTCACGATCCAAAACTATGGATACAGCATGCCATACAACCTCACAATCTCATTCACGTCATACTAGCAAGACGTTCAAGGAATAAGTCTCCGTGTCGGCAAGAAATGAGCGGAACTTGGTTAATCTATCAACAATAACCCAAATAGCATTGATGCCTTGAGAAACCGTAGGAAGACCCGTGACTTGAAATCCATGGTAATGTGTTCCCACTTCCATTCCGGAATCTCAAGTGGTTCTGAATCTGACCCTTAGGTACTAGATGCTCCGCTTTTACACGCGTTAAAGTTAAACACATTGAGATAAACTTTGCAATCTCTCTCTTCATATTGTTCCACCAAAATGTATGTCAAGATCACGATACATTTTAGTACTTCCGAGATGGATTGCAAATGGGCGTATTGTGTTGCCTCCATCATAATCTTGTACTTCAAATCAGAGTCGTTAGGAACACAAAGTCTAGAGTGGACTCGAAGTATTCCTTCTTCATCAATTCTCGCTTCCGGAATAGCTCCTTCTTGTACTTTCTTCTTCATACGCATCAGCTCCGGGTCGGTGGCTTGAGCAACCTTAACTTTTTCTATTAAAGTTGGCTCTATACGTATACTTGACATCATCGCACTCATTCCTGCATATGATCTTCTACTCAACGCGTCAGCTACCACGTTCGCTTTTCCAGGATGGTATTGAATAGTGTGGTCGTAGTCTTTCAATAGCTCGAGCCAACGTCGCTGCCGCATGTTGAGTTCTTTTTGAGTGAAGAAATATTTAAGGCTTTTATGGTCTGAATATATCTCCACTTTCTCCCCATATAGATAGTGCCTCCATATCTTTAAGCAGCGAAAATGATCACGCTAACTCTAGATCATGAGTAGGATAATTCCTCTCATACTCTTTAAGTTGTCATGGAGGCATAGGCTATGACTTTCCCACGTTGCATGAGAACACATCCTAACCCTTTGCACAAGCATCGGCGTAGATAACAAATCTATCCGAACCGGATGGTATTGTTAGAGCAGGTCTTAAAATAAGTCTCCTCTTAAGCTCTTGGAAACTTTTCTCGCGTTCTTCGCTCCAAACAAATTTTGTATCCTTCCGAGTTAAATTTGAGTTAATGGAGTAGCGATTCGAGAAAACCCTTCCACGAATCTCCGATAATAACCAAATAAGCCCAAAAAGCTACGTGCTTGATCCACCGACTTGGTTTGCTCCCAACTTTGTATTGCTTCAATCTTGGCGGATCAACAGATACTCCATGTTTCGACACCACGTGCCCAAGGAATGCTACTTCCTCGAGCGAACTCGCATTTCTTCAATTTGGCATATAGTTGGTTTTCACGAAGCCTTTGGAGTACCGAAATTTCAAATGGTGCTCATGATCTTCACGGCTTTTGGAATATATGAGGATGTCATCAATAAAGACAACAACGAATTGATCCAAATATTCCTTGAATACTCGGTTCATCATATCCATGAAAGCCAGCGAGGAGCATTAGTTAGTCCGAAAGACATAACTAAGAATTCATAATGCCCATACCGAGTTCCGAAAAGGCGCTTTGGAATATCCTCGGTTCTAATCTTCAATGATGATATCCGAATCGAAGATCGATTTTTGAAAAGAATTGTGCTCCTTGCAATCGGTCAAACAAGTCATCAATACGAGGTGAGGATACCTATTCTTGATGGTGACATGGTTCAATTCCCGATAGTCAATACAAAAGTCGCATACTCCCCGTCTTTCTTCTTTACAAATAAAACAGGAGCACCCCGAGGAGATGTGTACTTGGGGCGAATGAAACCGATGTCCAACAATTCACGTAGTTGGACCTTTAACTCTGAAGTTCAATAGGAGCCATTCGATATGGGGTTTTAGAAATGGGCTTTGTACCAGTTCAAGATCAATAAAGAATTCAACTTCACGTTCGGGGTAGGCCGGGAAGTTCTTGAAAATACGTCGGAAAGTCAATAACAATGAATATTATTCAAATTTGACGTGTCTTTATTCAAATCCATAACATGGGCTAAGAAAGCTTGACATCCGTTTTTAATAAACGAATAGCTTTATGATTAGATATGGCGATGATCGATTTTAATGGTTTAGTTGCTTGAATTAAATACAACAGTTGGTTAGGAATATGAAAACTAACAACCTTACGAAAACAATCAATTTTGGCATGATGAGTAGTTAACCAATCAATCCCTAAAATCACATCAAAAGCAAGTATCTTTAAAGAGATAAGGTCAACATGTAAGGTAATGGTGCCAACTTGAATCAAACAAGATTTATAAACAGTGGATGTGATGAAAGTTTCTCCTAACGGAGTTTCCACAGATAGGTCAAAGTCTAATTTCTCCGGAGTCAAGTTTAAACGTTGAGCACAAGCGGAGAGATAAATGAATGGGTAAAGACCCGGATCAAGTAAGGTATAAACTTCGCAAGAATTTATAAATAGCTTACCCGTGATCACCTCGTTTGGGTTCCTCGCATTTTGACCGGTCACAACAAACGCTCTTCCTAATCGTTGACTTTGACTTTTCTCGGGACGATCTTTTGAGTCACCGTCCCCATTGAACTAGGTTTCGCCATCTGCGTCTGATCTCGGCGATATGTCCTTCCTTTCCACAATTATAGCATACCTTGAATCTGTTGTGGACGGTTTGGTGATATGTCCCTCTTTCCGCATTTATAGCATATATGACCGGTGGTCGTTCTCCTCCCTTAGAACTAGTTCTTTGCCAAGACTGCTCATCTTCACATGGTCGTTGTTAAATCTCCTCTTTTAAAATCTCCTCCCCGACTCGCTTCTTCTATTTTCATGGCCATGATTACCACCAGAGTGGTTACCATTTCTGTCCGTCTGCTTCTTTCTCCGCAGTTATCATTATTCTGTTGATCGCTATCTACGATCTGATCTGGTTGTGGTCCCTCGGTTGGCCATACTCATTATCTCGCTTTCTAATAATTGAGCCCTGCTTACAACATCTGAATAAAGAGAAAATTTATGGGAAATGAGATCACGACGTATCTGGGGTTTCAAACCTCTAAGAAACATCCGCGTCATACGTTCCTCATTCTCCACCAAATGAGGTGCAAACACGGATAACTCTATGCAAACTTTGCCTCGTCTTTCACCTACACCGTCATGTTGTTTTGTTCCAATCGATGAACTCCACTTCCTTCATATAAAACACTTTCGGAAAAGTATTTGTCATTAAATAGTATACGCCGAGAGTCTTGAATTTGGATGGAGTGCAACTTACTGCATCTCCCACCATGAGTCTGCCTTCGCCACGAAAACATAAAGGTGGCGAATGGAACCTTCTGTTCCTCCGTGCATCCCAAGACATCGAATATCTTGGTAATTTGCTTGACCCATGTTTCCGCCGTGATCGGATCTGGCTTTCCTTAAATTCGGTGGTCCCAACTCTTTGAATCTGCTTGTTTTGTGACAACCCGTGAATTGCTATCATTTCCTCCTCAGATTTTGAACACGAGTCTCCTCGTCGATTTTTGCATGAACTGCGCAAAAACTTCTAAACATCCCTCGTTCATCATCTCGCTTTCGAATGGTGTTGTTCACGGGAGAACATTGCGCCACTGTTGCACGTTCTCCTCGTTGGTGAGTACAGAGCATCTCCACGGTCTCATTTCCATTGTTAATATTCTCAATCGACATTCTCAAATCATCGCCATAAAACAAGGGTTAATTAAGGAAATCAATATATCACATAATATCCCAATATCTTGACCAACTAACAAATAAGCTTAGGTAGGACACACTAGCGAAGGATTTACTCGTCTCTCCCTCCTAGTTCTATTCCCCGATCTCCGCCAGAGACCATATCCCTAAGCTCGATACCAACCGGTGGCGCCCCAAAATAGGTATACATCACCTATTCGAGTTGTCAATACATGATACGTAAACAACTACAACTTTATTATTACAACAAGAAAAGCTGTGAGTTTGAATACAAATATTATCTTCTGCACAATATCTATACTCAAATAAATCCTCATCACATTTATTGATACATTATTTTACAAAAATGGTGAGGACTACTAAACAATCCTTTCTAAAACCTTCATTCCATACCCAGACTAAATCTTATCATTTATATTCTCGCCTCCCGAGAAAAATGGAACAAAAGGAAAAGGGTGAGCTCAACTAGCTCAAGAAAGAATATTATGACTAAGATAATATACAACAAATTATCGTTAGTCTTCAACGGGGAAAAATCTAATAGAATACAATAGACAACAAATTTTAAATCAATATTCGCAATGAAATAATAATTCATTAGAAGAGTTAAGTAGAGAATGCAAACTACTATCTTCTATGTATGAATTTAAAAGTTCATCGTCTATCTTTTATCCCTGTAACATCAATCAATATACATCCGAATCAAATATTCATCTTTGCACTACAGCCAAAGATATTCATCGATTAGTCATGTTCATTTAAACACCGCTTCATCTTTGCACTACACGGGCCAAAGATATTCTTCAAAATCATTCATCTTTTCTGTATCTACCGCCAAAGATATTCTTAAGAAATCATTCATCTTTGCTACTGAAGCCAAAGATATTCCATAATATCATCATTTAAGACCGAGGATGATGAAAAATATTTTTTAAAAAGAAACGAATCTAGTTAAACAAAATGACAAGGATTAAGGATTAAGGATTAGATACTTGGTTTTATCCACGTCCAAAAATACCTCAAAAATAATCATAGTGGTGTAAAATTCAAGAATGATCAAAACATGGATACACTCGAGTTAGTATCCGAGAATAGATGTTTTAGACGAAAAGAAGAAATTTTATTTTTCTATTGAATAAGATGAGTATCGTGAATAGTCTTGATATCGTGAATAAATGTCGTATCGTGAATAGTAACTCAGACACCAAAAGGTAGAAATTCCACAAAAACATCTTCACGCTTCATGAATAGTACTTTCGTGAATAAGAACTCGTGAATAAGTAACTCATGAATAAGAACTCATGAATAGTAGAATCGTGAATAGTAACTCATGAATAGAACCCATGAATAGTAACCCCGACATGAAAAAGTTCCAAATTTGATAAAAACTTCAGATCAACATTTCAAAGATAATGATATTGAAGAAATAATATCATTACTGAAAAAAAATAATATCCCTTACCTCGAAGATCGATCTTACAGCTAGAATCTAATCTAGGGTATAGTCTTTGAAGGAACTTGCACCGCTTAGCAATACTCAAAGTATACTCAAAATACTCACAAGAATACGCCGATAATATAGAGAGAAAACTTGAGTTTACGGTGTGATTTTCAATTCTAACCTAAGCCCCTATTTATAGGAAAATCTTTTATAACACCAAAAAAAGCAAAAAATTTAATAAAATAATAATATTTCTTAAAATATTCAAGCCCACCTTAGAAATCTGATTTCAGATCATTTATAACACATGTGAGCCACTCAATTACAACAAAAATGTTTTTCTTACAAAAATATTTTAAACTCCCAAAATTAATTATTTGAAGCTTGAACTTCAATAATTCATAATAAATAGCCCTTTCATCAGAAAATTCGAATCTCGCGAGTTTTTATAGGAATTTCAATTCTCTACAACTTTGCAGAAGAAAGTTTTTCCAAATTCCAAATAGAAATTGACCGAAATCCATAAACGGGCGATTTTACAGCTATAATCAAATTTCAGGTCAATAAATGGGGTCCACTGACATGTTTAACATGTTTTAAACATTTATTGCAACAAAAATACTCTTCCTCCTCGTATACTCATATATCCCACATTCGTTGTAAAAATATCACCGTTAATATATTATTAAAATAATATATTTAAATGAATTATTTTATCAGAAAAAGATAAAATATTAATTTTCAACAATTGTCATTTTAAAATTTTCTCCATCTATATCCACATAAAATCAATATTTTCCTCATCATATAAATCAATAATTAATTATTCACAAATAATATTACGAATCACAATATTGACAACCAGCGGGTTCAGGAAAGAGGGGCTTTCCAATAAGAATTTCTTCTACTTGGCGCAATTAGGTGACCAAACCTCTCCTTAGATGTAACTTTCTAGACATTGCCAATAATGTTACCTAATAATATTATTCAGGATAATATGAATTATTGCTTCGATAATGAAAATATTTGTGTAATGACAATTATTGAAACAACGTGATATAAAATATCAACGCATGACAATTATTAACTCAATAAAATCTTTGAGCGAGTAATTCTGTAACCATTATTGAGTAGTGCCTTCTTCGTAAGAATCAATAATTGGTGCAATACCGCAATCTTCTTTGTTCAACAACGCCGTATTAGTGTGTTTTAACCACCGGGTATTCCAACAAGATAATTGTAATAACTACGCCATTATTTAAAAACAACTTATATTTGTCGTTTTTCTTCATCCATTCGCTTTCCGTTATGGGGCCCACACATGGTCGCTACTTGTGGTCGTCGAATATTCCCAGATAGATACGAATATTCCACGACCAAACGAATATTCCCCAACAACAATGAATATTTTATAACCACTTTGCTTATTTTGAAATATTTGCGTATTTAACCCTTAACTATCCACATTAATCAAATCAACCCTTACTATTTCAAAATAATAAATAGAGAAAATTCCTTTTTATTTAAAAATTCCGGGGTCTTACAATTTTATTCCAGTCTAATAAACTCTACCTCCTTCATATGATGAATACTTTCAGGAAAGTACTTGTCATTAAACAGTTTCTGAAATCTTTCCCAAGTCATGTTGAGTGCAGCTGGATGGGTACGCTTCACATACTCCCACCAATAATCTGCCTCACCACAGAGCATAAAGGTGGAGAATGGAACCTTCTGTTCCTCCGTGCAGCCTAAGACATCGAATATCTTGGTAATTTGCTTAACCCACGTTTTCGCCTTAATCGGATCGGGCTTTCCCCAGAAATTTGGTGATCCCAACTCTTTCAACTGCTTGGCTGTGATAGACCGCGCGTTACCATCATTTCCACCCGTATTTTGTACACGAGTCTCCCTCGTCTGATTTTACATGAACTGCAAAAAGATGATAAACATCACATCATTCATCGTTTGCTCGATAGTGTTGTTTACAGGAGGAATATTGCCTTCCTGTTGCACGTTCTCTTGGTTGGTAATCAAAGGTTGTTCCACAGTCTCATAGACTCCATTGTTAACGTTCTCAGCTGCCATTTTTAAAAACTGCCAAAAAATAGGGGTTAATTAAACAAATTAAAATATCACATAATATCCCTATATTATGACCGACCAACAAATAAGCTTAGGTAGGACACACTAGCGAAGGATTTACTCATCTCTCTCCTCCTAGTTCTATTCTCCGATCTCCGCCAGAGACCATATCCCTAAGCTCTGATACCAACTGTGACGCCCCCAAAATAGGTATACAACACCCATTCTGAGTCGCCAAATACATGGTACAGAAAAACAACTACAACTTTATTATTACAATTGTCGGGCAAAATACGACAATACATACTGTGAGTTTAAATACAAATATTGTCTTCTAGACAATATCCACACCCAAATAAAGTTCTCATTACAATTATTGATGTACTATTTTATAAAAATAGTGAGGACTGCTAAAACAACTGACTAGGACCATCACTCTATACCCCGACTGGTTTCTGCTATGTTCTCGTTTTTTGAGAAGAAAAATGGAACAAAAAGGAAAAGGGTGAGCTCAACTAGCCCAGTAAAGAATATTATGACTAAGATAATATACAACAAATTATCCTTAGTCTTCAACAGAGAAAAATCGATAGAATACAATATGCATAACAAGTTTTAGATCAACAATCAAGAAGAAACAACAATTCATTGAAGAGTTAAATAGAGAATGAAATCTATTATCATCTATGAATTTAAAAGTCCATCATCAATATTTTATCCTCAGTAATATCAATCAATATACATCTTTGCACTACTGGGCCAAAGATATTCATTTAGATCACCAAATGGTCATGTTCATCTCAACACTGCTTCATCTTTGCACTACGGGCCAAAGATATTCATCAGTAATCATTCATCTTTTTACCTACAGGCAAAGATATTCATCAAAATATCACCATTAAGGACCGAGGAAGATGAAAAACATTTAAGAGAACGAATCCAAATGGAGACGTAAGGACAAATATTAGGGATTAGAGTATTTGGGTTTATCCAAATTCAATAATACCCATAATAACCAAGTGTGAAGTAGAATTCAAAATTAAAGATCAAAACATGGATACAATCAAATATAGTAACCATAAAAGACATCCGGGAAGAAAAATGTAAAAATTTCATTTTTCGTTGAATAGTCTTTGTATTTGTGAATAGTCAGATATCGTGAATAATCCGTATAATGAATAAGTAACCCCCGACACAAAAAGGTAGAAATTCCAAAATAAAATTTATAACAATATCTCAAAGATAATGATATTGAAGAAAATAATATCATTTAAGAAGAAAATAATATCCTTTACCTCGAAGAATCAAGATTTCTTGAATGAAAAGGCGGAAGTGATCTTTGAATGAAACTTGTACTAAAACAAAGAACTCTCAAAGTATCTAAATACTCACAAAATACGCTCGATAATATAGAGAGAGAAAGCTTATGTTTCTGGTGTGATTTTCAATTCTAACTTAGCCCTTTATTTATAGAAAAATATTAACCATCCGAAAGCGCACTTGACTGCAAGCACTGATGGCTTTACTGCTACTATTACCACCCACCACATTTGAAATAAAATTCAGCACATTTTTTCACCAACCACAAGTGGAGCCCACTCAATTCTAGAATTTTCTACCAAAATCATTTATAAACCTAATTTCCGAATCAGTCACCTCTTAAAATTCATAACAAATCATTCGCTCATTTTAACGGTTCAAAATTTGTGGACATATACCCAACTTATATATGTATAACATATCAAAAATCACAACGATCCAATTCACGATTAAAAATTATAACTCACATGATATATCTTAAAATGTTGATTTAATTTTAATACCTCCATTCCAACAAAAACACCTCAACATTAATTCCTTCAATTATAACCGCATAAAATAAATATATCCATCAATTATATCCACATAAAATAAATATTTTCTTATCATATAATCAATAATTAATTATTCACAAATAATATTACAGAATCACAATTATGACAACCAGGCCGTTCCCAGGAAAAAAGGGTTTTCCAATAAGGATTTCTCCTTACTGGCGCGCAATTAGGTGACCAAACCTCTTCTTAGACAGAACTTTCTAGACATTGCCAATAATGTTATCTAATAATATTATTCAAATAATATAAATTATTAATCTGATAATGGGAAATACTGTGCAGTGACAATTATTGAAACAACAATAATATAAAATATCAATGCGTGAATTATTGAATCAATAAAATAAAATATTGAAAAGTAATTCATCATAACAATTATTGAGTAGTGCCTTTTTACGTAAGAATCAATAATTCAAAAATACTATGCAATACTGCAGTGTCTTCTTTAACAAGAAAGACGCGTATTATTATTTTAACCACCGAAGTATTCCAACAAGTGTTAATTCAGTAATAACTACGTCGTTATTTATAAAAACTCAAACTTGTCATTTTCTTCATCCCACAGCTTATTACATTATGAGGCCCACGAATGGTTTAGCCCATCGCATTTAATATTCCCCACCACAAGAATATTCCACGACCAAACGAATATTCCCCAAACAAAAAATGAATATTTTATAACCACTTGCTTATTTTGTAAAATTTGCACATTTCACCCATAACCAAAGTATTATATCAAATTAACTCCTTTTTATTTCAAGATAATAAATAGAGAAAATTTAATTTTTATTCATAATAAGATGGGGTCTTACAATTTTTATCAGTTTAATGCTTTTATTATGACTTTCATCATAATCCACATAAATAGATCATTTCCATAATTTAATAAGGAATGAATACAAAGGATCATTCACCATGCATGTGGTAATCCACATAGATAGGTTATTCCAACAGAATAATAAAGAATGGAATAACTGAAAAATTCACCATGCATGCGATAGATCGCACAGACAGGTTATTCTCAACAGAAAAATAAAGAACGGAACCAGGTCAGGCGTAATCCGCACCAACACGATATTCCAACAGAATAATAAAGAACGGAACTAGGTCAGGCGTAATCCGCACAGACATGATATTCCAACAGAATAATAAATAATGGAATAACAACAGAATTCACCATGCATGCGATAGACCTCACAGACAGGTTATTCCAACAGAATAATAAATAATGGAACCAGGTCATGCGTAAACGCACCGACAGGATATTCCGACAGAATAATAAAGAATAGAATAATAGAAGAATTTCACCATGTATGCAATACTTCGCATAGACAGGTTATTCCAACATAATAATAAAGAATGGAATAATAGAAAAATTTCACCATGTATGCAGTACTTCGCATAGGCAGGTTATTCCAACATAATAATAAAGAATGGAATAATAGAAGAATTTTACCATGTATGCGATTTTTGCATGTAGACATGTTATTCCAACATAATAATAAAGAATGGAATAACAGAAGAATTTCACCATGTATTTACGGTAATCCGCGTATACATGTTATTCCAACAGAATAATAAGGAATGGAATAACAATAGCTCTCTTCATTAATACGAAAGAAATAATACCCCTTACGAGTACAACAAATAATATCCCTTACCTTAGAAGAAACTGGATATAGGAGTTGTGACGCCCTTAAAATAGGTATACATCACCCATCTTGAGTCGCCAAATACATGGTACTAAATTCAAATATAACTTGATTATACAACAGTCGTGTAAAATTCGATAAAATACATGCTGTGAGTTTTAATACAAATATTATCACCTAGACAATATCCACACTCAATTTAGTCCTTAATACATTTATTATCACACTATTTAACAGAATAGTGAGGACTACTAAGACACCATCTTGGACCATCACTCCGCTTTCTCCGATTAGTCCCGCCACGCTCTCATTTTCCGAAGAGAACAAAGAAAGAAAGGGTGAGCTCAACTAGCCCAAGAAGAAATATTATGACTAAAATAATGCGAATAAATTATCATTAGTCCTCAACGATTAAAACCGATAAAATACAATAGACATCAAGTTTAACTGCAGCGAACATACGATCCATTAAAAGAGTCAAGTAGAGAATAAAATCTACTATCTTTCATGATTTAAAAAGATTTTTCATCACTTTTATCGCTGAGACTCAGCTTAATAAATAATCCACATCATCCTTGCACTATGGCCAAGAATATTCATTAGGGTCACGACCACAAATTATCCATGCACTACGGGCCAAGGATATTTGTGTATTCATCAATGGTTATGATCATGCCAACAACTGTCCATCAATGCACTTCGGGCCAATGAGGACTTTTACCACATCATTTATAACATTACGGTCATGATTACACCAAATAATCCCTGGTCATAATCATACCAAGTCCATCTATGCACTACGAGGCCCACGATGACTTTCAAAATAATATAAACATGAGGATGATGACAATGATATAAGAATTCAATAAAACAAGTTCAAGAATTAATTTATTCAGGAACTAATAACGTCCAAATTGTCAACATGATACTTCTTTGTAAAGTAAAATTCAAGAATGCTCAAAAGAATATTTCCATGAAAAGATACTGGATGAAGCGCAAATATCAAGAATATTCCACTAATTTTATGGAGTGTAGAAGTCAAAACTTTAACCAACTGAGAATAATAAAGAATGGAGTAACAAAAGAAATCACCATGCATGCGATACTTTGCATAGACAGGTTATTCCATCAGAATAATAAATAACGGAACCGGTCAAAGCGTGAATATCGCATGCGAAGCGGATATTCCAATGAATAATAAAGAATGAAATACAATGAAATCACCATGCATGCGGTACTTGCAGATATACAAAGTTATTCTAACGTAATACTAAATAACTGGAACCGGTCGTGTGAAATTCACACCAACGGGATGTTCTAACGTAATAATAAAGATTTAAACCAAGTCCCACAGAAAAGATGCATGCGGGATATTCCAACGTAATAATAAAGAATGGAATACGAAGAATTTCACCAAGTATAGGGTAGCTTGCAGTATCTGAGTTATTCCAACAGAATAATAAAGATGGAATAATAGAAGTTCTCTTCATTAATATAAAAGAAATAATACCCCTTACCGTAAAAGAAACTTGATATCGGAGTAGTGAAGTAGGAGAATATTTTTCTCCTTTCTCTCTATAGTTTCTCTCTCTAGAGTTTCAGTGAATTCATAAGAAATAATGAAGGAATGAGCTTCTATTTATAGAAGAATGGAATGAATAGTAACCAATCTATGAGCTCCAGATTGATTTACTTTAATCGGACGGTTCATATTTAAAGCAAAATCTTTTAAATAAAATATAATATATTCTATTTATAATCTAATAAAATGAATAACTTTTAAAAAGATTTTACTATGCAAACACTATGCAAGCATTATGCATAATAAAATATAATATATTTTAATTATTGTTTAATAAAATGATAACTTTATAAAAGTATTTTGTTTTATATAAAAGATTTTACTATTAACTTTAATAAAACGAATAACTTTATAAAAAGTATTACATTTTATATAAAAAGTTTTTCTGTTTTATTACGTTAATAATACGAATAAAACAAAACGTCATCATCATTATTATTATTCATACTATTAATCGACTGTGTCGTTCCTGTGAAAGAGGGGCTTTCTATAAGGATTTCTCCTATCATTGGCCTTGATTAGGTGACCAAACCTCTCCTGGCGTAACTTCTACATCGTTAATAATGCAAATAATAATATTAACAACTTCGTCATCTCAATTATTGATTTAATAACATATAAAATATCGACAATAATTGAATCAAACTGAGTGATTTCTCATAAGCATTAATAATCAATACCGTATGCTACTACGCAACCACATAATACATCGCATTTTTTACTACCGAAAGTAGTTCAACAAGATCAACGGTAAAACTTCCATTATTATTTTCATAAAAATATTTTTGTCGCTTTCTCAATCCGAATAATAATTACATTATAGGGGTCCACCAATGATTGTGCCTTCGCATTTAATATTCCCCACCAATCGAATATTATATAACAACTTGCGTACTTTGCAAAATTTATAAATATTACCCACAACTATAACATTATATCAAATTTATTCCATAATATTCAAAAATGATACTTATAGAAAATTTATTTTTATTCATAAAAGTTGGGATCTTACAGGAGTAGTGAAGTAGCGAATATTTTTCTTCTTTCTCTCTATAGTTTCTCTCTGTAGTTTCATGAAATTAAGTAAGAAATAATGAAGGAGTGAGCTTCTATTTATAGGAGAATAGATCTAATAAGAATTCAATTCTGAATGTCCAGTTTGATTTACTTTTAAACTGACTATCTGTCATTGGTTTACTATAAAATATTCTAATAAAACAAAATCTTTTAAATAAAATATAATATATTCTATTTATAATCTAATAAAACGAATAACTTTATAAAAGTATTCTGCTTTTATATAAAAAAGATTTTACTATCTGAACACTATACATGCAATTATATATGCAAATACTATGATAATAAAATATAATATATTCTAATTATTATCTAATAAAACAAATAACTTTATAAAAGTATTCTATTTTATATAAAAAGATTTTCTTATGCAAAATACTATGCATAATAGAATATAATATATTCTATTTATAGTCTAATAAAACGAATAATTTTATAAAAGTATTCTGTTTTATATAAAGAGCTTTTCTATTTTATTACATTAATAATACTAATAAAATAAAATTTCATCATCATTATTATAATTCACACTATTAATCGACCAGGTCGGGTCCAGGAAAGAGGGGGCTTTGTAAGACCCCGAATTTTATGAAATAAAAGTATTCAATTTTTTTTTAATTACTATTCATGAGTTACTATTCACGAGTTACTATTCACGAGTTACTATTCATGAGTTACTATTCACGAGTTACTATTCATGAGTTCTTATTCACGAGTACTATTCATGAAGCATGATAAAAAATTTCGTGAAAGGCATTACTCAATAATTGTTACAAAGAATTATTGCTCAATATTTTATTTTATTGATTCAATAATTGCTACGTTGATATTTTATATTATTGTTGTTTGATAATTGTCACAAATGATATTTTCCATTATCTGAGACAATAATTCATATTATCCTGAATAATATTATTGGATAACATTATTGGCAATGCCTAGAAAGTTCTGTCTCAAGGAGAGGTTTGGTCACCTAATCAAGGCCAAGAAGGGAGAAATTCTTATTGGAAAGCCCCTCTTTCCTTTAATAAATTTCAGTTGTCAATATTGTGATTATGTAATATTATTTGTGAATAATTAATTATTGATTTTTATGATGAGGAAAATATCTATTTTATATGGACATAGATGGAGAAAATTTTTAAGGTGACAATTGTTGAAAATTTAAATTTTATCTTTTTTGATAAAATAATTCATTTAAATATATTATTATATTTTAATAATATAATAATGGTGATATTTTTACAACGAATGTGGGATATATGAGTATACGAGGAGGAAGAGTATTTTTGTTGCAATAAATGTTTAAAACATGTTAAACATGCTCAATTGGACCCCATTTATTGATCGAAATTTGATTATAAATGTAAAATCGCCTGGTTTGTGGATTTCTTGTCAATTTCTGCTTGGAATTGAAAACTTTCTTACGCAAAGTTGTAGAGAATTGAATTTCCTATAAAACTCGCAAGATTCAAATTTTCCGACAAAAGGGCTATTTATTATGAATTATTGAAGTTAGGATTAATTAATTATTATTTTTTGGAGTTTTAAATTAATTATGAAAAACGTTTTTTGTAAGTTTTGTAAGGTGAGATACTTGTGTTGTTGAAGTTTGAACAAAAAAAGTAGGCGAGGAATTCAAATTTATTATATTAATAATTTATTAAATTTTCGCTTTTTGGTGTTCTAAGTATTTTCCTATAAATAAGGTCTTGGGTTAGAATTGAAAATCACACCGTAAACTCAAGTTTTCTCTATATTATCGAGCGTATTCTTGTGAGTATTTTGAGTATACTTTGAGTATTGCTATACTGTGCAAGTTCGTTTCAAATATTATTCCAATGTAAGTATCGCTTTTTTGAGGTAAGGGATAAGTAAGAGATTTTAAGGGTTATTATGTTTTTAGTTTTGAAATTTTTCTGAACCTTTAAAATTTTTGGAAAAATTTGAAATGATAATTTGATGAGTTTTATATATTGTGTCCAAAATGGCGATTTTGGATGTATAGATTGAGAGTTATGAATTTTATGAGAAAAGACTATTTTAAAAGTAACCGCTTATAACTCCTTGTGATTAACTCCAAAATTGATGAAATTTTTATTGGGAGTACATCTATATAATATCAGTATACCGTGTAAATTTCAGAATTGTTGGATAAAAGTATAATTTATGATAAATGTTTAAATATTCGGTGGTTTTGGCCATATAAAAAATAGTAAATGAATTTTTAAAATTTTGAGAAAAATATATTTCAATATGGGACTATGTTATGCTAAATCCCAGAAAAGAAATATTTTTGGAACTGATTTGGTATTTTTCATGAAAATATTCTAGTTATGAGTAAATGAATTAAATATGTTATGTGAAGTAAGAAAATTGGAAAATATGATTTTATGGCTTGAGAATCATATATATGAGGTATATGCAGATTTTTGATGAGGGTTTTGGTTATTGGTGATGAAATCTTATGAGTTTGGCATTTTATGATGATTAAATGCATTAATTAGTAAAATGTAAACAATTTAATTAAATTGTTTATAAGTTTTAGAAATGATTAAAATATTATTATAATATTAATAATATTAGATTATGAGATTTCTAAGTGATTTATAACATTTGGATTAAGGTGTTATAAATATGGATATGAATTTTATTATGAAACTTTATCTTTTCGTATGAGAATTCTTATGCGCATATACTAATTATGTCGAATACGGGTCTTATTCACGACAAATTGGTTTCTTCTCGACCAAATTATCGTTGATTTATGAATCTTACTCTTGAAATTAAAATCATGTTTTGATTATATTGTTTTTATATAACATTCTTATAACCCTAATGATAATATTTCTCTTTGACTTGAGTGTAAAGATGGGTAGATTATTGGTATGATCGTGACCATAGGTTCTCTTTTGGCCAAGATGGTGCAAAAGTTGAATTGTTGGTTTGTATGATCATGACCATTGAATTTACAATTGAATATTTTTAGCTTAAGTGCAAAGGTGAATTGATCAACATGGTTATAATTATTGTTATATAACTTCTGAAATGATTATGTATTTCTTTGATATATGAATATCTTTGGCTAGTAGTGCAAAGATGACCTGTTGTTGAATATCTTTAGCCTGTAGTGCAAAGATGAATTATTGATGAATATCTTTGGCTCGTAATGCGAGAGATGACTTTTGTTGTTGAATATCTTTGCTTTGTAGTGCAAAGATGAATTATTGATGAATATCTTTGGCTCGTAATGCAAAGATGACCCGTTGTTGAATATCTTTACTTTGTAGTGTAAAGATGAATCTGTTGATGAATATCTTTGGCCTGTGGTGCAAAGATGAATTTATTAATATGATTATGAGCGAGAATCTGTGATTTGGTATAACCATGATCTTTGATGTTTCGGTAAAGACGGTGATGAAATTATCTTAAATCTGGATGAGAAGAGGAATTTAGAACTACAATTATGATTATGAGTTATACATGTGATTGTGGGCGAATTGTTGATTGATGTTACGAGGATAAAACATTGTTGGTGGACTTTTAACATGGAGAAGATAATAGATTTTATGGTCTATTTGACTCTTCTAATGGATTGCTTCATTCATTTACTGACTATGGTTTGAAAAGTTTTATCATCTACCATATGTTCTAAATCTCCGACGATTTATCGATGAAGACTATTGATAATTTATTTATCTTTAGTCATAATATTCTTTCTCGAGCTAGTTGTGCTCACCCTTTTGTTTCATAATTCCTTTCGTAATAAAAGTGTAGTGTGGGTCGAAAGGGGATAGCGAGGAATAGAATGGTGGTCTATAGATGTTGAGGGTGAAAGCGAACCCAACTTTGGAAGGGTGTTTTGTCACTATCATACAAGATGTCTAATGACATACAAACTTCGTGTTATCATAAGGCATGGTTGTGCTTCATCCACTTGTCGAGTATATTTACAAGCACTACCTATATAATCTTGGTGTTTGTTTGGAGTATAATACCCAATTAGAGACAAATGGAGATAATGATATGTCGAGAAGACTCACCATTGGGAAGAATATGATAGTAATCTTCTCGTTTTCTTTGGGGTCTATTAGGTCAACCAAGGATAATTCTGTAGGCCATATGATATCTACCATAACCTAAAAGCATGGCCTCCCATCTACATGAAGGTTTCTTGAGCACTTCCCAAAGATTCTAATTTCTAAAATAGTTTTTGACTATACCTTTATGTAAGGTGTTATTGTGACGTCTTACGGTTGGTATATATTTGTATCCAAACTTACAAAGATATGTGTTGTTGTATTTTGCACGACAATTGTTGTAATAAAGTTGTAGTTGTTTTCTACGTACCATGTATTTGGTGACTCGTAATGGGTTGGATGGAATGGACCTATTTTGGGTCAAATTCTGAGCTTTCGATAAGGATTTCTCCTATCATGGCCGCATGATTAGGTGACCAAACCTCTCCTGGCGTAAACTTAGACATCATCGTTAATATTGCAAATAATAATATTAACAACTTTGTTATCTCGATTATTGATTTAATAATATATAAAATATCGACAATAATTGAATCAAACTGAGTGACTTCTCACGTAAGCATTAATAATCAATATCGTATGCTACTATGCAACCACGCGTATTTTACCACTGATTATTTTATGACAACTTGCTTAATTTGAAAAAATTTCAAATGTCACCCTTAACTTTAAACTTTTATCAATTTAACTATTCACCAAAATAAAAAAATTGAATACTTTTATTTCATAAAATTCGGGGTCTCACAGGTGAGCTTAAGATCCAGAATATATATATATATATATATATATATATATATATATATATATAGGGAATATGGAAGCACAACCGTGTAACTTTTAAAGTTATACGGTCCAATCGTAGAATGAATTCACTCTACGATCGTAGAGTAGTCATTCCATGATTTGTAAATTCATATTATTATCGTGGACTACTCTACATCGTCTACGATCGTAATCTGAATTTTGATAGTAATCTGAATTTTGATGTGAATCTTACATGACCGGTAACAAATACCCCCATATCTTAAAGATTTAAACTTACAACAATATAGTGAACTAACTAGATACAAACCCAAGCTTTGCGGCGGGATTAATCATTTTGTTAATAATAAATTTATACATGTAATTAATAAATTAAAATATAATAAGAAGATGGTAGATTGTTGTGCGATTATCAAATTTTAATAGCATATGTTATATAGTGTTGCATAAAAATTTTATGTGCAAATACATATCCAAGTATATAATTAATCTGATCACTAAACCCCAGAACATTACATAACAGTTGTGTGTGTGTGTGTGTATATATATATATAGATATATTAATGTCTTAATAAAAATGTTTATAATGTAACCAATATGGTTAAAATGGGTAACTCTTTCATTATAAAGCACTAACAAATATTTAGAAAGTGTAATGCACAATGCCATCGAATTGTTATATTGATATGATTGTTAGTGGTATATGTAAGACCCCAACTTTATAAATAAAGATGAATTTTTCTATAAATATTATTTTGAATATTATGGAATAAATTTGATATAATGTTATAGTTGTGGGTAATATTTATAAATTTTGCAAAGTATGCAAGTTGTTATAAAATATTCGTTTGGTGGGGAATATTCTTTTTGTTAGGGAATATTCGTGCAACTACTCAATCATTGGTGGACCCCACAATGTAATTATTGTCGGATTGAGAAAGCGACAAAAATATTTTATAAAAATAACAATGAGGTGTTACCGTTAAAAGCTGCTGAACTACCCGTGGTAAAAAATACGATGTACGCTGGGTCAGGGTTGCAGAAGACACTTAGATTGATTATCGATGCTTACGTGAGAAGTCACTCACCTATGCTTAATTATTACTTTCTGATAATTCTTGCATCATATCTCTTATATTATTGATTCAATTATTGTCACAAGATCATCCGTATAATATGTTATAGTATTAAATCAATAATTGAGACGACAAGTTATAAATGATTAATAATTGTTGAAAGATTAAATATGTGTTGATTAAAAATAAAATGATTTGTGGTAAGTTTGATTATTTTATGGGAGTCTCTTCAATCGATAGTAATTACCTTTGTGAATAGTAATTACCTTCGTCGATAAATATTTACCTTCCGTCAATAGTAATTACTTTCAATATAAGTAATTACCTCTTGTGAATAGTAATTACCTTCGCCAATAGTAATTACCCTTGTGAATAGTAATTACCTTCGTCAATAGTAATTACCTTTACCAGACGTCGAACCACTTGTCGTTTCACATTACAAAAGCGCCGAACCACTTATCGCTTCACATTACAAAGGCCGAACCACTTGTCGCTTCACATTACAAAGGCCAAAACCACTTTTCTTTTCACATCATCATCATTAAATCAAGCCACTTGCCTTTTCATTACGGCAAGTGCTTTAAGCTAGAAATCTTCTATAAATAGAGGCCTAGTGCTTCATTATTTTTCACGAATTCATTCAAGCTATAGAGAGAAAAGTATAGAGAGAATAAGAGAGAAAGAAGAAGAGTATTTTGTTACTTACTGCTAAGCAAAGATTCAATCTCCTACCAAAAGTAAGGGGTGTTATTCTTTCTTATTCATGAAGATAACTGCTGTTATTCCATTGCTTATTATTCTCGCTGGAATAACTCAGTATCACGCTTTACCCTATACTTGGTGACATTCTTCTATTATTCTGTTGAAACATCCTGTCTCGTGTGTTTTACACCTACCGGGTTCCGTCTTATTATTATTTTGTTGGAACATCCTGTCATGCATGTGTTTTACACCTACACGGTTTCCGTTCTTATTATTATTATGTTGGAACATCCTCATCATGTGTTTTACACCGGACTGGTTCCGCTCTTTATCATTCTCAGAATATCCTATTCGTGTTTTTACACCGGGATCCGGTTCCATCTTTATTATTCTCGCTGGAACATCCTGTTGGTGTGAATTTCACCCCGACCGGTTCCGTTATTATTATTACGCTGGAATAACTCGCCTATGCAAGTACCACATGCATGGTGATTTCTTTTGTTATTCCATTCTTTATTATACCCAAATAAGTTAAACTTTGACTTCTATACTCCATGAAATTAGTAGAATATCCTTGATATTTGCGTTTCATCCAAAGATTCTTTTCATGGAAATATTCTTCCGATCATTCTTGAATTTTACTCTACAAAAACAAAGATCATGTTGACAATTTGGACGTTAATAATTCTGGATAAAATAATTCTTGAACTTGTTTTATTGAATTCTTATATCATTGTCATCATCCTCATGTTTATATTTTTTAAAGTCATCTCATGGCTCAGTAGTGCATAGATGGACTTGGTATGATTATGACCACTGAGACTATTCGGTGTAATCATGGCCGTAATGTTACAAATGATGTGGTAAAAATCCTCGATTAGTAGTAGTGCATTGATGGACGATTTGTTGGCATGATCATGACCATTAATGAATACACAAATATTCTTGGCCCGTAGTGCATGAATAATTGTGGTCGTGATACTAAAGAATATCCTCGCCGTAGTAGTGCGGGGGTGATTCGATGATGTGAAATATTTATTAAAGTTGAGTCTCAAATATAATAAATGATGAAAACCTTTTAAAACCTAAAAGATAGTAGACTTTATTTTCTCTTGACTCTTTTAATGGATTGCGTATTCACCGCAGCTTAAACCGGGTTGTCTATTGTATTTTATCGGTTTAACATTGTTGAAGACTATTGATAATTTATTCTGCATTATCTTAGTCATAATATTTCTTCTTGGGGGCTAGTTGAGCTCACCCTTTCTTTCACCGCTTCTTCGTGAAATGAGAATATAGGCGGGACGAGTCGGGAAACGAGTGATGGTCCCGAAGATAACATTAGTAGTCCTCACTATTCTCGTGAAATAGTGTGATAATAATTGTAATGAGGACTCCTTTTTTGAGTTTGTATAATATCTAGTAGACGATATTTGTATTTAAACTCACGATTTATGTCAAATATTGTACACCATAGCTTATGTTAATAAGTTGTATTTAAATTACATACCATGTAAGTGGCGACCCAAGATGGGTGATGTATACCTAATTTTGGGGGCGCCACAATTGGTATCGAGCTTAGGATATGATCCTCTAAGATGTGAGAATAGTACTAGGAGGGGAGAGACGGAATACCTTCGCTAGTATGACCTACTACCAAGTTTATGTCTTTATTTTATTGGTTGGTCGGAAGATAGGGATAATTTGTTACATGTCAATTAACCTTTTATTTTGTGGCGATGTCTGAAAATGACATCCGAGAATGTTGAAAATAGCATGGGAGCGCAGACGATCGTTGATTCACCACATATCAATAATCGGGATAATGTGCATCGAGGCGGCGATAATCCTCACAAAAATAACAACACCGACCAAAATGATGAATGATCAAATGTTCGTAGGTTTTATGCAATTTATGCAACAAAGAAAGCGAGCGACTCTATCCAAAACGTGGGTGGAAACACGGAAAACTCTCGGTGCCACCGCTAAACAATTCAAGGAGCTGGGACCACCGGAGTTTAAGGGATGAGCCAAAACCACTTCCGGCGGAAGCATGGATAAAGCAGATTACCAAGATATTTGATGTCTTGGGATGCTCCGAGGAGCAAAAGGTTCCTTCTTGCTTTATGTGTTGCGCGGAGAGGCGATTCTTGGTGGGAATCGGTAAAACGCGACTCAACTTCGCCATCAAGATATCTTGGGAGAAGTTCCAGAGTCGTTCAACGACAAATACTTTCCCGAAATTATTCGCCACATAAAGGGTGTGGAGTTTATCAAGTTGGAACAAAACAATATGACCGTGTCGCAATACGAGGCAAAATTTGCGAGTTATCACGGTTCAAGGCCCCACTGTGGATAATGAAGAGAGAATGGCGCGAATGTTTTAAGAGGTTTGAAGCGGGAGATACGCCAACATCTTATTTCTCATAAACCGTGTTTGTATTCGGATGTTGTAAATAGGGCTCGCTTAGTGGAGCGCGATAATGAGTCAACGCAACTAAAAAGAGAGCGGTAAGCAAAATTATAATACCAAATGAGTAGTCCATCGAAGCGGTGACAACAAGCGTGGAGGAATCAATGTGCTAGATATGGTAACCACTTGGTGGTAATCGTGGCCAAAACAATAAGAATGGACATTTCAAGAAAAGGAGATTCAACAATGATGGAAAGTCGTCAAGACCAAAGACCCGTTGTTAAGGAAGGAGAAAGACCACCTATCATATGCTTCAAATGCGGAGGAGAGGGACACATCACCCAAATCTGCGCCATGCCATTCCAAAGCGTGTTATAATTTTGGAAGAGAAGGTCACTTAGCTCGATTTTGTCGTTTATCGAAGACAAATTCACTAGGATGGAGGCACCAAAGGTCGAAAAATTCAAAACCCAGAGTGTCTGCAGGGGAGAAATAAGCTTTGTTGTGACCTCCCAGAGAGAAAGGAACCCGAATGAGGTCGTCACGGGTAAGCTTATCATAAACTCTAATGAAGTCTATACTTTATTTGATACTGGGATTCTACCCATTCTTTTATTTCTCCTACTTGCGCCATCGATTAAATTTGACTCAGGAGAAATTAGACTTTGACTTATCTGTGGAAACTCCGCTTGGGAGAAACCTTCATTACATCCACTGCTTATAAGTCTTGTTTGGTTCAAATCGGTACCCTCACATTACCCTGTCGATCTTATTTCATTAAAAATACTTGCATTTGACGTGATTCTAGGGATTGATTGGTTAACTACTTATCATGCAAAAATTGATTATTTTCGTAAGGTTGTTAGCTTTCATATTCCTAATCAACCTATTATGCTAATTCAAACGACCAAACCATTAAAATCAATCACGGTCATCTCAAGCCATAAAGCTATTCGTTTATTGAAAAGCGGATGTCAAGCTTTCTTAGCTCATGTCACGATTTAAACAAAAATACGCCGGTTTTTAACGATATTTCTATTGTTAATAAATTTCTGACGTATTCCCTCAAGAACTTCCCCGCCTACCCCAAAGTGAAAAATTGAATTTTGTATCGACCTTGAACCCAGAAAAACCTATTTCCAAAGCCCCATATCGAATGGCTCCTATTGAACTTCAGAGTTAAAGACCCAATCGCAGGAATTGTTAGACATTGGCTTTATTCGTCCTAAGTACTTCTCCTTGGGTGCTCTCGTTACTATTCGTGAAGAAGAAAGATGGGAGTATGCGACTTTGTATTGATTATCGGGAGTTAAATTATGTCACCATCAAAAATAGGTATCCATTGCCACGTATTGATGACCTGTTTGACCAACAGAAGGAGCCAAATTCTTTTCAAAGATTGATCTTCGCTCCTTGGATATCACCAATTGAAGATTAGAACCACGACATTCCAAAGACGACTTTTCGAACTCCATGACGGCATTATGAATTCCTAGTCATGTCCTTTGGATTGACTAATGCTCCTACGCCTTCATGGATATGATAAACCGAGTATTCAAGAATATTTAGATCACTTTGTGGTCGCCTTCTTTATTGATGACATCCTTATTTATTCCAAAAGCCGTGAAGATCATGAGCAACACTTGAGGTCGACACTCCAAAAGCTTCGTGAATATAAGCTTTATGCCAAGTTGAAGAAATATGAGTTCGGCTCAAGAAGTAGCATTCCTTGTGCACGTGGTATCAAGTCATGGAATATCTGTTGACCCAAAGAAAGATTGAAGTTATTCAAAGTCGGGAACAACCTAAATCAATGATCAAGTACGTAGCTTTCTCGGTTTAGGGGTTATTATCGGAGATTCGTGGAAGGATTTTCTCGAATCGCTACTCCATCGACTCAAATTGACTCGAAAAGATACAAAGTTCTATTGGAGCGAAGAATGTGAGAAGAGTTTTCAAGAACTCAAGAGGAGACTTATTTCAAAGACCTATTCTTACGAAATACCATCCGCCTCGAGGGATTTGTCATCTACAAGGATGCTTCGGGCAAAGGGTTGGGATGTGTTCTTATGCAACATGGAAAAGTTATAGCTTATGCCTCATGACAACTCAAAGAATATGAGAGGAATTATCCTACTCATGATCTAGAGTCATGGCGGTGTTTTCTTCAGACTTAAAATTTGGAGGCATTACTTGTATGGGAGAAAGTGGAGATCTTTACGGATCATAAAAGCCTCAAATATTTCTTCACTCAAAAGGAACTCAACATGCGACAACGACGTTGGCTTGAATCATTGAAAGATTATGATCATACCATCCAATACCATCCTCGAAAAAGCGAAACGCGTGGTAGGCGGCGCGATTAAGCGGAAGATCGTATGCAAAATACGAGTGCGTTATTGTCAACACAAAGGCCCATTTTGTGTGACTTGCAAAGGATGGAGATAGAGTTAAAGACTCCGTGGACGCGTGTGATGATAGCAAATATACGAGTAGAACCAACTTTAATCGATAAAGTTAAAGTCCGCCAAGCTACGCACACGAGCCGATGCGTATGAGGAAGAAAGTGCAAGAAGGTGCTATGCCAAGCAAGAATCGATGAAGAAGGAATACTTGAGTCAACTCCAGACTTTGTGTTCCTAACGACCACGATTTAAAGTATAATATCATGATGGAGGCGCACAACACACCATTTTGCAATCCATCTCGGGAGTACCAAAATGTATCATGATATTCGGCCATACATTTTGGTGGAGCAATATGAAGAGAGAGATAGCTACTGCTTATCTCAAGGTGTCTAACTTGTCAACGAGTTAAAGCGAGCATCAAGTACCAAAAGGTCCATCACAACCACTTGAAATTCCGTATGGAAGTGGGAGCACATTACCATGGATTTCGCTTCTGGCCTTCCTAAGGTTTCTCAAGGCATTGATGCGATTTGGGTCATTGTTGATAGATTGACCAAGTCCGCTTCAATTCTTACCGATCGAAAAACTTATACACTTGAACGCCTTGCTCGTCAGATGCAGATATAAACGAGATTGTAAGATCGCATGGTATGCCTAGGTATCCATAGTTTCGATCGAGACCCAAGATTCACTTCACGATTTTGGGGTTAGTTTGCAAAAAGCTATGGGCACGAGACTTACGATTTAGCTTCTAAGATATCATCCTCGGACGGACGGACAATGGAGAGGACTATTCAAACTCTCAAGATCTATTAAGACTCGTGTCCTTGATTTCAGGGGAGTTGGGACAAGTTCTTACCATTGGTGGAGTTTTCCTACAACAACAGCTTATCAAGCAAGTATTGGCATGGCTCCATTCAAGCGTTGTATGGAAGAAAGTGTCATTCTCCAAGATCTTTGGGATGAGGTGGGTGAAGCAACGTTGTTGGGACCGAGTTGAATACGTATGATCATTACGGAAAAGATTCAAACGATCCGACAACGATAAAACCTCTCACAAAATCGATAAAAGAGTTATCTTGATCTTCATCGAAAGGACGTGGAATTCGATATAGGAGATCATGTGTTGTTAAAAGTTGCTCCATGGAAAGGAGTTACAAGATTTGGAAAGAGAGGAAAACTTAATCCTCGATTCATCTATCCATTTTAATCCTCGATCGAGTAGGAACTCAGCCTATAGACTCGCTTTTACCGCCAAATATGTCTCGTGTTCATAACGCTTTTCACATATCCATGTTACGTAAATATGTGAAAGACCGAACCACATTATCGAGTTAGAACAGATTTAAATAGCGGAAGATTTGACGTATGAAGAGGTTCCTGCTCAAATCTTGATATAGAAGGAACATATTCTACGCCCCAAGGTTATACCTCAAGTCAAAGTTTTGTGGAGGAACCACGATGTTGAGGAAATGACTTGGGAGTTAGAATCAAATGAAATCAAGGTATCCTTACCTCTTCGACATGCCAGTACGCACCCTAATTTCGAGGGCAAAATTTCATAAGAAGGGAGGTTGTAAGACCCCAACTTTTATAAATAAAGGTGAATTTTTCTATAAATATTATTTTTTGAATATTATGGAATAAATTTGATATAATGTTATAGATGTGGGTAATATTTATAAATTTTGCAAAAGTATGCAAGTTGTTATAAAATATTCGTTTGGTCGGGAATATTCTTTTTGTTAGTGGAATATTCATACAACTACTCAATCATTGGTGGACCTCTATACAATGTAATTATTGTCGGATTGAGAAAACGACAAAAATATTTTATAAAAAATAACGATTGGAAGTGTTACTGTTAAAACTGTTGAACTACCCTAAGTGGTAAAAGTACAATGAATACGCTGTTGCATAGTAGCTGCACACTATTGATTATTGATGCTTACGTGAAAAGTCACTCAAATTTATGCTTAATTATTGCTACGAAGAATTGCTTTGCATCATATCTCTTATATTATTGATTCAATTATTGTCACAAGATCATCTCAGATAATATGTTATAGTATTAAATCAATAATTGAGATGACAAGTTATAAATGATTAATAATTGTTGAAAGATTAAATATGTGTTGATTAAAAATAAAATGATTTGTGGTAAGTTTGATTATTTTATGGGGGCTCATATGTCATCATCTAAGAGTCTCTTCACAATAGTAATTACCTTTGTGAAATAGTAATTACCTTCCGTCGAATAGTATTTACCTTCACAATAGTAATTACTTTCGTCGATAGTAATTACCCTTGTGAATAGTAATTACCTTCACCGATAGTAATTACCCTTGTGAATAGTAATTACCTTCAATAATAGTAATTACCTTTACCAGACGTCCGAACCACTTGTCGTTTCACATTACAAAAGCGTCGAACCACTTGTCGTTTCACATTACAAAAGGCCGAACCACTTGTCGTTTCACATTACAAGCGCCAAACCACTTTTCTTTTCACATCATCGATTAAATCAAGCCACTTGCTTTTCACACTAAGCAAGTGCTAAGCTAGAAATCTTCTATAAATAGAGGCCTAGTGCTTCATTATTTTCACACGAATTCATTCAAGCTATAGAGAGAAAGTATAGTAGAGAATAAGAGAAAAGAAGAAGAGTATTTTGTTACTACACCGTCAAGCGAGATTCAATCTCCTACCAAAAGTAAGGGGTGTTATTCTTTCTTATTCATGAAGAGAACTGCTTGTTATTCCATTGCTTATTATTCTCATTGAATAACTCAGATACGCTTGGCTTACCTATACTTGGTGACATTTTTCTATTATTCTCATTGGAACATCCTCGTCTGTGGTGTTTTACACCTGACCTAGTTCCGCCTTTTATTATTATTCTTGGAACATCCTGTTCACATGTGTTTTACACCTAACTCGGTTTCCGCTCTTATTATTATTTTGTTGGAACATCCATGCTCGTGTGTTTTACACCTGGACCTAGTTCCGCTTTTATCATTCTCGTTGGAATATCCTATCTCATGTGTTTTACCTCGACCGTTCCGCTTTTATTATTCTCATTGGAACATCCCAGCTTGGTGTGAATTTCACCCCGACTTCGGTTCCGTTATTATTATTCCGTTGGAATAACCTCGCCTATGCTGAGTACCACATGCATGGTGATTTCTTTTGTTATTCCATTCTTTATTATACCCAACAAGTTAAAACTTTGACTTCTATACTCCATGAAATTAGTAGAATATCCTTGATATTTCGCGTTTCATCCAAAGATCTTTTTCATGGAAATATTCTTCCGATCATTCTTGAATTTTACTCTACAAAACAAAGATTATGTTGACAATTTGGACGTTAATAATTCCCGGATAAAATAATTCTTGAACTTGTTTTATTGAATTCTTATATCATTGTCATCATCCTCATGTTTATATTTTTAAAAGTCACTCGTGGCTCAGTGAGGCGTATAGATGGACTTGGTATGATTATGACCACTGAGACTATTCAAAGTAATCATGACCGTAATGTTACAAATGATGTGGTAAAAATCCTCGATGGGGTACAGAGTGCATTGATGGACGATTGTTGGCACGATCATGACCATTAATGAATACACAAATATTCTTGGCCCGTAGGTATGAATAATTGTGGTCGCGATACTTAAAGAATATCCTGGTCAGTAGTCTGGGGGGTGATTCGATGATGTGAAATATTTATTAAAGTCGAGTCTCAAATATATAACAAAGATGAAAAACCTTTTAAAACCTAAAAGATAGTAGACTTTATTTTTACTTGACTCTTTTAATGGATCAGATATTCCACCGCAGCTTAAACCGGTTGTCTATTGTATTTTATCGCTTTAACATTGTTGAAGACTATTGATAATTTAATCTGCATTATCTTAGTCATAATATTTCTTCTTTGGGCTAGTTGAGCTCACCCTTTCTTTCACCGTTTCTCTTCAGAAATGAGAATATAGTTGAGACGAGTCGTGAAACGAGTGATGGTCCCGAAGATAAGATTAGTAGTCCTCACTATTCGTGAAATAGTGTGATAATAATTGTAATGAGAACTCCTTTTTGAGTTTGTATAATATCTAGTAGATTTATATTTGTATTTAAACTCACGCTTTATGTCAGATTGTACACGAGAGTTATGTTAGTAAGTTGTATTTAAATTACATACCATGTAAGTGGCGACCTGAGGATGGGTGATGTATACCTAATTTTGGGGCGTCACAAGATATTTGAAGTCTCATACACATTACACAAATCTCACCAAGCCTCAAATATCTGACACATGTACTTGATGCATTTTGAAGAGTCCATGTCTCGTATACGCTAATTACTTGCACCAGAATTCTAACATCCAAACGAAAGGAAAAACAACGAAAGAATGTCTCAGTTTCGGTCCTCAGACATGAAGGGAAATCATATGTTACATGCAAAAACTGAAAAACACGAGAATTAATAATTATGTTGGATCTTCATGTCAAACAAACACTATGTCCAAAAACATAGCAGTATAGCACCGTGTCATATATAACACAATGTTATAGTTAAAGAACGAATACATACCTCATTAGTTTTTTTTATTAATTTTTGACAATTGTATAGGCACTCACAGTATTACTATAATACAAAAAAATATATATTAATGTTGATGAAAATAATTTACCGGATGCTAGTACTTAACAAATCATGTAAAGCCACAATCCATATAATAAAATGCAATAAATGAAGAAGCCATAAATATAAACACCGTGGGATATAGTCCACAAAAATGAAGCTATATCCCTCCCATCAATGCACTGTGTCCCATAATCAAGGTCTTCATATAACTCCTTTGCACTTTCAACAAGATTTAGAATTGTAGGCGCAAAATTTTGTTGTGCTAAGCGAATAAAAATCCATGATGCACCAAATAATGCAAGAAGCATGCCAACAAAAATTTAACTCTGCCAAGAATCAGATACACCAAATTCATCATCACTTTACCATCAACCATAGGTACCGGGATTATCACATTTAAGCTTCTTCCAGCTTTAGGTCTTCAATTCATTATATTTATTGAATGTGCAATATATTCACACAAATAAAAATTAGCACTTAAATGATCTTTTTAACAATCGTTGCAATCTTATAAATATTTACGATGGGAATCGGACAATAAAGAAATATAAGAATTTAGACATACTTAATAGTTGATTTCAACATTGCATAAACTATCAACCAAATAAATAATTATCTTTCCATAACTCTTTTATAGAAATAGTATTGCCTTAGATAAAAAAAAAAGTCTCACACTTAGCTAAAAATTCATGTGTTTGTTTGATTGAAAAATAACAGAACATAAAGGAATTTAGCTCCTATATTAAATAAAATGAAAAGAATTAGAGTAAGACACATATGAAATGGACTTACATAGAATTTCAAATATTGTCATCCAAAAAGTAAAAAGACAAACCTATTATACTCTTATTTAAAAGTTTTTCAATGGTTATACATGAATATATATACACGACAAAAAAAATGAATATACATAAAACTAAAAACAATTTTGTTGGGGGTAGTGTTAAGAGTTTGTTTGTTTATTTTTGTCTTTGCAAATCGAATTTGGCTCGATCGAGATAGCTTTGTAAATGCAAATCATAGATTTACCTAAAAAAGATTCAAATAAATTATAGTAAAATTTCATGAGATATAATAATAAAATAATCGTGGTTTACACTAATAATGAGCAACAAAAAGATAATAGCTGTAAATAAATCAAACCTTTATACATTAAATTGTGAAAAACTTTCTAGAAAATAACATTCTTTGTAGTATTGTATGTTTGTCCATCTTTGTCACAAATTAGTATTTTTACTCCACTCTTGCTTGTAACTCTTGATACTGCTACATACAATTGGTTATGGCTAAAAACTGGACGTGACAAATACAAATCCAACATGTGAGAGATTGCCCGACTCTTATTAATTGTCAAGAAAAAGCAAACAACCAAAGGAATTGTCTTTGTTTAATTTAAAAGGTAATCTAATGTTTGGATTTATTAGTAAGACCAAGCGAGGTATGAAAACTTTGTGTCCAAAATTCTTCAATTGAATTACTTTTTGCTTCATCGATGTTTTCCCAATTGAGTTACTATTAATCTCGTGACATCACACAAACCCAAATCACCGATCTATATTTGAGCAACATTACGTGAATCCCAATCTTCAACGTTATCTTGTGGTTTGACATTCCGTAAGATGTAATGCTATTAAAAATTATAGGGTGTAAATGCCTTCATAGCATTGTTTGAGTTTTCATCAACCTTACATAGACATCTTAGATATGGTATTTCATAACCTGGCCATAAATACATCACATATTCGTTCACCTTATTTATAGCATCAAGTGTAGGAGCAAGGATGGCTTGGTTTTGGAAATAAAAGTCATTGTCAAATTTTTTTCAATAAATTAGGATATGTGATATCAACAATTGCTGCAAAGAGATTGATCGGATATTTGATAAGAAAATTTGGATAAATAACGGATAGTAATGATAATAGCTCAGTAATGATAATATCATAAAGTAGTGATTTTAGGAGATAATAATTAAATTAGAAAGTATAATATCAGAACAGTTTACATTACCAAAATAGTTTAGATTTGTAGTGATTTAGAGAGTTATACATTTAAAATATTAATTTGGGATTAAAAAAAGTTGTGATTTTAGTAGATAATAATTAATTTAGTAATGATAATATTAAATGATTAACATTATTAGAATGGTTTAGATGTATAGTGATTGAGGGATTATAAAATCAAAATAATAATGTAGGATTAAAAAGTAATGATTTTAGAAGATAATAATTACGTTATGATAATATAAAAATCGTTTAGATTGAAAAAGTAGTGATTTAGTGGATTATAAAATCAACATAGTAATTTATGATTTATATTATTTGTTATTTTAATTTTGTTTTAAATGTTTAAATCAGATAATATTATTTTTAATATAATTATAAATGGAATAATATTATCTTTGTAATATAATTAAATTAATAATGATAATATCCGCATAGCTTTAGATAGGTAGTTATTTTGTTATATCGTGTATTATAATATTATACCATACATATATGATATAAATGTATGGTATAATTATGAATGGTATAATATTAGAAAAGTAGTAATTTTAGGATATAATTGTTTTAAATATTTTAAACAATATAATATTATGTTGTAATATAATTATAAATGGTATAATATTATGTTGTAATATAATTAAATTAATTAGGGATGCACATTAATTATATAGAACATGTGTTACAATGTGGGAAAAGCACATGTCATTCAATGGTGTTATGTAGATAATGTATAATAGATAATTAATAATAGATAGATTCCATTCAAAATCTTACCACATCAGCACAACCTCATATGAACTCACGTAAATTGTTCATTCCATTTTAATAAAATAATTAAACTAATTTCAAGTTTCATGACAAAATTAATTATACTTCCAATATTCCATAAAAAAAACCTGGTTTAGATTCTTTTACTAATCAATTAATGAAAATTACAATTTCAATTCATGTAAATTAATTTGATAATGTAATAGTTGATTTCTTGAACTACTTTAAAAATATCGATTACTTACAAAATTTTTATTTTAAAGATAAAAATAAATATTCACATGAATTTTAAATTGATTGAGTTTTCCATAAATTGGTTAAGCAAATAAATTTTCATATCTTTAGAATCAATTAGCGTGGTTCAAATAATTGGAAGAATTTTTGGAAGCTAATAGATTGAAGTTTTAAAATGAATATGGGAATAATTTTTAATTGCATGGAACTATGAAAAGTAGGTAAAATAAATAAAAGTCTAATATTAAAGGAAATTTACTTTTCAAATAATTAAAACTAATTTTTCATAAAAAACAAGTTGGCCCTATCGTGTTTAAATTGATCCAATCTAGTTGTTGCATAAGAGAGTTATCTAATTAATGGATCCTAAAATAACGTGGTTGTTGATAATATCCATAAAATAAGGTGATCATTATATATATCAAAGTTATTGTTAAGGGTATTTTTGTCAAGGGCAATAAGAAGCATTAATTAGGATGGACATGTGTCAATTTTATAGAACGACATGTCAATTTATTATGCCATGTACTGTGATTTAATATATATAATAGATAATAGATAATAGATTTTGTTTTTTAAATTTAATTAAAAATATTGTTAATGAGTATATATAATTTTAAAAGGAAAATGGATATTAAACTTTTAATCATAATATTAACACCAAAACACTGTAATTGTATATCAAACAAAAAAAAATTCATATCTTATGATCTAAATGAAAAAGATTTTATGAAATTTTGAGAATTTAGAATTCTAAATCTGAACATGAATTTCAAATAAAATTTTAACCCAAAATGAATGCAATCCTAGTATTGCATTTAAAATGAATTCTTCACCCAAACAGAGCAGAGAAGAGCAGAGCACCACTTGGAAAACACCTTTGATTTAGTATCACTATTATAATATAGAACTAGGAGTGGTACATTTTTTTTAGTAAAAGGTTTCAAAATTGAAGAGCTTCATGGGCAGTTAAAAAAGAGTCCAATAGTTTTTTCACCAGAATTGATGATATCATCGCTGCCTGCCTGCCTTTGTCCACCCCCAAATTTATTTATAATGAGAAAAAGAAAATATGTATTGGCGTTACGGATAGTCAGTCAGTCATACTATTATAGCCCATCGGCCCATTAACTTGGAGAGCCTGTTCGAATACAGATCGACAAGGCGGTGTTCACACAAGATCAGATTTTAGTTAACTTATTAGGGGTTTGGGTTCAGTGATCGGATACGAAAACTTGTGGAGGTAATTTTCCGCGTCGCAGTGACGTTAGTTTTATTGACGGGCTCCTTTTGGGAAGTCATAGCCAATATCCTAATCAACATAAATTCAACCGAGAAGAAAAGGATGAACAACAACAACACGAAGAAGAAGAAGGAGATCATCACGATTCGTCCACAGATTATTATTAATGCTGTTCATGATCGTGGTATCGCAAAAAATCAAGACCATAATAATATCAATAATTGTGATGATTTTCATATATTAGCCGACGATATGATGAGAAAAATCCTATCTCAATTACCTCCCGAGACAATGATGAAGTGTAAATCGGTGTCAAGATCGTGGCGGCGTTTGATTATTGAAGGTTGTAGCTTTTTAATTCCACGACTAGATCCATATCCTTTATCTGGGCTTATAATTTGTAGGAAAGGAACATTCATGACTCTCTCCCCCGAACGTGACATGTTTTATTGCCTGCTACCGTTGCGTGAGCGTGGAAGTATGATTACCAAAGGTGGTATACTTTGTTACAAAGACAGATTAATTCAACCTAATTTACTTATGGCCGACTCTTTTCTTCAACATTTACCTCTTTCTTCCCTTCATCATGATTTCCGAGAAATCTTAGACTGCTGCAACGGTTTGCTTCTCTTTCGCGACTCAAATCTCGGAAATTCATCCTTAACTCCTCCTCCTCCTCTTCCTCCTCCTCCTCCTCCTCCTTGTTACGTTATTTGTAATCCCACCACAAGTGAGTTTGTAAAAATCCCAGGAGAAATTACCGATACTCCTAATTTTGCAAGTGGGGCACTGGCCTATGATCCTTCCGAATCACTTCACTACAAGGTGGTTATAATTATCGCCGGACAATCAAATCTGTTGAAAATATTTTCTTCGGATACGTTGAGGTGGACTAAATCATATTTTCATCTCGAAAAAAATACAACAAGTCCTTTGGAGGTTCAAAGTTACCAATCGATTTACTCTGGTGGAATATTGTACAAATTGTCTACCTCGGGACAATTGATCAGAATTTTTACAGAAACTAATGTTGTTCAATCGGTAGATCTTCCTATTGCTGATAAAAGAATAAACATAAAATCAGATTGTATCGGAATTACGGATGGACGTCTGAGTTATGCTCTGTTGGCTTATTCAGAGCTGAGAATCTTTATACTTGAGGGCTCAAATTATGCTGCTGGTGATACAAATGACTTGAATTGGTCATTAAATCTCCATCAGAAACTTGATAGGCTTTGTACGCCTCGTTGCGAGTTCGTGTGGCCTAAAGTTTATGCTTTTCATCCTCAGAATCCAGGTAACATTTTTATGTGTTGTGAAATTATAGAAGACGGAAGTAGATGGAGGGCAAATACTTTTATGATTTGCTACAATTACAAGACCAACAATATTGAAGAACATGCACGTCTGGACCCAAGGTTATTAACGGGAATCGGTAATACCTTTGCATTTCCTTTTACTCGTAGTTTACTTCCACTTCACAAGGAGCCAAGGACAGATAGATGTATTAATTAATTCCATCATTACCACTTAATTATCGCGTGAGACAACTTTGATTGAAGATGGTGATTAATTATCCTCCTATATCGATCTCTACTTAGCTCTCTGCTCTGTCGAATTCCATTTAAATGGATATATATATATATATATATATATATATATATATTAGTAATTTATATGGAAGGGTCTCTATTATTGGTACGTTACCTTTATGATGACTTGATTTGTCCCGGTGAATATCAAATAGCCATAGAAATACTAAATTATTAACTTGCTTGGTGAAACTAGACTCGACAACCTACTAAACAACCACACCCAAGAAGATGAGAATGATATTGATCTGGGAGGCTACGATTGGGAACACTGACACACCGCAAGAATTATTAATAATAAATGGGATAATTTTGAGAAATATATTTAAGAATTATTAATTATCGTTCTTTCAATTTTTTTAATTAAATGATCAATTACTCAATAATTTATTTATTTATTCTTATGAATTCAAGAACTCGAATTTAAGGCCTACTACGGAGATATTTTGTATATAAAATGTGCATCTACTATTCAACTAGTTCTTCTTCATAACACATAAGATCGAATATGAATATATGCTATCATTCTCTCTTTTTCTTCTCATATTTTAGATATTAATTCTCTTTTTAATACTAAGTATGTTAATTGCCAATACTCGTAGGTTTGACATTTGAACACTTCAAAGTTCAAATTAAATTGGAATAGAATATCGTGAATCCATGAAAGAACAGTACCGATCAAAGGCTATCATTAGTTAGATTTTTATATAAATCCCGTAACGCGGGATTATTCATTTTATTAATAATAAATTTATATGTGTAATTAATAAATTAAAATATAATAAGAAGATAGTAGATTGTTGTGCGATAATCAAATTCTGGTAGCATATGTTACACAGAATTGAATAAAAATTTATGTGCAAATACATATCCAAGTATAAAATTAATGTTATCACTAAACTCCAGAATATTATATAACAGTTGTGTGTGTGTGTGTATATATATATATATATATATTAATTTCTTAATAAAAAAATTTATAATGCAACCAATAGGGTTAAAAATCGGTATCTCTTTCATTCTAAAGCACTAACAAATATTTAAAAAGTGTAATGCACAATGTCATCGAGTTATTATATTGATATGATTGTTAGTGACATATTTGAAGTCTTTTATACATTACACAAACCTCATTAAGCCTCAAATATCTGACATAGGTACTTGATGCATTTTAAAGAGTCTATGTCACATATACGCTTATTTGCACCAGAATTCAAACATCCAAACGAAAGATGTGAGACCCCAGATTTTATGAATAAATATTTAATTTTTTCGAAATATTTTTTTTAATATTATGGTGTGGATTTGATATAATATTATAGTTGTGGGTAATATTTATAAATTTTGCAAAAGTATGCAAGTTATTATATTATATTCGATTGGTCAGGAATATTCTTTGTGGTTTGGGAATATTCAGACGACGGCAAGATCGTCATCGGTGGACACCATAACTAATTATTGTCGGATTAAAAAAGCGACAAAAAATATTTTATTGAAAATAATTGGCGAAGTGTTACCATTAATTATCTTGTTGAACTACTCTTAGTAGTAAAAAAGACAATGTACGTGTGGTTGCGTAAGAGCATACTGGTATTGATTATTAACGCCACGTGAGAAGTCACTCGCTTTTGTTCAATTATTGCTATAGTAATTGTTGCATAAGATCTCACGTTATTTGATTCAATTATTGTCAATATTTTATATATTATTAAATCAATAATTGAAATGACAGAGTTATTAATATTATAAATTGCAATATTAACGATGTCTGAAGTTACGCCAGAGAGAGGTTCGTCACCTAATCAAGGCTACCGATGGGAGAAATCCTTATTGAAAGCCCTCTTCCCACGGAACGACCTGGTCGATTAATATTGTGAATTATAATAAAGATGATAAATGTTGTTAAAATTATTAAGGAGATTTTTATAAAGTTTGCTTATTTTATTGATTCCTATTTACCCATTTTTTAAAATAATCGGTAGAAAATTTTTAAAGGTGGGGCCCACATGTGGGGCTCATATGTGTTGGAAAAATGATTTTGAAAATGGAAGAGTATACGTATGGAAGTATATATATGTATTGAGTATATGGTGGTAGAAAATGATATGTGAAAGTGATAGGTGTGTGATGTGTGTGTGAGTGAAAAATGGTGGAAAAGTGGTAGTGTGATAGTGATGTGTAAGAGTGTAGTGAAAGTGATTATTGGGAGGGTGGGGGATTGATGTTGGATATGGGGATAAAAAATCTAGTGGTATATATAATATTGATATATATAAATTGAAAACATGTGTTTATATATATGTATTATATTTTAATTTTGTTGAAATCTTATTGGTTAGTTGTTTGACTTAGTTGTTAGTTGATTGAAGAAATAATTACTAAAATTATTTCGATTTGAACGAAATTCTTTTCATTCTCCTATAAATAAGCTCATTCCTTCATTATTTCTTACGAATTCAATTAAACTCCGGAGAAAAAATTATAGAAAACTATAGAAAAGTATTCTCTTACTTCCTTACTCTTATATTCAGCTTTTTTTACTTAAGGGGTGTTATTCTTTCTCATTCATGAAGAGAATCTGTTGTTATTCTATTTCTTATTATTCTGCTGGAATAACTCAGATAATGCTATGATCACCCTATACTTGGTGACATTCTTCTATTATTCTGCCTTTATATTCTCATGGAATATTCTCATACGTGTGTTTTACACCTAACTGGTTTCGCTCTGTTATTATTATGTTGGAATATCTTGTCGTGTGTTTTTCAATTTGACCGGTTCCGCTCTTTATTTATTATTCTCGCTTTAATATCCTCGTCCTGCAAGCGCTTTCTGCCGGCCTTTGATTCCATTATTTATTATTCCGCACTTATTATTCTCATTGAACATCCCGCTTGCTGTGAATTTCACCGACCGGTTCCGTTATTATTATTCTGCTGGAATAATGCATACATCTGCAAGTACTGCATGCACGGGTGATTTCTTTTGTTAATCCATTCGTTATTATACTCAAATGGTTAAAATTTTAACTTCTATACTCCATGAAATTAGTGGAATATCCTTGATATTTGCGCTTCATCCAGTATTTTTCATGAAAATATTCTTCTGAACATTCTTGAATTTTACTTTACAAAGCAGTATCATGTTGACAATTTGGACGTTATTAGTTTTTGAATAAATTAATTCGTGAACTTGTTTTATTAAATTCTTATATCATTGTCATCATCCTCATGTTTATATTTTTTTTAAAAGTCATCTATGGCCTGTAGAGCATGGATGGACTTGGTATAATTATGACCAGGGATTATTCGATGTAATCATGACCGTAATGTTACAAATGATGTGGTAAAAGTCCTTATTGGCCCGTAGTGCATTGATGGACAGTTATTGGCATGATTATGACCATTGATGAATACACAAATATCCTCGGTAGTGAGTGCATGAAATTTGTGGTCGTGACCTAATGAATATCCTCGTCAGTAGTGCGGGGATGATGTGATTATTTATTAAAATTTGAGTCCCAAATGATAAAAGTGATGAAAATCTTTTAAAACATAAAAGATAGTAGATTTTATTCTCTACTCGACTCTTTTAATGGATTGCTTGATCCATTGCAGCTTAAACTTGATGTCTATCAGTATTTTATTAGTTTAACATCATTGGAGGCTAATGATAATTTATTTTGCATTATCTTAGTCATAATATTTCTTCTTGGGCTAGTTGAGCTCACCCTTTCTTTCACTTTGTTCTTTTCGCGAAATGAGAACGGTAATGTCTAGGACTAGTCGGGGATTTGGAACTTTGGTGCAATGACCAACTGAGCAACATGAGTTATTGTTATTATGTTGCAAGGATTTATATTTATAACTAAACAATTAAATCACCAAATTAAAAGATAACAGATCCCAAGCGGTTCCCATAGCAATTTTAATAATAATAATTATTATTATTATTATTATTAATTATTATTATTATTATATTTTCTAAAAATATTAATTAAATATTATTATTATGAATTATTATTATTATTATTATTATTATTATGAATTATTATTATTATTATTATTAAAATATTATTATTATTATAATAATAATAATTATTATCATTAAAATATTATTATTATTATTATAATTATTATTATTATTATTATTAAAATAATAAATATATTTCCTATAAAATATATTTAATATTTTACTTATATTTTCTAGAAAATATTAATTAAATATTATTATTATTAAAATAATAAATATATTTAACTATCTTTTATGATTTAAAAGGTTTTTCATCATCATTATAAATTTGAGACTCTATTTTAATAAATATTCCACATCATCGAATCACCCCCGCACTACTACCAAGGATATTCTTTAGTATCACGACCACAATTATCCATACACGCTACTAGCCAAGAATATTTGTGTATTCATTAATGGTCACGATCACGCCAACAATCGCCCATCAATGCACTACTACGCTATCGAGGATTTTTACCACATCATTTGTAACATTACTACCATGATTACACCGAATAGTCTCGGTCATAATCATACCAAGTCCATCTACGCACTACAGGGCCATGTATGACTTTCAACATAATATAAACATGAGGATGATGACAATGATATTCAATAAAACAAGTTCAAGAATTAATTTATCTAGAACCAATAACATCCAAATCACAACACGATCATTGTTTTGTAGAGTAAAATTCAAGAATACTTTGAAAGAATATTTCCATGAAAGGATATCGGATGAAGCGTAAATATCAAGGATATTCCACTAATTTCATGGAGTATAGAAGTCAAAGTTTTAACCAACCGGTATAATAAAGAATGGAATAACAAAAGAAATAACCATGCATGCGATAGATCAGACAGCAAGGTTTATTCCAATGTAATAATAAATAATGTAACCGTGTCCCAAAAATGCATGCATGTGATATTCCAACAGAATAATAAAGAATGGAACTGTGTTCGATGTAAAAACACACGTATATGATGTTCCAAATGTAATAATAATAAAGATTTTAACTAGGTCCTGTAAAACACATGCATGTGATGTTCCAATAGAATAATAATAAAGATTTTAACTGTGTCCTGTAAACACACACGCATGAGTGATGTTCCAATGTAATAATGAAGAATGTCACCAAGTATAGGGTAAACCATTATACAAAGTTATTCCAATGTAATAATAAGCAATGGAATAACAACAGCTTCTTCGTGAATAAGAAAGAATAACACCTCTTACTTTTGGTAGAGAGATTGAATACTGCAAAGAAGTGTAGTAACAAAATACTCTTCTTCTTTCTCTTATTCTCTCTATACTTTCTCTCTCTATAAGCTTGAATGAATTCGTGAAAATAATGAAGCACTCAGCCCTCTATTTATAGAAGATTTCTAACTAAAGACCGCCATATGAAAAGCGCAAGTGGTTTGACGAATCGTGATGATGTGAAAAGAAAAGTGGTTTGACGCTTTGAATGTGAAACGACAAGTGGTTCGACGCATCAGAATGTGAAACGACAAGTGGTTCGACGCTTGTAATGTGAAACGACAAGTGGTTCGACGTCTGGTAAAGGTAATTACTATTGACGAAGGTAATTACTATTGACGAAGAGACTCTTAGATGATGACATATGGGCCCCCCATAAAATAATCAAACTTACCACAAACGTCTCATAACATACTCTTTATATTCATCAAGGATTGAATAAATATTACCACAAATCATTTTATTTTTAATCAACACATATTTAATCTTTCAACAATTATTAATCATTTATAACTTGTCGTCTCAATTATTGATTTAATACTATAACATATTATCTGAGATGATATCATGACAAATAATTGAATCAATAATATAAGAGATATGATGCCACAATTCTCAGAAGTAATAATTGAGCATAAATTGAGTGACTTCTCACGTAAAGCATCAATAATCAATATTGTGCTACTATACAACTACGCCAGACATCGCACTTTTTACTACTGGTAGTTCAATGCTTTTAACGGTAACACCTCTGCCGTTATTTTTATAGAAAGATAATTTTGTCGCTTTCTAACTACGACAATACTTCCGTTAATGGGGTCCACTAATGATTGAGTATGTCGTATTTAATATTCCCCACAAAAAGAATATTCCCCACCAAACGAATATTTTATAACAACTTGCTTACTTTGCAAAATTTATAAATATTACCCACAACTATAACATTATATCAAATTTATTCCATAATATTCAAAAATAATATTTATAAAAAATTCATCTTTATTTATAAAAGTTGGGGTCTTACATGTATGATATAATGTATGGTATGATTATGAATGGTATAATATTAGAAAAATAGTGATTTTAGGATATAATGATTATGTTTAGAAAAATAGTGAATTTTGGGATTATAAAATCAACATAGTAAGTTACTGATTGATATTATTTGTTATTTTAAATGATTTATAATTGTATAATATTATGTTGTAATATAATTATAAATGGTATAATATTATGTTGTATTTATAGAAAGAAAATTAGGTTAAATAACGAGAGTAATGACAATAAATTATTAATGATAATATCACAAAGTAGTGATTTTAGGAGATAATAATTAAATTAGAAAGAATAATATCGTAACAATTGACATACCAAAATAATTTAGATTTGTAGTGATGTAGGGACTATAAATTCAAAATATTAATTTAGGATTAAAAAATAATTATTTTAAGAAATAATAATTAAATTAGTAATTATAATATTAGAACATTAACATTATCAATCTGGGTTTAGATTTGTAGTGATTTATGAGATTATAAAATTAAAATATTAACGTGGGATTAAAAAGTAGTGATTTTAGGAGATAATAATTAAGTAGCGATAATATAAAAATTGAAGTAATGGATAAGCACATTATGTGTTACAATTTGAGAATGAGAAATATTATGCAATAGTGTTATGTACTGTAATTTAGTATATTTAATAGTATAAAATTTTTAATTCCAAAGCCTATAAGGTATTGTAGTAACCGTATAAATAATTTTTACATGGAAAAATAAAATAAAGTTCCATAATAATAACAAAAATAAATAAAAAACAAAATATATGCGCATTTTTTATATTTGGAAATTAGATTTATATCCAAAATATAAAGTTATCCAAAAATCACAAGAGCTGGTACTTTAATTTGAAAAAGAAAACAACCATAAATAACAACAGCTCACTATTAATCACGGATAAACTATAGATCCATAGCTTGCAGCCCAAAAGGCCAATGGCCCAATACTAATGTGGAGAGAGCCACAATTGTACACTCAAAAGGAAGCCTGAATATTCACATAACAAGTGGCGGGATTCCTGCATACAAACGTTTCCAGTTCGAGCGGCGATCCGATAGGCGTGCTCTCTCTCTCTCTTCTCTCACGGGAAAGCGGAGAACAACCTCGTCCTCGTCAGAGGAGTCGTCGTCGTCGTCATCATCATCATCATCATCATCATCATCATCATCATCAATGCCCTTCTAAGCTTTCCTTAATTTCTTTTCACTTTCTCTCTCTATACCTGTCTATTGCTTTTATAATATATATCTATATATACATATGTGCGGAAAACCTCTATTTGATTGCTTCAATTACCAGATTCTACTAGTGATTATATTTAATCCTTGGACTTAGCCTCAATCCATGTTAGTCTTCCTATCCTTTTACGTAAACTTTTTGCCTTCTAAGTTTTCAATTCAATGGAGTTTTTAATTCAATTGTATTGTTTTCTATATTCAGAGTATTCAGATTTAATCTATTCATTGTTTTTGCAGAGAAATTCGTTCAAAATTCGGAACTGTAGATCCACTGTGAGCTGCATTTGCGTGTTATTCGACGTTCAGTAGTTGAAGAAGTTTTTCGAATCGGAAGGCCGAATTGAATTTTAATGGATAAGAAGAAATTTCCAATCGGAGCCGAGCATTATCTTCTGTATGAAGAAGTTGGGCAAGGTGTCAGCGCTTCGGTTTTCCGTGCTCTCTGTGTCCCACACAAAGAGGTTGTTGCTATCAAAATTCTCGATTTTGAGCGAGATAACTGTGATCTGGTAATTACGCTGCTTTCTAATTTATCTGTTTATATTATTAACTTGTAGTTTTAATAAAAGTATTAATTTTTTTTATTTGAATAACAATGATGCTGCAACTTTTACTGTCTAAGCGGCCTTAAATTTCTAATTACGCTAATAGTAAAATTGGATATTTGAAAGGACAAGGTTTCAACACATTGATTTACTGAAAATATTGGCCTAATATGAAGCATTAGTGTTAAGTGATAGGAGTTGCTTTGAATTTCAAGTTGTCAAATGTCTCCAGACTAAAGAGCTATATGTAAGATATTTTGAGGCTTACTAATGTGCCTATATAAACGTGTAGGTATATTTAGGAAGTATGCGTTCGGATAAACTTTAAAATTCCATGTTGGGGAGATGATGTGTGCTTGAGGGTCTAGTATACATGAATGGTGTCAAGATCCAATAGAAACTTTTTTTTTAAATATTGAGTTTTAGATAGGCTTATTAGATCCTTTTTGTGCTTGGAGGTATGTGGCTCCCTACTCCGGCAATAATTACTCCTTCCAAGATGACTTGCCTTTCACCTTTGTATATATAATACAAAGGTAAGTGACCTTATATTTTTTTGAAACGGAGGTTGTATTATATAATAACATGCTCTATGATTTTAATTGACTAAGGGGAAATTTACTAAAATTATTAGGGTGATCCCTTAGACTGGTGCATTGATTTAACAAAAGCTAAGGCTGAATTTGCATGTTTTGACTGGTGATTATTCAGCCATTCATAACCAAAGATTAGGACCATGCAGAAATTAGTTACTGTTGTGCCAAAAATTGAAGTTGACATTATGGAAAACATATATAGGTGGTAAGGATCGGCCAACTTGATTGCTTAAAATGCTGAACTTTAGCATGAAGCAGAAAGTTGAATATTATGCATCAGGCATGTATGTTTTCATGTACCTTAAATTTTCAGCTCAAATTATGGTGTGATTGTAGCTCAAGTTAATAAGGTTCCTTTTTGGGTTTCTTAGGGAACAAGGAATTAAATTTGTGAATTCTCTTTTTCTTAAATTTGGTCAGCAACAAAAGAGGCATAATTTCTGTTGTAGTATATTATATCAACTCAGAATCTTTTTTATTTGACTAATCTGGTATAGTCCTAGAGTAGTGAAAATAAATTAGTGAAGATTTTAGTGTAAACATATGCTAGAGAGCACGTAATCAATATTGTAACCCCTTTTCCTACGTAACATTGCTTAGGAAGGGGCATGGTTGTTGGTATTTAACTGTTTGTGCATGTGAATCTGTGATCGCATAGTTGTTTTTTCGAGTTTATTTTTGTTCTCATAATTTTTTTGGCACCTGCATTTGCACTTTGAAAAAAAGATTTATGCAATAGTTTGTGCGGTGTCAATGTCTCATTTTAGTTTGATAAGATAAGGTTGTTTTGTGTACTATTTTTTTCTTTTGTCGCAGAATAACGTATCCCGTGAAGCTCAAACAATGAATCTGGTTGACCATCCGAATGTTCTTAAATCACATTGCTCCTTTGTTAGTGATCATAGTCTATGGGTTGTCATGCCTTTTATGGCTGGTGGTTCTTGTCTTCACATATTGAAGGCTGTATATCCAGAGGGTTTTGGGGAGGTTGTTATTGCAACGATATTGCATGAAGTACTGAAAGCCTTGGATTATCTTCATCATCATGGGCACATTCATCGGGATGTCAAAGTAAGTAGTTGAAGTTGTAAATTTATCCTTTTGTTTTTTTTTGCCAATTTGGGGGGACGGGGTTTTGAACCTAGTAAGCAAGAAGCCTAGAAAATACCAATTGAGCCAAAGACTCTCTGTAATTTATCCAAATTTTCACAGGTGGTTTAATGCTACTTTTTCTCCACTTTGTTTATTACTCACTAAATCAGGGATCTTTTATGCACATTTATAGGCCGTAAACTTGTGAAGTTGTAATGACTTTGAATACAAAACACATGCATGCTGGGTTTTGTTTGAATCAGCTTCCTAATATACTGTGGAACGGAAATTTAATTTTTGAAACTGCTGAAAGCAGGTCATGTCACAAAGTTAACCAACCATATTTTTTGGAATATTATGGACATTATATAAAAACTTCATTGATGTTGGCAATGTGTCTTTCCTCTTTCCGATTTTTAACTTTGTTATGTAAACTTTTAAGACGAAATAAAAGGAACTGTTTTTAATGGATTGACTGTACAAGACTTTTCCCTGATAAAGTAAAGGGTTTCATACTTCTATGTTCTTAATTAAATGCTAAGGACGATACCGTGCTTCAAGGAATGTCCTGTAAAATAATAGAATTATTCTAATAGTGCTATGTGAAAACCAATTCTTCATACTATGCGCAACTGTCCCCGACTACTTACCCCTGGTTTTTGTTTAAGTCAGCTTACAACTATCTTGAGATATGATATTTGTCACTGATAGCTCCCAATGAGTAATTTCTTGCTGAATAGAAGTGCATGGATTCAGGATCCTATGATATCACCACAAAGTAAGAATATGAATAAACACTGCTATGCACATATCACGGAAACGTTAGTGATGCCAAGGTGCTCTCGAAGTGTGGCTCCCCATTTTTTGGGGTGAAGCAACTATCCTTGCCTTTTTTGAGAGATCATGTTTTTCCTTTTTCCTGGCCTTGTAACCTCAGCCATGTGAGTGTTTTAAATCACTTATGTTTCATATTTATGTAGGGATGGGGAGCTGCATTGTTTTGTTTAAGTGTTTTTTTTCTTTCTTTTTTTGGCTTTCAATTTGTTCTCTTTAGTGTGGATTTATTGTCCTCCCTTGTTGTATTCTCCTTCTTCCATTAACTGAATTATTTTCTGATCTAAAAGTAAAATTATCACATAAATATCATGAATCCACAATCATGTTATCCTTCATATTTTCTATAGGCGGAAACATTCTCATTGACACACGTGGTGCAATCAAGTTGGGAGATTTTGGGGTTTCTGCTTGCTTATTTGATTCAGGTGACAGGCAACGCACGAGGAATACCTTTGTGGGGACTCCGTGCTGGTATGATTTTCTCTCATTTGTGCTACTCTGCTTTCGGTTAATTTCAAGCTTCAGATGTAATTTTTATTTTATTTGATCATTAGGTTTCTGATCATTTCTCTATCTTATTTCACAAAGGAACAACCTTCATTAAGTTTGAAATAATATCTTGAATCTTGATATTAGCATAGAGTTGACAAGCAAAGGACAGTTAAAAGTGTGGTTCAAGAAGCAGTGACCTTACATAAATACCCCAAGGGGTGGGAGAAATAACAGAGGTCTTGAGGAATAACCGTAAATTTCTGGTTCCCATCTCCAAACTCGGGGCCATAATTCAACAACAACAACGACAACACCTTTTATCCCAAACTAATTGGTGTAGGCTGAAAATGAGTCCGTAGGAGAGCATAAGAGTAAGAAGTTAAGAAGAAAAGTGAAAATAAAACAATAAAGAAGATAAAACAAATAAAAATAAGAAAGAAAAATACATAAATAAAATATAAGTAAATAAACAGATTTCCTTAAAAAAAATTAAAATAAACCCATAGATACTAACGTACATGTATACATACATATATATAAAAAGCTAAAATGAAAATAAAATAGAGAAAGGATGGAAAAAGGAATATAAAAATTAAAAAAAAGTAAAATCTTGTAACACCTTACTTAAATTACCTTTTAAAAATCCACTGGGTTTTACATGTGTTCTAAACTGGAGGATATTTTGTTTTGTAGGATGGCGCCTGAGGTTATGGAGCAAGTGCACGGTTATGACTTTAAGTCTGTATCTTGATTACAACTGTTCGTCCTTTCTTTGGTTTTTTGGTTGTAGGAATTAATATATATAGTTATGTTTGACAATTTTATGCAGGGCTGATATCTGGTCCTTTGGTATAACTGCTTTGGAGCTTGCTCACGGCCATGCTCCTTTCTCAAAGTATCCTCCAATGAAGGTACATATAAATTTACGTATTATGTATTTTATTTTCATAGACAATGGTGCTCCCATTTGTTTTCTACAATTTTAAATTACTTTTGAATTTGGTAGGTTTTGCTTATGACATTGCAAAATGCTCCCCCTGGTCTTGATTATGAGAGGGACAAGAAGTTTTCTAAGGTATAATTTAATTATATATCATCTTGGCAAACAACTGATCATGTCACTAAATAGTAAATATGTTTTTTGGTCTATTTCTTTTTCCTTAGTCCTTCAAGCAGATGATTGCTAGTTGCTTGGTTAAAGATCAATCAAAACGACCTTCTGCAAAAAAATTGTTGAAGCATTCTTTTTTCAAACAAGCTAGATCAAATGATTATATAGCAAGAAAACTCTTGGAGGGGCTGCCAGCACTTGGTGATCGGCTTCAGGCACTGAAGGTTGGTTTATTACATTTTGAGGTCATTACTTCATATCTGGGCCATTATGATTATTTTCTTGTCTTATTCTGACGGCTATCATTACTAATTTACAGAGAAAGGAAGAAGATATGCTTGCGCAAAAGAAAATACCAGATGGACAAAAGGAGGAAATATCACAGGTTAAAATTTTCTCCTCCAATAACATAATCTAAGGGGAAGTACCACTCAATTTATTTCACTCACCAAGCCCCTCATGGCTAAATGGTAAAAAACTACTCATAAGGCTTGGTGCATGAGGTCTTGAGATCCATTCTTGCCAAAGGGAAGAATGTTAAAATTTCAGTCCAATATAGCAAAAAATAATAATTTATTTCACTCTTTTATCCTTATCTTATTATTATTGTGTTTTTTTCTATGCAATATATGACATTCTTTGTTAATCGCTCATTTAAATTCTTTGGTTTGGAGTTGTCCACTCATGCAACATTTTTTTTCTTTATAGCTATCCTAGTTCTATATAATCACCCTGCACCAACACTGCTTATCAGGAAGTACTTCTATACAACTACACTACTTTTTAATGTTTCTTATTTGAGTCTTATTATAGAAATCACCTGAATGTGGTTATAAGGCAAAACTTTTTGATAATTTTACTAATAAACATTAATTACAAGCCAGTCTGATAGGAGTACTTGCTATTCTCTGCTAACAGAATTTAATTTCTTAGGTGGACTTAGTATATTTTCTTGACATATATTCAGAGTGTTCAATGAAGAACTGGAAATGATGTTGCCAAATAATACTAAATATTGCCAGGGAGATTACAACTTTTAAAATATGCTATAATTCATGCAGAGCTGCAATATCATATCTTCGAGAATTAAGAACAACAGCAGTTTTATGTTACTTATATGCTTGATATCATGATATGTAACTCTTTTCTACTATCATGCTTTCCTAAGATATCTTATTCAATTATGGATCATTACAAAACTCTGTTTTGTGATGCTATACTTTCCCTACAGATGACAAGTTATTCAATGATTTGATAGAACCGTCTTACAGGTTTTTTCCCAAGCAAACCATTTTTTTCTGTACTAATTTACTTCTTGAGCACTGCTTCCAGGTTTTTCCTTAGGTGGACTTGTTTTTCAATGGGCATGAATATGATGGTTCTTATTATGCTATCAGTTAATGATATTTAGCGTGCTTACAACTTTTGTGCAGAATGAATATAAACGAGGGATTAGTGGGTGGAATTTCAACCTTGAAGATGTGAAGGCCCAAGCATCCTTGGTATAGCAATTAGTACTTCTCTTCTATTCAATTCCTCGTAAACATATATAATTAAGTTACATTTTTTTAATTCACCAATGGGTGTATACGTTTTTCTTTTGGTAATTAGATCCAGGATGAGGATACTATATCTGACAAAGATCTAGGAGATGGCTCAAGTTCTCTTTCTGGGTCAGATAGGCAAGAGAAGCAACTTCAGTATCAATATTCTTCTCTGAGCCAATCTTCTGAAGCTGCAGATATAGTATGTCAATTTTCTTTTGCTGGTGGCATATAAAGTGTTCATGGTTTGGATTCCTTTATTTGCATACTGATAATATACTTCACAGGAAGAAAATAACCTAATACGGAATCAAGCTGCTCCTCTTTCATCAGCCGACTCTACTGGAACTTTTAACATGTACGTTAGTCTAAGTCAATAATTCACCTTTTAGTGAGATGTATTATACTGTTATTTAATTACATTTATTTGAAATTCACTTTCAAGGATATAAAGGATTAGTGCCAGTGCATAAACAAAATCTTGAAGTTGTCCATTTGATATTTTTCTTCTGACCTTGTTGTGAAAAAAAATATTGGTTGAGTTGTCCTGTTTTATTTTCCAGAGCTAAATATGAGAAATCTGATGATGACATGAGCATAGCGAGTTCATCCCATGAACAACAAATCTCGCAGGGTTCTTCTCCGCATAATGAAAATCAATTTGAAAACAATTTGGTTGGAAAACCTGACTTGGAGATGAATGGAAGATTCTTGGAGGGCATGGTTACACATCCTCATACAAGGAGGGGAGGTTCTTCTGGCAGCATTATAGCTCCAGACACTGTTCTTTCAACTAGTAAAGGTGACAGGTATGCTATTTAATGGACATGATCAGCAGTAGGTAGGTAGTGGCTGGCAGACACTATCTTTTTTTTCTTCACAACTATACTTGGAAACATCATATATTTTAAGCTCAAATTATTCAGCTTTCATGGTTTACATGTCCTTCATGGGACACTATAGATTTGGTCGATGTACAGCTCTTTGCATTAATTTTTCTCTGTTGCTATGCTTTAAAGACCTTGTTCTTTGACTATCATGATATATATATTTTTTACTTATTTTTACCTTTGTAAAAGATAATATAGTGTTAAAGATTGAGGTCTGTGGAAGTCCTTATAAACCCCATGATCTCATGGATAAAAGCAACTATTTTTTATACATTTTTGGCAGTAATCCTTTGTTGAAACATGAGGAATGAAAAACTTGAGCTGTAAAAATTTCCCTATCCCCCAAAGTTATTCTAGTAATTTTTAATGAACCCTAAGGTTTTAAAAAATTTGATATCTTTTCTGTATACAGTTGTTAAATTCATAATTTCTAGGGCACAAGTCAGAATGATAATGTACAGGATTATATACGAACAAGCCACAGCAGCATGTTTCATTTGATTATCCTTCCGGATGGCAAGATGTGCCTTTAACTAATGAAAGCCACATATGAACATTATTGCCAATATAAATAGATAAATTAAGAAAGTGAAGAATAGTAAAAAAGATCATTACTGATCTGAAGGCATGACCTGAAATGGACTTGTTAATTAAATCTGCTTTTTACTAATCATATAAAATTATGCACAGATAATATTTCCTCCATTTTAAGTTCATGACCTGGAGAGTCCTACATAATTGAGAAAGTTTAAGTTCCAAATTATTTGTCATTGATTGGTATTTTCAGTTTACATAAATCATTGTTATTGTGTTGGGTCTGTGAATTAGAATTGGCTTTAAGTTGGATTGCCACAATTTAAAATATTATTTTTGTTCATGAAACTATTGAGGGTTGTATGTGCATGGCGTAACCAGTATATATGTGTTTGTCAAGTGTGTAAACTTTAGTTGGTAGAGTAGTTTAAAATGAAGTCCTCATAAAAGTAATGCAAAAGATTAATATTGTACCTAAGAAAGTAATATTAAAAAATAAATAAGAGATAAAGCAATCTACTAAAGCTGTTAGTTTTGCATGGTCTTTAGAGAAACTGGTTTTATCTGTTACCTTGGTTTTTATTGTATTGTTGAGTAATACTTCTAATATTGGATGTATGCTAGTGACTAAATAGTATTTTGATGCTGAACTAGTAGAAAATAGGGATATCTTAACATGGTTGATTGGTTGTGGTATAGAGAAATAAGAGGAAGGGATATGGTAGACAGTATGACAAAGCAAGTATTCAAAGATAAGAGTCTTATTGACGTTCTGCGGTCAAGTTTTTACCTTCTTTATAACAACTTGGTTTATTTGGTGGCCACAAAAAGCATTGATAAGTGTGTCTATAACTAGTGAAAAAAATATAATATGATTTAAATTGCTTTAATGTAGATTCCTATAAAACCTGAATGAAGTATCAAAATTTTCATTGTAAAGTTCTTATTAGATTTGCGAATACTTGCCTCCAAATTATGGGGCTGAAAAATCAAGTCCTCAAAAAGGATGAGAAATAATATAAAATACTCCCTCCGTTTCGAAATATAAGATCAATATTGACTTCTTAAAAGTTAATTTGAGCACTTTCAATTTAAAATTGGCACGATGCATTTAAGTTTTGAAAACAATAAATTTCACTATTACTAGAACTTTTCATATTTTATTATCATATTTGTAATTGTATTGACAAAAATCAAATGGATTCATGTCAATTTTGAATTTGAAAATATTTTAAATTGACTTATAAAAAGTCAATATTGATCTTATAATGGAGGGAGTATTAAGAGTTTAATCTTATAATTCAAAAGCCTTTATGTTATGCCACAGCTACAACTCCCATTCAAGTTGTGGTCTGTGATATTTTTAGTATAACATGTATGACATTTTTTGTATTTGTCATTTAAAAATTTTCTTCCACTTATATTATGGATCATTATTGTAGTTATTTTATTAGATTTTTATTATATATTCTATCATACATATCCTATTAATTCAATGTTAGTTAGTGATTTTTTTTATAGCTTTATCAATTCCTCTCTAGTTCTATTTCCACCTGTTATAGCATTACATATTTTTATTGCTATAGTTTCTTAACAATTCTTTGATAAATGTTTTTAGTGATAAGATGCAAACTCATTTTCGGAGTACATCAAGTTTGAATGGAGTTCATATTCCATCAACAATTGATGATATTTCTTGTTCAACTATTTCTAAAGATTCCAAAACATTAGGCGAGTAATTATCTTACTTGTTGGTTTCTTTGGATTTTTAACTTTACATTTGAATCTAAAATCTTTAATTTAATGTATTACCTTATAATTTTAATTTCCCTTATTATATTTTTTTGATTGTGTAGATTAAAATTTTGATCTGTTTTTTTCATTTTAAAATTTTTAAAAACAGTAAATGGCGATGAACAAGATGAAAAAGTAAAACCAGTTGTTCAACAAAGAGGACGTTTTAAGGTTACTTCTGAGAATGTTGACATTGAAAGGGTGAGTTTGATTTTGATTATTTTTGATTAATTTTGGTAAACTTATTTGTAGTTGAATTGGATGTAGTACTTACAAATTCTTTATAGGTTGCTCCATCTCCTTTGTTGCAAAAAAGTATCAGCATGCAGGTTTGTATATGTCAGCAACTCGAGCCAATATTTTAGTAGATTATAGTATCTTATTGTTTTATATTTTTATGGTTTTTCTAATTTTTTTCATAACCGAAAAAGAAGAATGCTCAGATCCTAACTAAATTGAATTGGATTTTTTAATTGTAGTGAAGATTTTATATTATTTTTTATTTTTCTTTTGAATTACCATCTAAATGTCGATCACAATGAGAACTAAGGCGAGACTTATGCCCAAACATGCATTGTCATAAGAGATTTTGGCATTTTTTTAACTTGATAAGTTATAAGTTCTTAGCTATATATGTAGGCTCATAAAGACATGACAAATGGCTGTGACATTTACATACATTACACATCTAAAGGGGAGATTCCTTGTGCAATGATTAGTTGGCCATTGCTGCTTATGGATATTTTGTATTCAATTCTTTCTATATCATTCTTAAATGAATTTTCTTTTCTTTTAGTTTTTTTCTCCTATCAATGGTAGCCCATCCAACATAATTATAGTTTGGAATTCAAAACTGTAGGCAGTTGTAAACCAGTGCTGTAAATTACTGAGCTGAAAAGTAATGCATTAATTATAATGATGCAACAATGGGGTCTAGGTAACAAAACTGAAGTTTCAAATCTGATTATAATCATTATTTATAATGATAAAATAAATGGGGTTCTGGAAGTCATAGATTTATCTGTGCTCATTATATAGAATCTCTAAGATAAGTATTATTGTGTAGGTGCTTCCCCAACACCCTGGCATTTCTTTACAATCACCATCTGATGCTACATCATCAAATCATTTGGGACTTTCAATTTTCCCCATGTTGCAGTCTGTTTTGCAGACAAATATTCTTCAAAGGGTATCTATCAACCCCATGTGATTGACTTCTTTACACTCTTACTCTTTTGAGAACTGTTATGTTGTTCTTTGAGCAGGAGGGTGTCCTAAATTTAATGAAGCAACTCTCTTATGGTGACTCTACAGGTGTGAACAGTTCATACCTCTTGAGTTTGCCTTTAATTTATTGAAATATACTGGTTTTTATATGTTCAGCTATCCCTGCAGTAGATGGAATCTCGATGAATACAACCGGGATGGAGAAATCTTTGGTATGTAAAGTACAAATTTTTTACTTGCCTAATATTACTGTCTATGCAAATTGCCATGTTCCTGAAAATTTTATTTTTATGATTTGTGCTCTACCTACTACATAATAAGGTTTGCAATACGTTGTTAAAATGTAAGTAAACCTTCTTTTACGAGTTTTTATACTTTTTACACCTTTCTTATACTACATAATAAGGTTTGTTTTTGGTTTTCAATACCTCAAGACATAGAGCATAGGCATACAAAATATTTGCTGGTAGACTCGTATGCTTGAAGAGTTGCTAATACTATATATGTGACGGACCTGCCTAAAAAGCCCATCATGTAATGTCAGAATCACAAAATACATCATATACAGTTTTTGTTTGTTTGTAGTTATTTGGTGACTACAAACTTATAGCATCAGCAATTCAAAGAATGAAAAGAAATGGCATCTATGTAACAAAGGAAAAAGGGAACATCTAGCACTGCTTTGAGAGTGTGTTTTGTTTCCCTCCTTTTCATTATACGGAGAGAGCTAGCGGTAGACATGATATATTTTATTATTGTTATTTGGTTTACTACAGCTAGAGGCAGCTCATGATAGGGAGAAGGAATTACTTCATGAAGTAACTGATTTGCAATGGAGGTAATAATGAATAATATCCCCTTGTTAGTTAATTGTTTTCGGATGCTAATAACTTTAGAACCTTTGTTTGTTTTTTTTTTCTTTTCTCTAGGCTCATTTGTGCCCAAGAAGAGCTCAAGAAATATAAAACAGAAAATGCTCAGGTTTATGTTTTATTAGATTGAATTATTGTACAGTCTTCTTACTATTTTGTGTTGGGGATGTGATATTGTAGATCTTTGTTCTCAGGTATGATTCATGAAATCGGCATTCAACCCCAATAAATTTAAAAAAAAAAGAAAAAAAAAGAGAGAAGGAAGTAGAGAGTTACAATGACAGAGATGATTAATTATTTTAGCTTTTTATCATATGTAGGTTGGTTTCTTTTAATTTCCAGTAGGTGAAGAGTAATTTAGTCATATACGTGCAGATATTGATGAAATTACTCTTGTGAATGCTCGCTCATCATAATCATATTATCTATTTAAGCTGCTCGTGTTATTTAATTTTTACAGTTGTATATGCATATATGATCAAATGTATAACAAAGATATTATTAAAGCTCAATTTCATCTACGGGTTACCTACCTACTCTCCCTTAACTTTATTTATGTCATAATTTTCCCACACCCACAATTCTGTCGTCTGGAGTCTTTTCACCTTATATACATGTTTTGCTACTTCTGCACATTTTAAGGTCGGATATTTTTATCAATGAAACTTTACTTCAATTTTTATTTAATTTCGCAAAAGATATTTAAGTGGTAACATTAATACTCAAAAATCCATTAGTAGCTTTGCTTCTCCCTTTCTCTGTCTAAAGTAGTGACTGTTAAATTCCGTTTTGTTAGATATATATTTTTGTGCTTGAAATTGTTAGGCTTATGGACTAGAATCTACTACATATCTTAATCATCCATTAATTAGTAGTGAGTTGGGAGAGCAATCCATGGTCATTAAATTTTCTTCTTCCTTCCTACTAACTACTCTACCTCACAATAATAGTATGTTATGTTGAGGGAGGGGCATCATTTTGGTGTTTCAGATTATTTATTGTGTAGTTACCAAGTTTATCAAAGTGTCGTCTGTCCTTTGTTTACTTCAATACCGGTATCACATAAGCATGAGATTAGGCTTTGTCAATATCCTCCAAATTTAAAATATATTTCCTCTCCGTCATCAATCAAAAATATGAACAAACGTATAATTATTTTTGTCCCTAAAATATTAAAATAAAGTATATGAGTGGGGTTTATTAGTAAAAAAAAAAAATCATCACTTGTGTAACCACTAAAAATAAATTTAAAATTTTATTTGCTATACTTTCTTTCCTTTTTTTTTTTTTTTTTTTTAATGTGTAAAATTTATACTTTACTCATGTATTGAGAAAGAAGGGAGTATGCAAAGTTGGCCATAGAAATTTCACCAGCTATACATACACTCGTACACATCATAGGCTTCATACAAATTGTAAGTTTTACGGTAAAATGCAATATTTGATGGATAAACTAGACGGGCAGCTAAACATGTCGAACTCCCACCAAAATGAAAATTACAGGCTCAAATCTTGTTATTTATGATATTAAATCGGATAAAAATTATTGAGATTTTGGAAGAAGGGTAATTTTTATTTATTTATTTATTATTAGTATGATTGTTTTAATAAAACTATCCGAAGGAAAATGAAATTGTATTTGTTACCAAAATGTTAAAGTAACAAAATATTTAAAATTACTATTATTATTTAAATTTATATCATTTTGAGATGGTTGTCACAAAGACTTGCAACCATCAAAATCATTTTACCTCTTAAATAAATAAAAAGATTAAACCACAAGAAATAACTCAAGTAATACAGTAATACTAAACCTAGAGATAATTATCTTTCCAAATATAAGTTATAAATTCAATATGTCGCAAAGACAATAAATATGTGGAGTCAATCAAATATATATATATATATATATATATATATATATATATGATGAATATTTTAAATGCAAAATCTTTACCCCTTATGTCTTGCTCTTTAACATTGTCATAAAATGGGATAAGCATCTCAAAAGTGTTTTTTTTACTTAAAATTTTCATTATATTTTATCAAAATTTCATCTTTGTAGGTAGTATTGAATTCTTAATTTTATCAAAATGAAATTATTAGTAGTAGACAGTAGTATTGAATATGGAGTAGTAACATAGTAGGAGTTTAAGGAGGACGGTTGAACCTAATACTCCTACATAGTAGTAGTAGTAGTACTACTAATGTTTGGGCATTAAAGGCTCCCGTCTAAATCACTTTTCATGAATTTGTTGGAGGTTTAGCGGTTAACAATAGCAATTAATGCATTAGTAGTAGTGGAGTACAGTAGTATCCTATCTATGCTATGACTATCCTGTATGATGTTTAGAAGAGCCGTAACCGTACATAACATTCATAAACTATACTCCACGTAGTCCAAGGTGTTTGGTGAAAAGTTGATTTCTCTTTTCTCAATGAATACCTAATTACTACTTCCTCCGTTTCTTAATATAAATCATTTTAGATAAATATTTTTGTTCTTAAATATAAATCGTTTGAGAATTTTAAGTAAGCATTAATTACTTAGTTTTCAATATTGTCCCAAGTAATAAATATAATTTAGTTCTCTCATTATTTTTTGCCCAGTAAATAACACTCTTTTTTCAATACAAAGGCAATATAGACAATTGATAATATATTTATTGTTTTACAATCATTACCTTAATACTTGTGCACAACTCTAAAACGACTTATATTAAAGAACGGAGGTAGTACTTTTAACATTTTTGTTTTTATTTATATAAACTTGCAATCATCAAAATATCTCCTCTTTAAACCTTTTTTTTTCCGAGAAAAATCTCAAACAATAGTGTTGAAAATTTGAACATAGTTTAGGTAGTAGATCAATATATATATATATATATATATATAGAAAAAAAATAGAGGTGTATAGTTGTGCAAATTTTAAATTTATACATGATGACTTAAATTATAAACTGTGTACATTTAAGAGTCTACATAGCTCCATTAACTATATATATATATATATATATATATATATATATATATATATAAAAAAAAATAGAGGTGTATGAGTTATGCAAATTTTAAATTTATACATGACGACTTAAATTGTAGATCAGTACACTTAAGTGTCTACATGTACTCCATTAACTATATATATATATATATATATATATATATATATATATACAATCTCGATCTTAAGTTCATTTTTTAGCGATGGATCCCATGACGGTTTTTTGTCATATACAATCGTCGCCTACTTACTTTAGCCACACTATATATTGTCTGTCATAAAAGTATGTATTTACTATCAGATGACCAAACTGTCAAGATCATCCGGCTGCTAAAAGGGGTGAGCTCTAGTGAGTTAAACAACAATATATATATATATATATATATATATATATATATAATAATCCATAGCATTTATTTGCTATGGATTAAAAAGTGGCGTATAACATCTTAATCATCCATTCAAAACATGAAGGGTTGGGATTTAATATTAACATACGTCATCCGCTAGAAGTACTAGTGGACTTGATTAATAAAATTACTAGACAAAAATATCCCTAAATCCGTTAGTATTTCTAGCAAAAGCATATGGAAGATAGGAGGTACCGTATTAATCTGTTTTACGAGCCTCTATGCTCTCTCTTACATGATGGTAATGTTGTTTCGGTACAAACAAATGTCTCAATAAATAAATCATCTACATTAAATAAAAATGCCATCCATGCTCTCTCTTACATGATGCAACACCAATTATGTGCAACACCTATAAATTATTTATACACACAAAAGGATAATACATAATATTACCAGAACTAAACTTCAGAATCGAATTATATTGGTCGAATTTCAGTTACTAATATATTTCAAAAATAAAAAACTATCCAATTTAGCTTCAGTCTTCATATTCTTTAGACATTAAACTACCGATAATCCAATCAATCCTGCATTCCTTATATCCGATAACCGGCTTTTGCACATTAAAAGAACGAACAAATCGCATCTAAAACGAAATCGTAAACATAACGACGGAGAAGAGAAACGAAAACAATACCTTAGAAGAAATACAACCGACGTTGAGGCAAGCATCACCGAGAGTTCCACGCTTCTCGACATGGTGGTCTTGAGGCTCGGCTCACCGCTGATGGCGGCGACATAGTCACCGGACCGCCACCAATAACGAGGATGTCGTTCTCATCGGATCCTGAAGAAGCGAAGCCTCAGGAGAAAGAGGAGAGAGAAAGAGAGTAACGGAAAACATCGGAATGATTGTTTGAGAAATGCTTCGAGAGAAGCATAGCCTTTCTTCTGACAAAGCTCGCCATTGCCATTTCCGCTTCTCAATTTAACAAATTGGATTGGAATACCGAATACTTCTTCTCTAAATATCAGCGACCTTTTTAATTTTATGAATAACAACTTTTAGTTTGATTATATTCTGTGTTTTTTGTTAGCCAATGCTATTTGTTATACGGTACCTCCTCTCTTCCTCATATGCATCCGCTAGAAGTACTAGCGGATTTGGGAACATTTTTGTCTAACAATTTTATTAATCAAGTCCGCTAGTACTTCTAGCGGACGACGTATGTTAATATTAAATCCCTGCCTTTCATGTTTTTAATAAATGGTTAAAATGTTATATGCCACTTTTTAATCCATAGCAAATAGATGCTATGGATCCCTATATATATATATATCATCAGTCGTCAGACTTGATCGTCCGTTAATCTGACCAAATTGATTGGAGAACGGCTCAGATATATATATATATATATAGAGAGCCTTCCATAGCAACCGATTGCTATGAGTATCGTAGTAACACCGCGACGCCTCCAAATTAGGTATACGCCACCCATCTTGGGTCGCCACTTACATGGTACATAAATTCAAATACAACTTACTAATATAACTGCCGGTATGCAATACGACATAAACCGTGAGTTTGAATACAAATATTGTTTACTAGATATTATACAAACTCAAAAGGAGTCCTCATTACTACTATTATCACACTATTTTACGTAATAGTGAGGACTACTAATGCTATCCTCCGACCATTCTCCGCTCCCCGACTCGTCCCAAATATGTTCTCATTTTCCAAGAGAACAAAGAAAGAAAAGGTGAGCTCAACTAGCCCAAAGAAGAAATATTATGACTAAGATAATGCGTAATAATTTATCATTAGCCTTCAACAAAGTTAAACCGATAAAATACAATAGACAACAAGTTTAATCGCAATGAATAAGCAATCCATTAAAAGAGTCAAGTAGAGAATAAAGTCTACTATCTTTAGGTTTTAAAAGGTTTTTCATCATCATGTTATAGCCGAGACTCAAACTTAATAAATAATCAACATCATCGAATCACCCACGCACTACTACCAAGGATATTCATCAAATTATCAATGGTCATGACTATACCGAATCACCCCTCGGTCATAATCATACCAAAAACTATCCATCAACGCATTACGGTGCCACCGAGGACTTTTATCACATCATTTATAACAAGCCATGATTATACCGAATGATCCTCGGTCATAATCATACTAAGTTCATCTATACACGTAAGTCAAGATAACATAATATAACATGAGGATGATGACAATGACATAATAATTCAATAAAATAAGTTCAAGAATTATTTTATCTCGGAATTATTAACGTCCAAATTGTCAAAATGATACTGTTTTGTAAAATAAAATTCAAGAATGATCAGAAGAATATTTCCATGAAAAGATACTGGATGAAGCGCAAATATCAAGGATATTCCACTAATTTCATGGAGTATAGAAGTCAAAGATTTAACCAATCGAGTATAATAAAGAATGGAATAACAAAAGAAATCACCACGCACGCGGTATTGATGACAAAGTTATTCCAATGTAATAATAATAACGGAACGTGTCGTGAAATTCACAATCGATGTGATGATCCAAATGTAATAATAAATGCCTTTGAATAATAAACAATGGAACCATGTCCTAAAAACACACGCATGTGATATTCCAATGTAATAATAAATGCGGAATAATAAACAATGGAACCAGTCCTGTAAAACACACGCATGTGATATTCCAATGTAATAATAAAGAATGGAATAATGTAAGGAGATCACCAAGTATAGGGGATTTCGGCGTATACGAGTTATTCCAATGTATCAAATAAGAATGGAATAATATAAGGATTTCACCAAGTATAGGGTACGCCACAGATACAAAGTTATGTATAGGGTATACCACTTTTACAAAAGTTATTCCAATGTAATAAAAAGCAATGGAATAACAACAGCTTCTCTTCATGAATAAGAAAGAATAACACCCCTTACGGCACAACAAATAATATTCCCTACCTTAGAAGAACTCAATATCGGCGTGAAGTAGCGAATACTTTTCTTCCTTCTCTATAGTTTCTCTCTGAGTTTCAAAGAATTCGTGAAAATAATGAAGCACTAGGCCTCTATTTATAGAAGATTTCTAGCTTAAGACCGCCATGTGAAAAGGCAAGTGGCTCGACGACCGTGATGTGAAAAGAAAAGTGGTTCGATCACTCGATGTAATGTGAAATGACAAGTGGTTCGACGCATCAGAATGTGAAACGACAAGTGGTTCGACGCCGGTAAAGGTAATTACTATCGACGAAGGTAATTACTATTCACAAGGGTAATTACTATCGACGAAGGTAATTACTATCGATGAAGGTAAATACTATTGACGAAGGTAATTACTATTCACAAAGGTAATTACTATTGACGAAGGTAATTATTATTCACAAAGGTAATTACTATCGATTTAAGAGACTCTTAGATAATGACATATGGCCCCCCATAAAATAATCAAACTTACCACAAACGCCTCATAATGTACTTTTATATACATTAAGGATTGAATAAATATTACCACAAATCATTTTATTTTTAATCAACACATTTTTTAATCTTTCAACAATTATTAATCATTTATAACTTGTTGTCTCAATTAATAATATAACATATTATACGTATGATAATGTGACAATAATTGAATCAATAATATAAGAGATATGATGCAAAGAATTATCAGAAGCAATAATTGAGCATAGTGAGTGACTTCTCACGTAAGCATCAATAATCAATACCGTGTGCTACTATGCAACCACGCCAGACATCGTATTTTTACCACCGTGTAGTTCAACGCTTTTAATGGTAACACCTCCGTCGTTATTTTTATAAAATATTTTTGTCGCTTTCTCAATCCGACAATAATTACATTGTGGGGTCCACTAATGATTGAGCCGTTGTATACGAATATTCCTTAACAAAAGAATATCCCCACCAAACGAATATTTTATAACAACTTGCATACTTTTGCAAAATTTATAAATACTACCCACAACTATAATATTATCTCAAATTCACACCATAATATTAAAAATTATTTCGACAAAATTTAAATCTTTATTGATAAAATATGGGGTCTCACAATCTCCCTCCTTATGGAATTTCTCACCTCGAAATTAGGGTATGCGCACTGTATGATAAAGAGGTGAGGATACCTTGAATACCTTTTATCGTTAAAAATATTAAATTCATCTTCGCAATCCTACCAAAGATATTCATTAACAATTCATCTTTGCACTATGTGCCAAAGATATACAATCAGAAACCAATAATGCCGAGACTCAACAATAGTATCACAACCACGAATTATCCATGCACTTCGCCAAGGATATTCGTGTTTTTAATTACTTGGCCATGATTATACCGAATAATCCTCGGTCATAATCATACCAAGTCTATCAATCCACTACTACCAAAGATGACTTTTTACCACATCCATGAATTAATATTTCATTCACGAGACTCACCAATAATTAATCCACATCATCGAATCATCCTCGCACTACAAAAGCCAAGGATATTCTTTAAGATCACGACCACAAATTATCCATGCACTACGTGCCAAAGATAATCGTGTATTCATTAAGATCACCACCACAATTATCCATGCACTACGTGCAAAAGATAATCGTGTATTCATTAGTATCACGACCACAAATTATCCATGCACTACTACCAAAGATAATCGTATTCATTAAGATCACGACCACAAATTATCCATGCACTACGTACAAAGATAATCGTGTATTCATTAGTATCACGACCACAATTTATCCATGCACTACGTACAAAGATAATCGTATTCATTAGTATCACGATCACAAATTATCCATGCACTACTACCAAAGATAATCGTGTATTCATTAGTATCACGACCACAAATTATCCATGCACTACTACCAAAGATAATCGTGTTTTCAATTACGGTTATGATTATACCAACAATCCCCTCATCATAATCATACCAAGTCCATCTATGCACTACAGCCACGTATGACTTTCAACATAATATAAACATGAGGATAATGATATAAAGAATCAATCAAATGAGATAAAGGATAAATATTAAACATTTATAATATAATTTATTCAGATTCAAGAATATCCCCATGTTATCAATCACTTAATAATCTCATAATCTAATATCATTAATATTATAACAATATTTTAACCACTTCTTAAATTTATAAACAATTTATCTCAATTGTTTACGCTTTTACCATATAATGCATTTAATCATTCAAAATGCCATACTCATAAGATATCATCACCAATTATCAAATCCTCATCAAAAATATGCATATATTCTATATAGATTCTCTATATAAAAAATCCTATTATCAACTTTGTTACTTCACATAACATATTTAACTCATATGTTCAGAATTAAACTATTTTCATGAAAAATACCAAATCAGTCCCAAAAATATTTCTTTTCTGGGTTTTAGCATAATATAGTCCCATAATGAAAATATATTTTTTTTTGAATTTTTAAAATTCATTTACTATTTTCAAAAATCAATTTCTAATTAATTCCTTAAGAAATTAGCTACCTCAAGTTTAACTCCAAAATTCCAAAATCTTGACAGGACCTTACTCATGTTAACGTGAGCTTCCAGTTTAAATTTCATGGTCATCGGAGTTATAGAACTCCTAAGTTATAGCGTTTTTTCGTTTAAAACCTAAATATTGAAATAGTCATAACTTGCTCATTTTAAGTCAGAATGAGCTCATTTTTGGACAGGAGGTACTTTATACCATATACCTTCATGTCCCAAAAGGCCAGAATTTTTCTCATAATTTAAGTAGTCGAAACAGCCCCTCTAAAATCATGGCAGCAGCTTTTTTGGTTTTTGCAGCTTTGCCCTCCTTTGCTAAAATCAGCCCACACAAAAATCTACAACACCTTTTCCAGTAATTCCACTTGGATTAGTTAGGTAACTCATAGATATAACTCTAGGACTTGACCACAATCAAAAATTCAAAATATAATAGGAGATATGGTCAATTGAATTTCATGTTACGTTTTTCACCAAAATCTGATTTTCAACTCTTTGTGATTTCTAAGAAACTTTCATGTTTTCACATACTAACCAACATAACTCATCTTAAAACTTACTAATACTTCATATACCCATGATTTTCATCAGTTCTATACTTTTATTATGACTTTCATCATAATCCACGAAATGAGATCCTTTTGTTGAAGAAATATTTGAGGGTTTAAGAAATGGGTTTTTGACTTGGGGTCAATACAAAATTCAATTTCACGCTCTAGGGTAGGCTAGAAGTCTTCAAGAATACGCCAAGAAATTTATTAATGATAGAAATATCATTCAAAATCATTCTCGTCCAAGACTTGGATAATACGTCACATTAATACCAATCGTGACTTCTATCCCTTAACCTCGATAACACCTCACAATGATACCTATCAACTTGTCATCTTCATCCACGACGTCGCTTACGTAAAGTCCGCTTCAGTGCATTTCACACAAGGAAGTCAACAACGAAAGGATCGGGGCTCTTTACTTATGGCTTGATATGACAATGATTGACTTTAGTGGTTTGGTTACTTTGAATTCGCACAACAAGTTGGTTATGAATATAAAAGCTAACAACCTTACGAAAAGCATGATGAGTAGTTAACCAATTGATTCCTAAAATCACATCAAAGGCAAATATTTTCAAAAAGATAAGATCGACAGGTAACGTGAAAATGTTTATTTGAATCAAACAAGATTTAAAAATAGTAGCGGTAACGAAGGCTCCTACTAACGAAGTTTCAACCAATAAGTCAAAGTTTAACTTCTTCGGAGTCAAATTTAAACGTTAAACACAACTAGGTGAAATAAAAGGGTGGGTAGAACTGGTATCTAACACGGTATAGACTTCGCAAGAGCTTATGATTAACTTACCCGTGATAATTTTATTCGTGTTCCTCACACGAAAAAAAACGCTCTCTTAAACTACATCGGCTTTGATTTGTCCAGGACACAACTTTTGGTGCCTCCATCCTAGTTGAATTTGTCTTCAAACGACAAAATCGAGTTAAGTGACCTTCTTCCACAATTATAACATGCTTTGACTTGCATGGCGCAGCTTGACGGGATGTGTCCCTCTCCTCCGCATTTGAAGCATATGATAGGTGGTCTTTCTCCTTCCTTAACAACGGTCTCTGCAAGCTTAACGCCTTTCCATCATTGTTGAATCTCCTTTTCTTGAAATGTCCATTCTTATTGTTTTGGCCCCGATTACCACCGGCGTGGTTACCATATTTGGCCCGTTGATTCCTCCACGCTGTTGTCACCGCTCGATGACTACTCTCACCGGTATTATAATTTTGTCGATCGCTTCTTTTAGTTGCGTTGACTCGTTATCGCTACTCCACTAATCGAGCCCTATTTACAACATCTCAAAAAAACACGCTTTTATGAGAAATAAGATGTTGACGTATCTCCGCTTCAAACCTCTTAAAAACATTCGCGCCATTCTCTCTTCATTATCCACTAAGTGGGACGAACCGTGATAACTCCGCAAATTTTGCCTCGTATTGCGACACGGTCATATTGTTTTGTTCCAACTTGATAAACTCCACCTCCTTCATGTGGCGAATACTTTCGTGAAAGTATTTGTCGTTGAATGTACTCCCGAACTTCTCCCAAGATATCTTCAAGACAAAGAAAGTTGAGTACGCTTTTACCGATTCCCACCAAGAATCTGCTCCGCAAGCTGCAACATAAAGGCGGCAAAAGGAACCTTTTGCTCCTCGGAGCATCCCAAGACATCAAATATCTTGGTAATGCTTTATCCATGCTTCCGCCGTAAGTGGTTTTGGCTCTCCTTAAACTCCGGTGGTCCCAGCCTTGAATTGTTTAGCGGTGACCGCCGAGAGTTTTCCGTGTTTCCACTTCACGCTTTGGGATGCAATGCTTCACCGATGTTGCATGAATTCTAAAATTTCTTAAACGTATCTGTCGTTCAATCAATTGATCGATTGTTGTTGTTTACACGGAGGATTATCGCCATCCTCAAGGCACATTGTCCTCGATTATTGATATGTGGAGAATCAACAGCCTCTCGTGCTCCATTGCTATTCTCAACATTCTCTGATGCCATTTTCAAACACCGCCACAAAATAAGGGTTAATTGACATGCAACATATTATCACTATACTCGAATCGACCAATCAAATACCAAATAAACTTAGGTAGGTCATACTAGCGAAGGTATTCCCCTGCCTCCCCTCCTAGTACTATTCTCACATCTTAGCCAGGATCATATCCTAAGCTCGATATACAACCGCGACGCCCCAAAATTAGGTATACGCCACCCATCTTGGGTCGCCACTTACATGGTACATAAATTCAAATACAACTTACTAATATAACTGCTGTACAATACTTACATAAACCGTGAGTTTGAATACAAATATTGTCTACTAGATATTATACAAACTCAAAAGGAGTCCTCATTACTACTATTATCACACTATTTTACGTAATAGTGAGGACTACTAATGCTATCCTCTCGGACCATTCTCCGCTCCCCGACTCGTCCCAAATTTATGTTCTCATTTCAAAGAGAATAAAGAAAGAAAGGGTGAGCTCAACTAGCCCAAGAAGAAATATTATGACTAAGATAATGCGTAATAATTTATCATTAGCCTTCAACAATGTTAAACCGATAAAATACAATAGACAACAAGTTTAATCTGCAATGAATAAGCAATCCATTAAAAGAGTCAAGTAGAGAATAAAGTCTACTATCTTTTAGGTTTTAAAAGGTTTTTCATCATCATTATATAAATTTAGACTCAAATTTTAATAAATAATCCACATCATCGAATCACCCCGCACTACTACCAAGGATATTCATCAAATTATCAATGGTTATGACTATACCGAATCACCCCTCGGTCATAATCATACCAAAAACTATCCATCATCGCATTACAGTGCCACCGAGGACTTTTATCACATCATTTATAACAAGCCATGATTATACCGAATGATCCTCGTCATAATCATACTAAGTTCATCTATACACGTAAGTCAAGATAACATAATATAACATGAGGATGATGATAATGACATAATAATTCAATAAAACAAGTTCAAGAATTATTTTATCCAGAATTATTAACGCCCAAATTGTCAAAATGATACTGCTTTTGTAGAGTAAAATTTAAGAATGATCGTAAGAATATTTTCATGAAAAGATATTTGGATGAAGCGCAAATATCAAGGATATTCCACTAATTTCATGGAGTATAAAGTCAAAGATTTAACCAACCGAGTATAATAAAGAATGGAATAACAAAAGAAATCACCACGCATGCGGATTTGATGTATGATGTTATTCCAATGTAATAATAATAATCGAAACCAGTCGTCGTGAAATTCACACCGGCTGTGATGATCCAATGTAATAATAAATGCTTTGAATAATAAACAATGGAACTGTGTCCTGTAAAACACACGCATACGATATTCCAAATGTAATAATAAATGCGAATAATAAACAATGGAACCGTGTCCCGTAAAACACACGCATGTGGATATTCCAATGTAATAATAAAGAATGGAATAATGTAAGGAGATCACCAAGTATAGGGGATTCCACAGATACAAAAGTTATTCCAATGTAATAAATAAGAATGGAATAATATAAGGATTTCACCAAGTATAGGGTATGCCATGATATGGTTATGTATAAGGTATACCACTTTTACAAAGTTATTCCAATGTAATAATAAGCAATGGAATAACAACAGCCTTCTCTTCATGAATAAGAAAGAATAACACTTTACGGGTACAACAAATAATATTTCCTACCTTAGAAGAACTCAATATCGGCAAGGTAAAGTAGCGAGATACTTTTTCTTCCTTCTCTATAGTTTCTCTCTAGAGTTTCAAAGAATTCGTGAAAATAATGAAGCACTAGGCCTCTATTTATAGAAGATTTCTAGCTTAAGACCGCCATGTGAAAAGGCAAGTGGCTCAATTCGACCGTGATGTGAAAAGAAAAGTGGTTTGATGCCTGTAATGTGAAATGACAAGTGGTTCGATCATCAGAATGTGAAACGACAAGTGGTTCGACGCTCAGAATGTGAAACGACAAGTGGTTCGACGCTTATGTAAAGTTAATTACTATCGACGAAGGTAATTACTATTCACAAGGGTAATTACTATCGACGAAGGTAATTACTATCGACGAAGGTAAATACTATCGACGAAGGTAATTACTATTCACAAAGGTAATTACTATCGACGAAGGTAATTATTATTCACAAAGGTAATTACTATCGACGAAGAGACTTTTTAGATAATGACATATCGGCCCCCCATAAAATAATCAAACTTATCACAAACGCCTCATAACAGTACTTTTATATACATTAAGGATCGAATAAATATTACCACAAATCATTTTATTTTTAATCAACACATTTTTTAATCTTTCAACAATTATTAATCATTTATAACTTGTCGCCTCAATTAATAATATAACATATTATATGAGATGATTCTGTGACAATAATTGAATCAATAATATAAGAGATATGATGCGAAGAATTATCGAGTAAATAATTGAGCATAATGAGTGACTTCTCACGTAAGCATCAATAATCAATACCGCAAAGCTACTACGCAACCACGCCAGACATCGTATTTTTTACCACCGGTGTAGTTCAACAGCTTTTAATTCGGAATACCTCCGTCAAGTTTTTTTATAAAATATTTTTTGTCGCTTTCTCAATCCGACAATAATTTCCGCTGGGGTCCACCAATGATTGAGCCGTTGTATTTAATATTCCCTAACAAAAAGAATATTCCCCACCAAACGAATATTTTATAACAACTTGCATACTTTGCAAAATTTATAAATACTACCCACAACTATAATATTATCTCAAATTCACACCATAATATTAAAAATTATTTCGACAAAATTTAAATCTTTATCGATAAAATATGGGGTCTCATGAAACACCCCTTTTTGAATCGTTGATAAATTGAATAGATGGTTTAGATTGAAACATAAATATAAATGCGCTACAACTTGTCATAAGCTTTTATTTTAATATGAGGACCCCACATAGTCACGTGTTTGTCGGTTTGTTTAAATAAAATGAATTTTTAATATTAAATAATGTCCGTAAATATAGATGCAAACATGACGATCGTGCCTTTTTATTTTTATTTTTAAACATTTCTCCATTAATAATCATGACTCAAAGACATTGTGTAAACTTAAAAATATAAAAATACTCCCACCGCCATGCTCTTACTACATTAATAAAAAAATAAAAATAAAAAATAATAACCAACCTAACATGCTTATGCGCTTGAATAAAATCAAGATCCAACATATATCAAGATTAATACATAATAATTTATAAAACAATAGCATAGGCATAATTTATATCCTTATTTTATATCCTATTTTATATAACAATAGCATATATTTGTTATATAAAAAGAATTATAAAAATATTTTTATATCCTATTATAAAATAACAAATAAAGAATATAAAATATTTTTATAAAAATAGCAAATAAAGAATTATAAAAATATTTGTTATTTTATAATAGGATATAAAATAGGATATAAAAATATTTTTATAATTCTTTATATAACAAATATATTAATTTCTTTCCACTTTAATTTAAAGTATTAATTTTTATGATATTTTATATCCTATTTTATATAACAATAGCATATATTTGTATTTCACTAAATGAAAGAGTTATAAAAATAACAAATATTTTATAAAAAATAAAGCAAATAAAAGAACTTGTGCCACAAATAGGATATAAGCTTTTATATACAAATAGGATATATGTTCTAAGAGGTCAGAGCTTGTGTAGCTTTGATTTTTTTTTTTTTTTTTATTAACGTAGTAAGAGCTTGTGAATATTTAAGTATTTATATTTTTTTAAGTTTACGAATGTCTTTGAGTTTACGTAATGTCTTTGAAATCATGACTATTAATGGAGAAACGCTTAAAATAAAAATAAAGGCAAAACCTTAGATAAGTCATGCACTTACCAAGGCATTATTTAATATTAAAAATTGCTTTTTATTTAAACAAACCGACAACACGTTGACTATGTGGGGTCCTCATATTAAAATAAAAGTTAGATGTGAAGTTGTTTCACCAGATATTTATTATGTTTCAATCTCAATTATCTATTTAATTTATCAACTATTCAAAAAGGGTGTTACAAGATAAGACTATAAAGAACCCGTCATATGGAAGGCTATATATATATATATATATATATATATATATATATATATTGTTGTTTAATGGAGTAGTAAATAGAGAGTATTTGGAAGGCAAAGACTGCCCCAGTTTAACAGGGTCTTTAGGTAGGGAAAGCAGTTAAAGGTCAGACGTTTATGTTGCAGTCCATTGCTTGTTGGTATACCACTTGGCATCTCATTAGTAAATAAAATAAAATAAAAAGAAAGAATAACAGATTCGCAATCACACAAAATAGATGAAGAAACGTACTCACTCACTCACTCGAACTGCCATTTATTTAGTTGTAATACAAAACCCATAAAACACAAAAGTTGATTGCTTCCCAAACCCATTCCCCCACCCCCAACCACAACCCACCACGACTCGTCTCAAAATTCAAAATCTAATGTAATACTCCCTCCCCTACCCTACCCTAATATTAGTTTTAGAAAAATATTCTTCATTCTTAATATTTGTAATTTGAGAATTTTAAATAATAATTAATTATTTAATTTTTAATATTATTTCAAGTATTATATATAATTTTAAGGGAGGCCTTAAGGGAGGGAGGGAGTACCCCAAATCTCTCTCTTCCTCATTCAATTCTCTCATATTAATTGATGGGTGCAAGTATTGTGGCACCACTCACAGCTGTTAGATAGAGTATCATGTTGTTAGAACATAAAATGTGTGGAAATTCAATACCCTCTTCCTCTTGGTCTTGGCGTTGATTTTAAGCTGTCGTTTTCGAGCAACAGCTAAGAAAAAGAAAAAGATCCCACTACTCACTGCATACTGTGCCTTCTTTTTTCTTTTTTTTTTGTTTGGCCAATCACTTTTTATTTTATTTACAATTATTTAAAATTTTTAATGCTCTTATCTATCTATCTATCTATCTATATAAGTGGAGCTCCTGGGGTATTGGAAGGGTGGAGCCAAAGGCCAAACATAGAAGAAAGAAAACAAATAGAGTGATTTCTAGTCTTTATTTCCTAGCTGCACTTATTCAACTTTTTATATGTAGTGAACCGATTCAATCATTTGTTATTTCTAATCATTCGGGTGGTATTTGAAGTATTAGAAAAGCAACCAACTTACATATACACAACAGGATGGAGAGAGATAATGAAAAGTGGAAAACCTTAAAAGATGAAAGAGTTTGTTTTCCTGGGAAAAAGGGTGCTCCTTTGTTTGCCTGGCCATGGGACAATTTGGGCAGTTACAAGGCATGAACTAAATTCCTACGTACCCTCATTCATTCTTGATTTGATTTGCCACTCTTTATTTTATTCTCTTGTTTAATCTTCCAATAATATATGCTTTGAGTGCAGCCTTCTTTCATTTAATGATAATTTTTAGTTATTTGGGTATGAAACAGTATTTGCTATATGGGCCGTTGGTTGCGGAATTCATTTATTCAAGATTTTGGGAGGAGAGACGGGGGCATAGTTGGTGCATGCATATTTTAATATTATGCGCGCTAAGAAGCCTTATTCATCAGTTATGGAGTTCTTTTGATAATATACTCTTCCTTAATCGTGATCGTCGTCTATCTCAAAGTGGCATAGATTTCAAGCAAATTGATAGCGAATGGCATTGGTAATATTGCTTAATTATACTGTGAATGGGATTTCTTGTTTATGTTCTATTCTAGTAATTATATGCTTATATTTTTTTCACAGGGATAATTTCATTATTCTTCAAGCATTTGTGGGTTCCATAGCATTTCTGACCTTTCCTTCTCTAGCTAAGCTTCCTATTTGGGACACAAGGGGAATCGTCTACTCTATAATCCTCCACATAATGCTTTCAGAGCCACTATATTATTGGCTACATAGATTATCGCATTCCCCCAATATTTTTCCACATTACCATTGGCTACACCATGACTCTAAAGTGCCGCATCCCTTTACAGGTGAAAAGCATTAAACAACTCTACACTTGGGAACTATGATTTATGTATGTGTAATGGCTGATCTTGTTTCAAACTTTTATTTGGTGCAGCTGGGCATTCAACATTCTTGGAACATCTAATACTCTGTGTAATAGTTGGAGTTCCAACTCTTGGAACTACTTTAATTGGCTATGGTTCAATAAGCGTGTTCTACAGCTATATTTTGGTGTTTGATTTCCTCAGATGTTTGGGACATACCAATATTGAGATCATTCCTCATAAATTCTTTGATACTTTTCCACTTCTTAAGTATCTCATATATACTCCGACGTAAGTTCATCCCTGACCCTAACTCCAGTTGTATTCTCTTCTTCAAGTTTGTTGTCTAAATGTGGAAAGGAGGGAGTGGGGGAAGCAAGAGCAACTGGGGTAGAACAAGAACTAGATGTTTTGGAAAAGCTATTAATTCGCAATGACATAGAAGGGAAGTTCTTATTCTTCAGAATACAAGATAGAATGAGTACTTAAAACACCTTATTAGTGTAATAAATCTCGGTTTCTAACTAATAGTCATGTAATTTGATATAAACATATTTATCCTCATAGTCACAGTAAAGGAGAAAAAGTTATTGTAATATTGAGTTACTAAGTTCATTTTTCAAGTTCATGATGATGCAAATGACTCTGAATTACTCATCCATTCTGTTGTTTGCCTCAGCTAATATTACTAGATTTCATATGAATATTAGGTAAGAAATTTTGCAGCTTGAGACATTGATTGATAGATTTTTCAATTTTAGATATTGACTTTGTCCTTCTAAAAGTAACTTTTGCATAATTTTAATTATTTTTCCCCCTCATTTTCTACACTTTCGAGTGTGGTAGCTTTCAAACTGTTTACTAACCGCAATACAAGAAAAAGTGATTTGTTATGAAGGCAATTGCTATGTTAAATTTCTTTTGATGCCAACTAAAAGGCTCTTTAGTTGTTCGGAACTCATGGCAACAGGCAAATGGGCTCTTCTCTAGATATAAATATATATATATATATATATATATATGTATATATATATATGTATGTATGTATTTATATATGATTGTATTTGTGTATGTGTTTATCAGCTTATGCATGTTTGGATTTGAATTCCAAAGTTTCAAACGAAGGTTTCATTAAAATTTGCAAATCTTCTTTTATAAATGTGACTGCAGATACCACCGTATACATCACTTGGACATGGAGACCAATTTCTGCTTGTTCATACCGCTTTTTGATTTGTTGGGCAAGACAATGAATAAGCATTCTTTTCACAGAGAAATAAACTCAGGTGCAAGTGGGTATCTGTCTCTTTTCATATATTGGTCCTTTTAAACAATCCTTCTCTTACTTTAAATCCTCAAAATCAGTGCATCAATAAATAATGATTTTACTTATCTGAGCCCTGGTTGATCCATCTTCCAGTTGTAGTATATCTTCTAAATAACCATGGTCCATGAACTATATAATTATTTCAAAGGTGTTTTATCATTCATATAACATATGACAACATCTAGTAAAATAAGGTTTAGTATGAACGTTCAACATTTTACACGTCTAAAATGCTTCTGCTAAAAAGAAACTCAGAAACTTGAGCACTCATTACTTTAACTATCAATTTTTTTTTCTATACCTCAAGTACATCATTTTTTTTTACTTGAAGGCAGAAAAGGAAGAATACCTGATTTTGTGTTCCTTGCACATGGCGTGGATGTTATGTCATCAATGCATGCTCCATTCCTTTTCCGCTCATTCAGCTCAATGCCTTTTGCCACAAGAGCCTTCCTGCTTCCAATATGGCCCGGTTCTTTACTTGTTATCCTTTCCATGTGGGCCATATCCAAGACTTTTGTGTTTAGTTTCTATGAGCTTAGAGGGAGGTTGCACCAGACGTGGGTTGTGCCAAGGTTTGGTTTCCAGGTAGCATATTTTGTTTTTTTTTTTAAATGTTGGAGGACTTTGTATGAAAAGAGGAGACTTCAATGTATGTTGTTTTTATGTAAACTTAATTCAGTTTTTCTCTTTAGACATGCAACAAGGCCAATTTTCATATAGTTATTTAGAAACATGCATATGCTTACGTGAAGTACTGCATGCCACTCACTATTTTCATGAATTAAACTAGCTAAGCAAAAGGCCAGATAATCTTACCATGTCTGTAACGTTTTATTTTGCAGTACTTTTTACCATATGTTGCAGAGGGCATAAATAAGCACATCGAAGATGCCGTTCTTAGGGCTGATAGACTTGGTGTCAAGGTCATTAGTCTTGCTGCATTAAATAAGGTCAGTACCTCTAGCCAACCCTTTCTTAATTATACTTTTAAAACATAGGAATCTAGCCAGCAAATAAGATGCCCAAGCATAGGAATCTTGCCAGCAAATAAGATGCTGATACTTTTTCCATCAAAATTTACTGGCTTGATTATCCAAAAAGAAGGAAAAAGAGAAAAAAAGGACGATCCTTCTTTGGAATTAATTGTATGTTTGGTTTCTTATCAATGTTACAGAATGAAGCTCTAAATGGAGGCGGAGCACTTTTTGTCGACAAGCATCCCAATCTTAGTGTCCGAGTGGTCCATGGAAACACCTTAACAGCAGCTGTGATACTCGATGGGATTCCTCAAGATGTAAACGAGGTCTTCTTGGCAGGGGCTACTTCTAAGCTTGGAAGGGCCATTTCTCTCTACCTAGCTCGCCGCAGGGTTAGGGTCCTGGTAAGGACTATTTAAGTTTCCAACTACTAATTAAAATTTTGGTTTATCTCAATGAGAGTAGTTGTTAGTTGTGTATTACCACAGTAAAAAAGTGGAAATGTATATGAGACTTTTTTTTAACAATATATGGATTATTGTTAAGATAATATGATGTGGTGTTGGCATGTATGTGAGACGTTTTAACAATATATGGATTGCTATGTGTCACTTTCTTTCACTATAATTTAACTACAGTAAGCTACAAATGCAGATGCTAACTCAATCTACTGAGAGATTCACAAGTATTCAGAAGGAAGCCCCCATGGACTGCCAGAAATTTCTAGTTCAAGTTACAAAGTATCAAGCAGCTAAACACTGCAAGGTTAATTTAATGAATGCCCGTGCTTGAGCTATACATAGAATTTTTCTACGCGTTCCTTTCTAAATACTATGGCATCAACAATTAGTTCCATTTTATTCTGATATATAGCTTCTGTGGAATTGTTAGACATGGATAATCGGTAAATGGACTACTCCACGAGAGCAATGTTGGGCTCCTCCGGGGACACATTTCCATCAGTTTGTGGTTCCACCTATTATTCCCTTCCGTAGAGACTGTACTTATGGTGCACTTGCGGCCATGAAACTTCCTGAAGATGTGGAGGGGCTAGGCGTATGTGAGGTATATATTCACCTTTATATTCTTCTTTTTTGTGTTTTATCTCTGATGATATAAAAGAAAAAAAGTACAGAAATAAAAATTGAATCGTTCAGAACTATGCGTTAACAAGTTTAGTTCTCCAAGATGTACATTTCCTAGAGATGAGATGACTGCAGCTATTCAATCCTTGGAGGTGCTTGGTATTTGGGCTTCAGTTGGGATTAAGAATTAAGTTCAATAGAAAGTGAATTTTATGTTCTTACATGAAAGTTTGTAAATGTTTTCTTTAAAACTTTTGGGATATCATTTTGTGGAAAGATGCAAGTTAACCAGCATTTTAACTTAAGGAGCAAGTTTCTGATGGAAAACCATAACCTTCGTGCCATATCCAAATGTAGGATCTTCCTAGTGCAATTCCGTCTTCTTCATCTCTGTGTTAGGAATATTCCCCCGATAATGGCATGGTGTTAGGAAATACGAAAAGACAATGAGAATACTGATATATTAAGCGAGTGAGTCACGGCTTCACATTATGCATTTATATCACATGTTTTAATTTTTCTTGAATGTTGGAGCAGTATACATTGGAAAGAGGTGCAGTTCACGCTTGCCATGCTGGTGGAGTTGTTCATTTTCTTGAAGGTTGGAACCACCACGAGGTCGGGGCTATTGATGTTGATCGGATTAGTGTTGTGTGGGATGCTGCTCTAAGGCATGGCCTGAAGCCCTGTTAGTTCTTCCGTCCCTATATATATGTATCTATCTTTTTTCAATCATAGTTTGCTCACGAGGAATGTATCAAGTTGTAACAAGCTCATAAATAGAATACTTACTTTCTTTTTATGATTCTTTTACTCTGTTAAATTTGATATTGGGACAAAAATAATGTACCCCTTGGCTTGAAATTGTGAAAAGATTTATACCTTAAAGTAAGTGACTAACAGCAGTCCTCTCCGTCTCACTCTGTCAAACTTATATACATGTATATACACACACACGCATTGCCTATTCAGTGGTACTATCTTTTAATTTGGTTATGAATGGAGTTCTAAAATAATTTCAAAAAATTTGGATTGATGATTCTGCTATCAACCCGGTAGGTATAAAGCTCAAATATATGGAAGAGACCAATTACTACAAATTAATTTAGTTGAATTACAAGTGGATCTAATTAATAAATAAATAAATACTACTATAAGTTATTGTTGGAAATATCTGAAATTACTTTGAATTAAGAATTAGACTTGAAATCGATATATTAACCTTCTTAGACCTGATAAGTTTATTTCCCAACATATTCGGAAACTAAAGAATGATGACAAGAGGTTAAAATGAGGAAGAATGACCGGACCGGGTCCTTTTACCATTCTCTTAGATGTCGTGTCCAAAATTCAAACAAACCTATTTAAAGAACCTCAATAGCAGCAGACAATGGCATTTGGCACTACCCGCATTATACTCTACTCTCTAACCCAAACTAACCTCCACCATATTTGGCGGGAAATAGGACTTCCTCTTCCTCAAGTCCCCACTCATTTGCTTATAAAGCCAGCCTGCTGGTCTCCACTAACTCCTCACTCTTTCCCATTTATTTACCTATATACTATAATAACCCCCCCCCCCCCCCTCCCCCTCCCCCTCCCCCTCCCCCTCCAATTTACAAAAATGAGTTTGAAAATGTATCTCTTCTTTGCTTTTTTTACCCTTGTCTTGTATTCTGCTGCTAATGCCTTCAATGTCACACAACTCCTCAACCAATACTCGGATTTCAGCAACTTCAATAACTACCTCACTCAAACTGGACTCGCTAGCCAGATCAATTCCCGCCAAACGATCACCCTCCTTGTGGTCGACAACAGCGCCACTTCCCCGTTATCCGGGAAACCAAACAATGTGCTCAAGAATATCATAAGTGTTCATGTAGTGCTCGATTACTACGATGTGAAAAAACTCCAAAATTTACCTAATAAGACCCATGTTCTCACCACTCTTTTCCAATCCAGTGGATTGGCTAGCGGTCAACAAGGCTTCCTTAATGCAACGGATTTGAGCAGCGGAAGCGTCGTTATAGGCTCAGCTGTTAAAGGTGCAACATTAGGAGCTAATTTGGTGAAATCCGTCGCGTCTCAACCATACAATATATCCGTGTTGCAAATTAGTAATGTCATTATTCCTTTTGGCATTGACAACTCAAACCAAAATTCATCCTCATCCTCTCCTTCTCCAATGCCTTCATCTCCACCAGCACCAACCCCTAAGAAATCATCTCCACCAGCACCAACCCCTAAGAAATCTCCGCCACCAGCCGCCGCTCCTGCTCCGGCATCTTCTGATGCACCGGGTTCCCCTCCTAAGCCGGAAGGACCAACTGCAGATGCACCAGCTGATGACAAAAAATCTTCGGGAGGCACGGCTCTCAGGCTTAGCGTTGGTGTTGCCATGGTGCTAGTATCATGGACTAATTTCCTTCTAACATCAATAGTTTGACAGGAAATTTTTGCATCAATGGTTTTTGTAGTCTTGTTTTAATTTGGGTTTAGTTTTCCAGTTGAACTGTTTTGGTTTTTAGAGGTACAAAATCAAAGTGATGTATTCTTTTCTTTGGTTTGTTTTATGGAAATGTCTCTTTAAGAATGATATTTTTCACACTTCGACAGTCTATGGAAACTGCTATTTTGATCTTTGACACTCTTGCAGTCCTTGAGCTAAAGAAACCTAACACAAGTTCTAGCACAACTGTCTTGGAATATTTTCAGATAAATTAGCAGTGAATTGATATAATTAAATGAAAATGTAAACGCGACAAATAAATGTAGCACACCGATAGTTTTTTATAACCCCCAAAAGATTTGATCATAGCATAAACAACGGTAGACTCTGATAGGGTTTAAAATGCCAAAATCCCGGACAAGGAGAGAAATGTACAACACATAAGGAAGTGATCAAGAGCTTAGTTGAAGAAATCTTAGGGCCATAGGATGCTTGGCTTGGGAGAGTTGCTCAGGTTTTAAGGCTTCAACAATCTCACCATCCACAAGAAGGCACACTACATCCGCAATCCTCTGGATCTGTTTAATGCTGTGAGAGACCATAATAATAGTCATCCCTTGATTATTCTTCAGCTTCACTAGAACATCCTCTATGTTTTGTGTCGATATTGGATCCAATGCACTTGTGGGCTCGTCCAACAACAAAACCTTCAATCAAAATCAATATTGAGCGGTTGATTATGGGTTCAAAATTATGAAATTATTATGTAAATGGGGTTACCTCTGGTTGATTAGCCAGGGTTCTAGCAAGTGCAACTCTTTGAGCTTGGCCAACTGATAATTCACAGCCTGGTGTATTGAAGAATGAGGTTTCAAGGTCAGCAAGAGCAAGCAACTTGTGCACCTCATTGTCACTTAGCTTCTTCCCCCTCAATTGTGGTCCATACCTTATATTATCAGCCACCGTGCCTGTTGTTAAAGAGTTTTTGCCAGAATAAAGTATGAGGAATCCTATAACTAATCCGAAAATATATTTCAAAAACAGAGTTGTAAGAAACTGGCCTAAGAGTTCTGTCCCGGGTCATCGCTCACCTATTCTTCTCCCCTCTTTAATTCATCAATCAATCAGCCAACACGAAACCCTAACCTAGCAAGCTACGATTTCCTTGCCCACATATTTACAAAAAAATAGCCAAGCAGCCTCTCTCTCTTTCAAAAATATATATTAGCTTCTAAACCCTGAATCAAGCATATATATATGCATTATATAAGTAATTAAGAGTACCTTCAAAAAGAACAGGAAGCTGGAATAGCATTCCAACTTTGCGGCGAAGTGCAAGAACATCAAGATGAGAAATATCATGACCATCCAAGAAAACAGTACCGGAAGGTGGCTCCCATAACCGATTTAGTGCCCTCAACATGGTTGATTTTCCACTGCCACTAGGACCTATAACCCCCATGATCACACCTTTTGGTATCTCCAAATTGATTTTGCTCAGAATTGGAATACCTTTATCCGATACTTTTATCAAATTCCTTATCCGAATCTTGGTTTTGGGTTGACTTGCATTTTCATTTACATCCACCATCAATAAATGTTCTTGTGCTTCATCTATATACGTACATATATGCAACCAAAACAAGTGACATAATTAATAAGTGTTTTTTTTTAAAGAAAAAGAAAACTCTTATAAATTTCAATTTAGAGAATTCAAGAAATTAAAGCATGACATGATCATATATAAACTCTAATACAATGGGAAAAAAAAAAAGAATTGATCTGTCATACCATATACTAGCTCTGAAATACGTACTATTATTAATTTGCATTGAAATTACTCTCACCTTGAAAAGTCTCCATGAACTGAAGGCTAAAGAAAGCGGTAAGCTGAAGAAAGAGGAGATGGAGAGAGAGGTGGTGTATTCTATTTCTGGGTGATATTCTTCTTTTGTAATTCTGGAAATAGAAAAGGCCTTCCCCAGATATTCAACTCCTTCCGACTAATTTTTGGCTATTATCTGAATAAATATATTCTTTTCTGTTAACACTTGGTACAAACTACACTAGGACCTTTTTAGATTCTTAAACAACTGAATAAAGGACAAAAATGTTCGAGGACCTTTTTGGAGGATGACGTGTTCTTTATTGTTTTTAAAATTGGAGATATATTATAATTTTTAATAAAATTCTATACATATTTTAATATTCGATTAAAAAAAACTGTAATAACATATTAATACTCGATCTACTTGATATTAATCAACAATAATTAGGCTTATTAAAAGTTGTCTTATTTGATTTCAAATTCTGTTAAAGAGTTCGAAAGTTTTCACGTTAATTATAATAAGGTATTTTACCAATGTCGATTGAACCAGTATACTGAACCCAAACCAAAACTCAGCCCAATTTTTAAACAAAAACCGGCACAATAAAAAACAAAAAACCCAAGGTCAAGCAAGGCCCAACCTACTTTAAGCTAAAATTCGGCCCAATAAAAAATAAAAGACTTGGAAGTCTTTTTATTAAAAAACTTGTGGGACTTGACTTTTAATCTAACTTTGGAGCATATCTTTTCCAACTTATTGACAAATAATTTAAGTTTATCTAATTTCTTTTAATTTTACCAATTTAATCAAATATGAAACTTATAAACCACCAACTATTGGTACTCATTTTATAAGAAAAATTTACTCAAATTTTTACCAATTAACCTATCTGGGACTTGAGTACTTGACCTTGGTGGTTTTTTATAAGAAAACTTTCTTAAATTTTTATTAATCGATGTGGGACTTCTAAACAACCGTATATATGTGTTCTTTAATATGTGTTCTCTTATCTTACCAATATTTCATATTGTCTAATTTGTGTTCTCTTGTCTTTAACTCTATTTTATAAATAGGGGAGACCACCAATAATTTTATGAAGTCCTAAATATTTTATTATGTCTTTTCTTGTGTTATTTCTATTTTATAAATAGAGAAGACTGAGAAGACTTCAAGCCAATTCTACAAGGCTAAGTAAAAAAATTATTTAAAAACAGTTTTTGATCGGTTTGGTCCGGTATGTATCGAACTTATGAAATTGGTAATCGAAACTGATACCGAAAATTGATTTGAATCGAATTGGTCCTGAACTGATTTTTTTTGTATTGAACCGACCGGTTTGGATCAATTCGGTTCACTTAGAAAATTGAAATTACCGAAATTGGTGAACAACCCTAATAATTGTAACGTATATACATACATTGGATATATAAAAATTAAGAAGAGTATCACTTTAATTTATTTTAATTTATCGTTGTATTTAGTTGCAATTTAACTTTGTCAAATATTTGTCAATATGTATATTATTTTTCTTTTTTTAATGCTTGTTGAAAATTTGTCAAAGTCACTAAACATAATTTTTTTCACAAATACATGACAAAATATGCTCTAAACAAACATTAAAATGGAAATAATGAAGGTTTATTTTCATAAACCAAAAACATGTACTATCTCCTAACACAAGTATGGTACCTAAATTTGAATTATGTGGGCTCAAGTATAAATTTGGGTTCACATGTGACTTAAAAAAATTGAATGACAAATAAAAATAACAGAAATAAATGAGCATGATGTAAGACCCCAGCTATTATAAATAAAGATGAATTTTCTATAAATATTATTTTTGAATATTATGGAATAAATTTGATATAATGTTATAGTTGTGGGTAATATTTATAAATTTTGCAAAGTATGCAAGTTGTTATAAAATATTCGTTTGGTGGGGAATATTCTTTTGTTAGGAATATTCGTATAACGACTCAATCATTGGTGGACCCCCACAATGTAATTATTGTTTGATTGAGAAAACGACAAAAATATTTTATAAAAATAACTACGGAGGTGTTACCGTGAAAACTGCTGAACTACCCTTGGGTAAAAGTACAAGAATACGCGTGGTTGCATAAGAGTAACACGATATTGATTATTGATGCTTACGTGAAGAAGACACTCGGCTATACTCAATTATTGCACAAAAGAATTGTTGATCATATCTCTTATATTATTGATTCAATTATCATTCACAAAGATCATCCTCAGATAATATGTTATATTATTAATCGAGATTTACAAGTTATAAATGATTAATAATTGTTGAAAGATTAAAATGTGTTGATTAAAAATAAAATGATTTGTGGTAATATTTATTCAATCCTTAATGTATATAAAGAGTCCATATGAGACGCTTGTTGTAAGTTTTATTATTTTATGGGGGCCCATATGTCATCATCTAAGAGTCTCTTCGTCAATAGTAATTACCTTTGTGAATAGTAATTACCTTCGTCGATAGATTTACCTTCACAATAGTAATTACCTTCGTCAATAAGTAATTACCCTTGTGAATAGTAATTACCTTCATCAATAGTAATTACCTTTACCGACGTCGAACCACTTTTCGCTTCACATTACAAAAGGCCGAACCACTTTTCTTTTCATATCACCACCGTCAAGCCACTCGCTTTTTCACATGGTAGGTGCTAAGCTAGAAATCTTCTATAAATAGAGGCCTAGTGCTTCATTATTTTTCACTTAATTCATTCAAGCTTTAGAGAGAGAAAGTATAGAGAATAAGAGAGAAAGAAGAAGAAGAGTATTTTGTTACTACACTACTGCAGATTCAATCTCCTACCAAAAGTAAGGGGTGTTATTCTTTCTTATTCATGAAGAGAACTGTTGTTATTCCATTGCTTATTATTCTCGCTGAATAACTCAGATACGCTGGTTTACCCTATATTTGGTGACATTCTTCTATTATTCTGCTTGGAACATCCTCGTCTCATGCGTTTTACACCTTTAATTCGGTTCCATTCTTTATTATTATTACTCGTTGAACATCCTGTCATGTGTTTTACACCGACCGGTTCCGCCTTTATTATTATTCTGCTGAACATCCTGTCTGTGTTTTACACCGACCGGTTCCGCTCTTTATTATTATTCTGCTGAACATCCTCGTCTGCATGCGTTTACTGCGGAATCGGGTTCCGTTATTTATTATTCTGCTGAATAACTCGCCTGTCAAGGCTTCATCGCATGCACGGTGATTTCTTTTGTTATTCCATTCTTTATTATACCCAAATGGTTAAAACTTTGACTTCTATACTCCATGAAATTAGTGGAATATCCTCGATATTTGCGTTTCATCCAAAGATCTTTTCATGAAAATATTCTTCCGATCATTCTTGAATTTTACTCTACAAAACAAAGATCCTCGACCGGTTTCAAGGAGCCAAATTCTTTTCAAAGATCGATCTTCGTTAGGATATCACCAATTGAAGATTAGAACCACGACATTCCAAAGACGGCTTTCGTAACTCCTGATGACGGGCATTATGAATTCCTAGTTATGTCCTTTGATCGACTAATGCTCCTCTTTGCCTTCATGGATATGATGAACCGAGTATTCAAGGAATATTTATATCACTTTGTGGTCGTCTTTATTGATGACATCCTTATTTATTCCAAAAGTCGTAAAGATCATGAAAGCAACACTTGAGGTCGACACTCCAAAAGCTTCGTGAATATAAGCTTTATGCCAAGTTGAAGAAATGTGAGTTCGTCAAGAAGAAGTAGCATTCCTTGGGCACGTGGTATCAAGTCATGGAATATCCGCTGACCCAAAGAAAGATCAAGCTATTCAAAGTCGGAACAACCTAAATCGATGACCAAGACGTAGCTTTCTCGGTTTAATTGGTTATTATCGGAGATTCGTGGAAGGATTTTCTCGAATCGCTACTCCATCGACTCAAATGACTTTTGAAAGATACAAAGTTCGGTTGGAGCGAAGAATGTGAGAGGAGTTTTCAAGAACTCAAGAGAGACTTATTTCAAAGACTGCTCGACAATACCATCCGCCTCGGAGGATTTGTCATCTACAAATGATGATGCTTCTAAAAAAGGGTTGGGATGTGTTCTCATGCAACATGGAAAAGTTATAGCATATGCCTCGCGACAACTCAAAGAATATGAGAGGAATTATCCTACTCATGATCTAGAGTTAGCAAATGTTTGTCTTTCAGACTTAAAATTTGGAGGCATTACTTGTATGGGGAGAAAGTGGAGATCTTTACTGGATCATAAAAGCCTCAAATATTTCTTCACTCAAAAGGAACTCAACACGCGACAACGACGTTGGCTTGAACTGCTGAAAGATTATGATCATACCATCCAATACCATCCTCGAAAAGTTTAACGTGGTAGCCGACGACGTATTGAAGCGTAAGATCGTATGCAAGCACGAAGTGCGTTATTGTCAACACAAAGGCCCATTTTGTGTGACTTGCAAAGGATGGAAATAGAGTTAAAGACTCTAGGGACGCATGTGATGATAAGCGGTATAATGAAAGTAGACCGACTTTAATCGATAAAGTTAAAGTCGCTTCAAGCTCTGATGCACTGAAGTGATGCGTATGAGGAAGAAAAAGTGCAAGAAGGTGCTATGCCGAAACAAGAATCGATGAAGAAGGAATACTTCGAGTCAACTCCGACTTTCAGTTCCTAACGACCACGATTTAAAGTATAATATCATGATGGAGCGCATGACACACCATTTGCAATCCATCTTGGGAGTACCAAAATGTATCATGATATTCGGCATACATTTTGGTGGAGCAATACGAAGAGAGAGATAGCGTTGTTTATCTCAAGGTGTCTAACTTGTCAACGAGTTAAAGCGAGCATCAAGTACCAAAAGGTCCATCAGAACCACTTGAAATTCCGAATGGAAGTGGGAGCACATTACCATGGATTTCGCTATCTGGCCTTCCTAAGGTTTCTCAAGGCATTGATGCGATTTGGGTCATTGTTGATAGATTGACCAAGTCCGCTCATTTCTTTCCGATCGAGAAACTTATACACTTGAACGCCTTGCTCAGATGTACATAAACGAGATTGTAAGATCGCATGGTACGCCTTGGGATCCATAGTTTCCGATCGAGACCCAAGATTCACTTCACGATTTTGGGTTAGTTTGCAAAAGCTATGGGCACAGACTTACGATTTAGCTCGGCATATCATCCTCGCATTTTGACGGACAATCGGAGAGGACTATTCAAACTCTTGAAGATCTATTAAGACTCGTGTCCTTGATTTCATGGGAGTTGGGACAAGTTCTTACCATCGGTGGAGTTTTCCTACAACAACAGCTTATAAAGCAAGTATTGGCACGACTCCATTCAAGCGTTGTATGGAAGAAAGTATCGTTCTCAAAAAGATGTTGGGATGAGGTGGGTGAAGCAACGTTGTTGGGACCGGAGTTGGTACGTGATGACTACGAAAAAGATTCAAACGATCCGACAACGATAAAAAAACATCACAAAATCGATAAAAAGAGTTATCTTGATCTTCATCGAAAGGATATGGAATTCGATATAGAGAGATCATGTGTTGTTAAGAGTCGCTCCATGGAAAGGAGTTACAAGATTTGGAAAGAGAGGAAAACTTAATCCTCGATTCATCTGGTCCATTTTAATCCTCGATCGAGTAGGAACTGTGGGTTTATAGACTCGCTTCTACCGCCAAATATGTCTCGTGTTCATAACGCTTTTCACATATCCATGTTACGTAAATATGTGAAAGACCCGAACCATATTATCGAAAGTTAGAACCTGATTTAAATAGCGGAAGATTTGACGTATGAAGAGGTTCTTGTTCAAATTTTGATAAAAAGGAACATATTCTACGCCCAAGGTTATACTTCAAGTCAAAGTTTTGTGGAGGAACCACGATGTTGAGGAAATGACTTGGGAGTTAGAATCAAATGAAATCAAGGTATCCTTACCTCTTCGACATACCAGTGCATGCATCTAATTTCGAGGGCTAAATTTCATGTTAAGGGAGGTTGTAAGACCCTCAAATTATTATAAATAAAGATGAATTTTCTATAAATATTATTTTTGAATATTATGGAATAAATTTGATATAATGTTATAGTTGTGGGTAATATTTATAAATTTTGCAAAGTATGCAAGTTGTTATAAAATATTCGTTTTTTTGGGAATATTCTTTTGTTAGGGAATATTCGATAACTACTCAATCATTGGTGGACCTCATAATGTAATTATCATTTGATTGAGAAAACGACAAAAATATTTTATAAAAATAACTACGAGGTGTTACCGTTAAAAAAGCGCTGAACTACCCGTATGGTAAAAGTACAAGAATACGCTGTGGGTTGCATAAGAAGACACTTGTGATTGATTATCGATGCTTACGTGAGAAGTCACCAAATATGCTCAATTATCACTACAATAATTGCCGCATCATATCTCTTATATTATTGATTCAATTATTGTCACAAAGATCATCATCATATAATATGTTATATTATTAATTGAGACGACAAGTTATAAATGATTAATAATTGTTGAAAGATTAAAATGTGTTGATTAAAAATAAAATGATTTGTGGTAATATTTATTCAATCCTTAATGTATATAAAGAGTCCATTATGAGACGCGTTTGTGGTAAGTTTGATTATTTTATGGGGGCCCATATGCCATCATCTAAGAGTCTCTTCACAATAGTAATTACCTTTGTGAATAGTAATTACCTTCGTCAATAAGATATTTACCTTCGTCGATAAGTAATTATGTAACGACCCCAAAATAGGTCCATTCCATCCAACTCATTCTCGAGTCGCCAAATATATGGTACGGAAAACAACTACAACTTTATTACAATAATTATCGTGCAAAATACAACAACACATATCTTTGTGAGTTTGGATACAAATATATACCAATCAGAAGACGTCACACAACGACACCTTACATAAAGGTATAGTCAAAAAATTGTTTTAGAAATTAGAATCTTTGGGAAGTGCTCAAGAAACCTTCGTATATGGGAGGCCATGCTTTTAGGTTATGGTAGATATCATATGGCCACGTAATTATCCTTGGTCAACCTAATAGACCTCAAGAAAAAAGCGAGAAGATACTATTATATTCTTCCCAATGGTGAGTCTTCTCTGACATATCATTATCTCCACTCGTCTCTAATTGAGTATTATACTCCAAACAAACACCAAGATTATATAGGTAGTGCTTGTAAATATACTCAAAGAAGTGGATGAGCACAACCATGTCTTATGATGACACGAGGTTGTATGTCATTAGACATCTTGTATGATAGTGGCAAAACACCCTTCCAAGTTAAATTCACCTCACCCTCAACATCTATAGACCACCATTCTATTCCTCGCTTATCCCCCTACCGACCCAAATTTACACTTTTATTACCCGAAAGGAATTGTGAAACAAAAGGGTGAGCACAACTAGCTCAAGAAAGAATATTATGACTAAAGATAAATAAATTATCAATAGTCTTCATCAAGAATAAATCGAGATTTAGAACATACGGTAGATGATAAAACTTTTCAACCATAGTTGCGGCGAACGAAAGCAATCCATTAAAAGAGTCAAATAGACTATAAAGTCTATTGTCTTCTCACGTTAAAAGTCCACCAACAATATTTTATCCCCTCAGAACATCAATCAACAGCCTCCTTCCACAATCATATGAATAACTCATAATCATAATTGTGATTCTAAATTCCTTTTCTCATCCAGATGAAGATAATTTTCATCAACCGCCTTTACCTCAAACATCAAATATCATGGTTATACCAAATCACGCCCTCTGCTCATAATCACACTAATAAATTCATCTTTGCACCACTACGCCAAAGATATTCATCAACAGCCATCTTTTACACTACAAAGCAAAGATATTCAACAACAAAAGTCTTTGCATTCTGAGCCAAAGATATTCATCAATAATTCATCTTTGCACTACAAAGCAAAAGATATTCAACAATGTCATCATCTTTGCATTACGAGCAAAAGATATTCATCAATAATTTATCTTTGCACTCACAAAGCTAAAGATATTCAACAACAGTCATCTTTGCATTACGAGCAAAAGATATTCATCAATAATTCATCTTTGCACTACAAGCTAAGATATTCATCAACAAGTCATCTTCAGACTACGAGCCAAAGATATTCATATATCAAATAAATACATAATCATTTCGAAGTTATATAACAATAATTATAACCATGTTGATCAATTCACCTTTGCACTTAAGCTAAAAATATTCAATTGTAAATTCAATGGTCATGATCATACCGGTCCAACAATTCAACTTTTGCACTATCGCCAAAGAGAACCTATGGTCACGATCATACCAATAATCTACCCATCTTTACACTCAAGTCAAAGAGAAATATCATCATTAGGGTTATAAGAATGTTATATAAAAACAATATAATCAAATCATGGTTTTAATTTCAAGAGTAAGATTCATAAATCAATGATAATTTGGTCGGAGAAGAAACCAATTTGTCGTGAATAAGACTTCGTGTTCGTACATATGTATCAGATACGCATGCATAAGTAACCGACACGAAAAGATAAAGTTTCATAATAAAATTCATATCCATATTTATAACACCTTAATCCAAATGTTATAAATCACTTAGAAATCTCATAATCTAATATTATTAATATTATAATAATATTTTAATCATTTCTTAAACTTATAAACCGTGACGCCCCCAAAATTAGGTATACATCACCCATCTTGGGTCGCCACTTATATGGTATGTAATTTAAATACAACTTAATACATAAATCGTGAGTTTAAATACAAATATCGCTCACTAGATATTATACAAACTCAAAAAAAGAGTCCTCATTACAATTATTATCGCACTATTTTACGTAATAGTGAGGACTACTAATGCTATCTTCGTGACCATCACTGCTTCCCCACTCGTCCCAAATTTATATTCTCATTTCCAAGAGAACAAAGAAAGAAAGGGTGAGCTCAACTAGCCCAAAGAAGAAATATTATGACTAAGATAATGCGAATAAATTATCAATAGTTTTCAACAATATTAAACCGATAAAATACAATTGACAACCAGGTTTAATCATAAATGAATATCAATCCATTAAAAGAGTCAAGTAGAAAATAAAGTCTACTATCTTTTAGGTTTTAAAAGGTTTTTCATCATCATTATAGGCGAGACTCAACTTTAATAAATATTCCACATCATCGAATCACCCCGCACTACTACGCCAAGGATATTCTTTAAGTATCCGACCACAATTATTCATGCACTACGGGCCAAGAATATTTGTGTATTCATTAATAATCATGATCATGCCAACAATCATTCCATCAATGCACTACTACGACATCGAGGATTTTTACCACATCATTTGTAACATTACTACCATGATTACAATCAATAGTCTCTCAATATAATCATACCAAGTCCATCTACGCACTTTCATGTGCCACGAGATGACTTTAAAAAATATAAACATGAGGATGATGACAATGATATAAGAATTCAATAAAACAAGTTCAAGAATTATTTTATCCGGGAATTATTAACGTCCAAATTATCAACATGATCTCGTTTTGTAAAGTAAAATTCAAGAATGATCGGAAGAATATTTTCATGAAAAGATCTTCGGATGAAACGCAAATATCAAGGATATTCCACTAATTTCATGGAGTATAGAAGTCAAAGTTTTAACTAACCGGGTATAATAAAGAATGGAATAACAAAAGAAATCACCATGCATGCGATAGATCGCACATGACGAGTTATTCCAATAGAATAATAAATAACGGAACCGTGTCGTGAAATTCACACCCAAGCGGGATGTTCCAACAGTAATAATAAAGATGGAACCAAATCCAGTGTAAAACACACGATAGGATATTCCAATGAATGATAAAGATTTTAACCAGTCCTGTGTAAAACACACGCATGTGATGTTCCAACGAGAATAATAAAGATTTAACCAGTCCGTGTAAAACACACGCATGGATGTTCCAACAAAATAATAAAGATTTTAACCAGTCCTGTAAAACACATGACATGGATGTTCCAATGTAATAATAGAAGAATGTCACCAAGTATAGGTAAAACATGATACAAAGTTATTCCAATGAATAATAAGCAATGGAATAACAACAGCTTCTCTTCATGAATAAGAAAGAATAACACCCCTTACATTTGGTAGGAGATTGAATAATCGCAAAGAGTGTAGAATAAAATACTCTTCTTCTTTCTCTCTTATTCTCTATATACTTTCTCTCTCTATAGCTTGAATGAATTCGTGAAAAATAATGAAGCACTAGGCCTCTATTTATAGAAGATTTCTAGCTTAAAGACTGCGCCATGTGAAAAGGCAAGTGGCTCGACGACTAATAATGTGAAAAGAAAAGTGGTTTGACGTCTCAGAATGTGAAAACGACGTGGTTCGACGCCTGTAATTTGAAACGACAAGTGGTTCGACGCCTGTAATGTGAAACGACAAGTGGTTCGACGTCTAGTAAAGGTAATTACTATTGACGAAGGTAATTACTATTGACGAAGGTAAATACTATTGACGAAGAGACTCTTAGATGATGACATATTTTCATCAACACATATTTAATCTTTCAACAATTATTAATCATTTATAACTTGTCGTCTCAATTATTGATTTAATACTATAACATATTATACAGATGATACTGTGACAATAATTGAATCAATAATATAAGAGATATGATGCAGCAATTACTGTAGCAATAATTGAGCATAGCTGAGTGACTTCTCACGTAAGCATCAATAATCAATACCGTATGCTACTTCCATAATATTCAAAAATAATATTTATTGAAAAATTCATCTTTATTTATAAAAGCTGGGGTCTTACATAAACAATTTAATTAAATTGTTTACACTTTACTAATTAATGCATTTAATCATCATAAAATGCCAAACTCATAAGATTTCATCACCAATAACCAAAACCCTCATCAAAAATCTGCATATACCTCATATATGATTCTCAAGCCATAAAATCATATTTTCCAATTTTCTTACTTCACATAACATATTTAATTCATTTACTCATAACTAGAATATTTTCATGAAAAATACCAAATCAGTTTCAAAAATATTTCTTTTCTGGGATTTAGTATAACATAGTCCCATATTGAACATATATTTTTCTCAAAATTTTAAAAATTCATTTACTATTTTTCATATACTAAAACCACCGAATATTTAAACATTTATCATAAATTATACTTTTATCCAAAAATTCTGAAATTTACACGGTATACTGATATTATATAGATGTACCCCAATAAAATTTTCATCAATTTTGGAGTTAACCACAAGGAGTTATAAATAGTTACTTTTAAAATAGTTTTTTCTCATAAAATCCATAACTCCTATTATATACATCCAAAAATCGTCATTTTGGACACACTCTACAAAACTCATCAAAATATCATTTCAAATTTTTCCAGAATTTTTGAAGGTTCAGAAAAATTTCAAACTAAAACATAATAACCCTTAAAATCCCTTTACTATCCCTTACCTCAAAAGAAGCGGTTAGAAGACCTCAAATTTTTAAATAAAAAGGAATTTCCTTTATTTATTATTTTGAAATAGTAAGGGTTGATTTGATTAATGTGGATAGTTAAGGGTTAAATACGCAAATATTTCAAAATAAGCAAGTGGTTATAAAATATTCATTATCGTTTAGGAATATTCGTTTGGTCGTGGAATATTCGTGCATCGCTTGGGAATATTCGTGATGCGACGCAATGAATGCAATGTGGGCCCCATAACTGAAAAAGCGATTGGATGAAGAAAACGACAAATATAAGTTATTTTTAAATAACTGCGTAGTTATTCACTGATATCATCATTTGGAATACCCTATGGTTAAAATACACTAATACGCGTTGTTGAATAAGAAGCACACCAGATTGCACCAATTATTGATTCTTATGTAAGAAGGCACTACTCAATAATGGTTACGATAATTATCGCTCAAAGATTTTATTGAGTTAATAATTGTCGCGTTGATATTTTATATTCATTGTTGTTTCAATAATTGTCATTACACAAGATTTTTTTCATTATCGAAGCTAATAATTCATATTATCCAATAATATTATTAGATAACATTATTGGTAATGTCTAGAAAGTTTTGTCTAAGGAGAGGTTTGGTTACCTAATCATACGTCGATAAGAAGAAATTCTTATCGAAAAGCCCCTCTTCCTTTGAACTCCCTCGTCACAATATTGTGATTCTCGTAATATTATTTGTGAATAATTAATTATTGATTCATATGATGAAGAAAATATTAATTTTATGTGGATATAGATGGAGAAAAATTTTAATGTGACAATTGTAGAAAATTAAAATTTTATCTTTTTCTCGATAAAATAATTCTTTTAAATATATTATTATATTTTAATAATATAATAATGGTGATATTTTTACAACGAAATGTGGGATATATGAGTATACGAGGAGGAAGAGTATTTTTGTTGCAATAAATGTTTAAAACATGTTAAACATGTCAAGGACCCCATTTATCGATCGAAATTTGATTATAAATAAAAATCGCCTGCTTGTGGATTTCTTTGTCAATTTCTATTTGGAATTTGGAAAACTTTCTTCTCAGTAAAGTTGTAGAGAATTGAATTTCCTATAAAAACTCGGAGATTCAAATTTTCTGATAAAAGGGCTATTTATTGTGAATTATTGAAGTCTCAAGTTCAAATAATTGATTTTTGGAAGTTTTAATTATTATTTTAAAGAAAAACATTTTTTTTTGCATTTAAGTGGGCTAACATGTGATATTAATTGCTGAAATCAGATCTTCAAAGATGGGCTAAGAAATTTATAATATATATTAATATTTTATTAAATTTTCTGCTTTTGGTGTTCTAAGTATTTTCCTATAAATAGGGTGCTTAGGTTAGAATTGAAAATCACACCGTAAATCAAGTTTTCTCTCTATATTATCGAGCGTATTCTTGTGAGTATTTTGAGTATACTTTGAGTATTGTTAGACGGTCTGAGTTCCTTCAAAGACTATATCCTAGATTCCAATTAAGAAATCTTAATCTTTCGAGGTAAGGGATGTTATTTTCTTCTCAAATGATATTATTTCTTCAATATCATTATCTTTGAAATATTGGTTGAACTTTTATCAAATTTAGAACTTTTTCATGCTCGGGATTACTATTCATGAGTTACTATTCACGAGTTACTATTCATGAGTTACTATTCACGATTCTACTATTCACGAGTACTATTCATGTAAGTCGTGAAGATGTTTTTTTGGAATTTCTATCTTTTGGTATCGATTTACTATTCACGTGATATCTCTGGCACTATTCAATCGAAAATAAAATTTCTTCTTTTGTCCAAAATATCTATTCGGATACTAGCTTTGATTGTGTCCATGTTTTGATCATTCTTGAATTTTACACCACTATGATCATTTTTGAGGTATTTTTGAACATGGATAAAACAAAGTACTAATCCTTAATCCTTAATCCTTGTCATTTTGTTTCAATCGGATTCGCTTTTTAAAAATATTTTCATCATCCTCGCCTTAAATGATGATATTATTGAATATCTTTGGCCCAGTAGTGCAAAGATGAATGATTTCTGAAGATATCTTTGCCCGTAGTGCAAAGATGAACAGTGTTGAGATGAACACGACCGATCGATTAATATCTTTGGCTGAGTAGTGCAAAACATGAATAGGTGTTTAAATGAACACGACTTAATCGATGAATATCTTCGGGCTCAGAAGTGCAAAAGATGAATATTTGATTCCGTATGTATATTGATTGATGTTACAGGATAAAAGATAGACGATGAACTTTTAAATTCATACATGAAGATAGTAGTTTGCATTCTCTACTTAACTCTTCTAATGAATTATTATTTCCGCCGCGAATATTGATTTAAAATTTGTTGTCTATCAGATTCTATTAGATTTTTTCCTCGTTGAAGACTAACGATAATTTGTTGTATATTATCTTAGTCATAATATTCTTTATCGAGCTAGTTGAGCTCACCCTTTTCCTTTTTGTTCCATTTTTCTTCTCGGAGGCTAGAATATAGCGAGTGCGAGTCTGGGTATGGAATGAAGGTTTTAGAAAGGATTGTTTAGTAGTCCTCACCATTTTTGTAAAATAATGTATCAATAAATGTGATGAGGATTTATTTGAGTATAGATATTGTCTAGAAGATAATATTTATATTCAAACTCACGCTTTCTTGTTGTAATAATAAAGTTGTAGTTGTTTCGTACCATGTATTTGTAAACTCGTAATAGGTGATGTATACCTATTTTGGGGGCGTCATGATTGGTATCGAGCTTAGGGATATGATCTCCATGGAGATCGGGAATAGAACTAGGAGGGAGAGAGAGTAAAAATCCTTCGCTAGTGTGTCCTACCTAAGCTTATTTATTAGTTGGTCAAGATATATAGGGATATTATGTGATATATTGATTTCCTTAATTAACCCTTATTTTATGGCAATGATTTGAGAATGTCGATCGAGAATATTAACAATGGAAATGAGATCGTGGAGATGCTCAGACTCACCAACGAGGAGAACGTGCAACAGTCGGCAATGTTCCTCCCGTGAACAACACCATTGAAGCGAGATGATGAACGAGGGATGTTTAGAAGTTTTTTGCAGCTTCACGCAAAATCGCATTTGGGAGACTCGTGTTCAAAATACAGGAGGAAATGATAGCAATTCACGGGTTGTCACAAATGCAAGGCAATTCAAAGAGTCAGGACCACCGAATTTAAGGGAAAGCCGATCCGATCATCATGGCGGAAACATGGGTCAAACAAATTACCAAGATATTCGATGTCTTGGGATGCACGGAGAACGAAGAAGTTCCATTCGCCACCTTTATGTTCCGGGCGAGGCGGATTCATCGGTGGGAGTCTGCAGGAAGCGTACTCCATCCACCGCACTCAAAGATGTCTTGGGAGACGTTTGAAGCTATTTAATGACAAATACTTTTCCGAAAGTGTTCATATACGAAGGAAGTGGAGTTCATCGATTGAACAAAACAACACGATTTGTCTCAAAGACGAGGCAAAGTTTGCAGAGTTATCCGTGTTCAGCACCTCATTCGGTGGAGAATGAGGAACGATGACGCGGATGTTTCTTAGAGGTTTGTAACCCCAAGATACGACAATATCTCATTTCTCAAAAATTTCTCTCTATTCAGATGTTGTAAAATGGGCTCAATTATTAGAAATGAGATAACGAGTATATTCAACCAAGGACCATAACCAGGATCGTACTCAGAGATAAAGATCAATGTAATAATGATAACCAAATGGAGAAAAAACAGACGGACAAAATGGTAACCACTGTGGGTAATCATGGCCATGAAAAAGAAGAAGCGAGTCGAGAGAGATTTTAAAAGAGGAGATTTAACAACGACCATGTAAAGATGATGAAGGGTTAAAAGAATCGGTTCTAAGGGAGGAGAATCCACCACCCATCCATATGCTACAAATGCGAAAAGAGGACATATCAAATTAAATCGCCCACAATAAATTCAATGTAAATCAAATCAAAGCCCCTGATATCTTTTGGTAGTAGTGCAAAGATGAACATGTGTTTAGATGAACACGACTTAATCGATGAATATCTTTGGCTGAGTGCAAAAAGATGAATATTTGATTCCGATGTATATTGATTGATGTTACAGGATAAAAGATAGATTTATGAACTTTTAAATTCATACATAGAAGATAGTAGTTTGCATTCTCTACTTAACTCTTCTAATGAATTATTATTTCATTATGAATATTGATTTAAAATTTGTTGTCTATCAGTATTCTATTAGATTTTTCCTGTTGAAGACTAACGATAATTTGTTGTATATTATCTTAGTCATAATATTCTTTATCGAGCTAGTTGAGCTCACCCTTTTCCTTTTTGTTCCATTTTTCTTCTCGTGAGGCGAGAATATAAGAGTACGTAGTGGGGGTATGGAATGAAGGTTTTAGAAAGGATTGTTTAGTAGTCCTCACCATTTTTGTAAAATAATGTATCAATAAATGTGATGAGGATTTATTTGAGTATAGATATTGTCTAGAAGATAATATTTGTATTCAAACTCACAGCTTTCTTGTTGTAATAATAAAGTTGTAGTTGTTTCGCACCATGTATTTGACAACTCGTAATGTGTGATGTATACCTATTTTTTAGGCGCCACAAAGAGCATTTCCGACCGAATAATATTTGAACGAACTTGCACCGTAGATATAGCAATACTCAAAGTATACTCACAAGAATACGCTCAATATATCGAGAGAGTAATAGAGAAAACTTCAGCTTAAAGTGATTTTCAATTCTAACCCAAGACCTTATTTATAGGAAAATACTTGTAACACCAAAGCGTAAAATTTAATAAAATATTAATATATATTATTTTTATTTCAAAGCACACTTATTTTGCTTCAAAACCTCAGCCACCAAACAGTCCACCTCACAAGACTTGCACAAAAAACGTTTTTGTTATTTAAATTATTTTAAACTTCCAAAAATCAATTATTTCGAGCTTCGTAACTTCAATAATTCATAATAAATAGCCATTTTATCAAAAAATTCGAATCTCATGAGTTTTTATAGGAAATTCAATTCTCTACAACTTTACGTAAGAAAATTTTTCCAAATTCCAAATGTAAATTGACCGAAATTCATAAACTAGACGATTTTACGAATACCTATAATCAAATTTAAGTCAATAAATGGGGTCCAATTTAGCATGTTTAACATGTTTTAAACATTTATTGCAACAAAAATACTCTTCCTCCTCGTATATTCATATATCCCACATTCGTTGTAAAAATATCACCATTATTATATTATTAAAATATAATAATATATTTAAATGAATTATTTTATCGGAAAAGATAAAATTTCAATTTTCAACAATTGTCACATTAAAAATTTTCTCCATCTATGTCCATATAAAATAGATATTTTCCTCATCATAAAATTAATAATTAATTATTCACAAATAATATTACATAATCACAATATCGACAACCGCGCAGCTCCTCAGTGAAAAGAGGGGCTTTCCAATAAGAATTTCGCTTATTATGGCCAAGCAATTAGGTGACCAAACCTCTCCTTAGATGTAACTTTCTAGGCATTGCCAATAATGTTATCCAATAATATTATTCAGATAATATGAATTATTGTCTGATAATGGAAAATATCTGTACGTGACAATTATCAAACAACAATAATATAAAATATCAACGTAGCAATTATTGAATCAATAAAATAAAATATCGAATAAAGAATTATCGTAACAATTATCGAGTAATGCCTTCACGAAATTTTTTTTATCATGTTTCATGAATAGTACTCGTGAATAAGAACTCGTGAATAAGAACTCATGAATAAGAACTCGTGAATAAGAACTCATGAATAAGAACTCGTGAATAAGAACTCATGAATAAGAACTCGTGAATAGTAACTCATGAATAGTAATTAAAAAATTGAATACTTTTATTTCATAAAATTCGGGCCTTACAAATTACCTTCACAATAAGAATTACCTTGTGAATAGTAATTACCTTCGTCAATAGTAATTACCTTTACCGACGTCGAACCACTTGTCGTTTCACATTACACAGGCGAACGAACCACTTGTCGTTTCACATTACAAGCGTCGAACCACTTTTCTTTTCACATCACCATCGTCGCCCCACTTGCCTTTTCACACGGTAGGTCTTTAAGCTAGAAATCTTCTATAAATAGAGGCCTAGTGCTTCATTATTTTCACTTTAATTCATTCAAGCTTTAGAGAGAAAGTATAGAGAGAATACGAGAGAAAGAAGAAGAGTATTTTTGTTACTACACTACTGCAAAGATTCAATCTCCTACCAAAAGTAAGGGTGTTATTCTTTCTTATTCATGAAGAGAACTGTTGTTATTCCATCGCTTATTATTCTGCTGAATAACTTTTATATGCGGCTTTACCTTATACTTGGTGACATTCTTCTATTATTCTCGTTGAACATCCATCATGCGCTTTCTGGCCGGACCTAGTTCCATTCTTTATTATTATTCTCGCTGAATATCCTCGTCATGTGTGTTTTACACCTAACCGGTTCCGCTCTTTATTATTATTACTCGCTGGAACATTCTGCCTCATGTGTTTTACACCGGACCGGTTCCGCTTTTATTATTATTCTGCTGGAACATCCTCGTCTGTGTTTTACACCGGACTGGTTCCGCTTTTATTATTATTCTCGCTGAACATCCTCGTCACATGCGTTTTACGCCGGACCGGTTCCGTTATTTATTATTCTGCTGAATAACTCGCCTGCAAGGCCTATCGCATTTACGGTGATTTCTTTTGTTATTCCATTCTTTATTATACCTAGTTGGTTAAAACTTTGACTTCTATACTCCATGAAATTAGTGGAATATCCTCGATATTTGCGTTTCATCCAAAGATCTTTTCATGGAAATATTCTTCCGATCATTCTTGAATTTTACTCTACAAAAAAATGATCGTGTTGATAATTTGGGCGTTAATAATTCCCGGATAAAATAATTCTTGAACTTGTTTTATTGAATTCTTATATCATGGTCATCATCCTCATGTTTATATTATGTTGAAAGTCATCTCGTACCAGAAGTGCATAGATGGACTTGGTATGATTATGACCGAGAGACTATTCGCTTTAATCATTAATCGTAATGTTACAAATGATGTGATAAAAATCCTCGATTAGTAGTAGTGCATCGATGGATGCTTGTTGATATGATCACGACCATTAATGAATACACAACTATTCTCGTCAGTAGTGCATGAAAAAAATTGTGGTCGATGATACTAAAGAATATCTTTGGTCAGTAGTGTGCGGGGTGATTCGATGATGTGGAATATTTATTAAAGTTGAGTCTCAAATATAACAAAGGATGAAAACCTTTTAAATCATAAAAGATAGTAGATTTTATTTTCTACTCGATTTTTTAATGGATTGCTTGTTCACCGCAGCTTAAACTTGATGTTTATTATATTTTATCGCTTTAACATCATTGAAGGCTATTGATAATTTATTCTGCATTATCTTAGTCATAATATTTTCATCGGGCTAGTTGAGCTCACCCTTTCTTTCACCGTTTCTCGTGAAATGAGAACATACCGGGGACGAGTCGAGGAGCGAGAGTAATGGTCCGGAGGATAAGATTAGTAGTCCTCACTATTCCGTGAAATAGTGTGATAATAATTGTAATGAGACTCCTTTTGAGTTTGTATAATATCTAGTAGACAATATTTGTATTCAAATCACGCTTTATGTCGTATTGCATACTGCTGGCACGCTTATATTAGTAAGTTGTATTTAAATTACATCACTACGATCCGACTACCCAAGATGGGTGATGTATACCTAATTTTGGGGGCGTCACACATGACCTGAGAGAAGCATCCACGTAGGATGATCTGAGCATTATTCTGATGACTAGAGATATTTCTAAAATTTTCCTGAGGTCATATGTCCCAAGACGCGACCACTTTTTAGGAAACCCTATAAATACTCAATTGTACTTTTCTTAAATTTTTATATTCCTCAGCCAAACACGAACTCTAATCTTTCCAAATATAACTAATTAAATATTTCCATGTAAAATAAATAAGGGACTTTAATAATCGCAATTAAGAAAAAAAAATTCCCCTTCTATCTTATATCTAATCTTTGGATTTTTGTAAATTACCAAATATATGGTAGGAAAGTTGCATACCTTTTCTCGATTAAAAAAAGAAAAAGAAAAAAGAAGAAGAAGGAAATGATTTCAATCCTATTTATTCCGGCTTCTTTCGTTCACTTATTAATTCTATTTTTCCCCTTCAGGAGTAAAATAGGATTTCACTTTCATGGAATAATATCAGAAAAGGTAAGAGAAAAATTGAAAAAGAAAATTTAGAAATTATTATCCAACTTTTATTTATCTGGTTTGGAACACCCAGAAGCACTCCTGTTCTGTTTATTATTATTGGCAATGGCAGGCATTGTTATATATGGAGCAAGAAGATTCTAGGTTGAGAGAGGTTTGTGGCAAAGGTACGTACGTACATACATATACATACAAAATTGTTGATGATTTATTTCGAGATTTTGTTATTTATGATTACTTATGCTGCTCTATTTTGATGAATATTAGCAGAAAATTTCCCTATATTTGTCCAAAATGAGGTTAACCTAGCTTGATTAACATTCTGTTTGGGAAATTTAATAACCATTTTACAGCCTTTGTCATTGGCAATGATAATGTTTTCCCCTCGAGGGGCCTTTTCTATTGTTTTTACTTTCCCCCCTATTTATATTAAACTTTATTTGTAAAATAAACAAGTTCATTATTTGTATTCTAAGAGTTGTCACCAAAATAATATCCTTTATTAGTTCTTGGTAGTGAGAAACTGGTAGTAAGTGTGTGATATTAACATTTTCTCATAATGGTAACACCAGAGTAAAATCGGGTAATGAATCTTTAATGCTTGATTGGTACTAGTAAATAATTATTTGACATCATAGTCAATACTCTTCCACGTGTGCATTGACTCCTGAATTCAAGTTTGTCTCTGTGTGGTTGTAACTACGCTTTGATAATAATCAATGAGTTTTGATTATTTTCTAGACGAAAGAAGTCGCATTCCATAAAAATTATTTGTAGCAATAGCAGTTCATATTAAAGTCTGGGCTCTCAAGGGTGACATTTGATTCTGAAGCACTTCTCATAATTCTGGAAAATATGACCAGGACACACTGTCTGGAAGCTCAACAAGTATAAGCTCCTTCAGCTGTCAATATAGACTTTCCATGTACTTGTATATTAATTCGTCATCTGCAGTGTAAATATCAAATAATGTTCTGGTCTGGCAGCTCTTGTCTTCACCGTTGAAAATTGTATATAAACTTGTCATTGATGACGTATATCTCACGCTATTCTCCATTCTGAAAGTTGTTATGCTGAAGTAATATGCAAAGGCGTGATCAAATCCTAGCCTCAAGATTTTACCAAGCGACAATTCATTCACCGAGTCAGCTATAATTGAATTTGAATAGAATTGAGTAAACTTAGAATTTCTCTTCAAACAGAGTCAGGAATCCCTGGGAGAAGAAAGCAAAGCAATGTTTGAATCTGGGAATGACAAGAAGCACATGTGGCAGCTGTTATATGAGGCAGCAGCTCGGGTTAAAACACATCATCTTGAAGCTGGGTGAACAGTGGAGAGGAAGGGAGGAGCTGCCAGCTTTTCCCTTCAGTTTTGTAGCGGACAATTTGATCAACAAAAATGATAGCTAACTTATCAGTGGATTTAGTGCATTCCTTGTACAGGTACTTGATAATTTCTTCTGCCATGTATACCTCCATTGGCTGTTTTGTTCTTGTAGAGATTCAATTACCATTTAACTTTTATGTTATTTTGTTTATAGATATTCACACCATTAATAGGTTATTAAATGTAAGTTATTGTGCACAGTAAAAGCCTTGAAGCTTTAATTACACGCATCACATCTCTAATTCTGAAGTTGAACATCGTAAAGAAACATCCAATACATGTTGCTAGCATTGTAAGATCTATAGGATAGATATATGCTCCCCGCTCACTTTGTGATTGAGAAGGGATTGTTGTAAAACTTTATAGAGCAGCCTTATAGTAAATGGGGATAGCCATCAGCATAATATTCATATGCAGAATTATTTATGTCTTTTGACTTTTCTTGATAATTATAATCGACTGATATGCTGCCAGTTGAGAAAGAGTTATCTACTTGTCTTGCAAAACTTGCAGCGTTTGGCTAAGCATTAAAGTTTGAACATTCAAGATTTATAGTCTATCCTCTGCCTCGATGTTAGCTTTGGTAAAGCTTCTATCAGTTTACAATTATAGGATGTAAAATACTACACATAACTACAGTGAATATGTTTCAAAACAACTACTTGTGCTGCAATTAAGCTTATCGTCATCAAGGGTGAGTTAGAGGCACCTATTGTAGTTACACCAAAATGAAGCTTATCGTCATATTCAGTAGAAGTTCTTGTAAATTACAAGATCATGAACTTCTGATGATTCTAGTTCCTTTTTTTCCTTGTGCTTCATTGTACATATTGCCAAGATTACTTTCTTGGAAAGCGAATCAGTAGCAAATGTAATGCATCTTCTGGAGAAGATGGAAGAATGGATTGTGTTGTCATTTTTATACTTGGACTTGTATTGAATTGTCATTTTTGTAGTGTAATAATGGCATACCTGGAACAGAATGGGTCTTAATATAACCCAGCACAGCACCTTCTTCCTTTTATGTACGTGTGGTGCTATATATATTTTGCATAATCTAACTAAATCTGCATAAAAATTGCTTGTAGTTTCATTTTGGCTGGAGAATTTGGCATTCAGTAAAGGAAAATTTAAAATTGGTTTCATATATTTACATTTTTCGGACATGTCCCTCAGCATTATGGAAGTTTATCGAATTGACATCTTTATGATAATCTTAACAAGAGTAACTGAGGGTTTATAGGAGTTTTTTTTAATTATTATTATTATTTTAAATTTTATTAATAGATTTATATATATATATATATATAATAATAGACAAATATATTGTTACGTATATATTATTATTAACGCAAAGATACTTCACACACACATATATATATATATATATAATAAAGGATAAGGTCCGGAAATTATTTAATTTTTTTTTAAAAAAACAACTAAAATCATCAACCAATAGTTTAAATTCACAAGAGAAATAATTAATTAGGGATACAAAAGATATTTTGTGTTATTTCATTATAAGTGTGGCTTAACTCTAAAAAAGACACTTAATATGAATCAGGAGTTGTTTTTTAAAAAAATGCAAAAAAAATCCAGATTTTTAACAAAATATACGGAGTCCCGAATCGGATCCGGGCCTCTATATATATAAAGCATTGGAACGCTTACCTATTCAAGAACCGAGCTCATCAGAAAGGCCGCCACAAGGTGTGAGTAGTAAATAAAGGCGGTTAAATTACCTTCTATCCCCGCTTAAAGGAGAGGAGCGGCAGATGGTTAAAGGAGAGAATGATCGTTTACAATAATATTGCATAAAATAGACAAACATATTGTCACGTGGAGTAGTGTGCGTGTCCGAGCACACAAAATTATGTCCCAACATATATATATATATATATAATATTTTTTACATATAGAAATTATTTTTACCTTAAATCTAAACTTGCATTGATTAGTAGGGTATTGGAATATTTGCTTCTCCTTCTATGACTTGATAAAATTTTGTAAAAAAAATTTAAACACTTGCTTAGTTATTGCCATGTTTTTTTGATTGAAATATAGGGATGGATTATGATAGAAAATGATTAACAAATCTATTAGAATGATTAACCAGTCAGTCTTGTCCCACTTCACTTCTAAGCTAAGGTGAAAAGTTTAGCAGTGAGAATGTAGAAAAGTGAGTTTAACGAAGTCCCTCTGACACTTTGGTCATCTGCTATTGGCTTTATTATGCATTAGTAGATTATACTACTTTTAATGCTTAGTAAGATAAGATTACCCCAAAATAACATCAACCTATCCTTCTAATCTTCACCCAAATATCATAAGTAATGGTACTACATCTTTAAAAAAAAAACAGAATAATTTTTAAAATCAAATATATATATACACACACACACACACGTCTTAAGATGTCTTAGGTTAACAACATACTTATCAAATAGAATTTTGAGAACCAATGGTGTCTTAGGGATTGTTTGTTTAAAGCTGAATGGAACTGAATGGCTGAATCGGTCAGTGCGTTTGTTTTAGTTTGAATGACTGAATCGGTAGATGTATGAGTTGAATGGTTAAGTCAGATTTTTTTAGCTGAATGAAGTAAAAAAAAATTAAAAAGAAATTTAACTATTATATCAAGTAATATTAAATAAATTTACAATAGTTTTAAATTTTTTTCAGAGGGATAAAATAATAAAGTTTTGTCATTCAGATATTTCAATTATCAAATATATTTTTTTATTCAAATTTAACTTATTTAGATTCAGATTCAACTCATTCAAATTCAAATTCATTAATTTTTTATCAAACATCCCTTTAATCCTATGAGTATATTTGAGGCAATGGGACCATTATGTTAGTATTCAGTAATCACATTACTCGTTCCAAACGCACAAATTCAAATAAACTTAAATTCATGGTTCGAGGAGTTTTTTTTTTTTTTATAAAAAAAGAAAACTTATTTAGTTTTCCGGAAGTCCATTACGATATTTAAAAAAAATTGTTGAAATATGAGAATTCGAGTGAAATAAATCAAACTTTACCTTTATTTTTTTTTTCTTCTTCTTGTTTTTGTCTTTAGAATCTTACTTGTTTTCATTTCAATGCCAAAATCTTTTGCGCGCTATTAAGTAGCATGAGAAACACGACTCGGTTTCAGATGAACACGTCAGTGTCATTACCAATAGCATCCTATGTATAATCTACGTGCTATGTCTGCGCGTGATAAATAATCCACTTAAGAATTAGAAGTTTCCAATTTAAGACCGCATAGACGAGGAAAGTAAAATTAGAATAACAAATAAACAAAAAAAAAAACAATTTACTTTCTCTCTTTCTTCCTCTCTCTCTCTCTATACGGACACAAACGAAAAAAAAGAGCCCGCAGGAGAGAGAGAGAAAGAGGTGAGAGAGTATCGAAGGATCGATCACTGGGGTCTTTTCCATCTCTGATTCAATTTATACAGAGAGATATTTTAGAGCGATAGTATCAAACAGAATCGAAATGCCAAGAAATTTGAAGAGAGAGAAAGTGGATATAACACAACGGGAAGATGTGTATACGTGGGTTCCAACGAAGAAGCCTTTGTGAATGCTAATTCTGAATCTGAATTTTGATTCAGTATTGTGAAGCTAACAACAAGGTCAGAGTTCCAATTTCCTCTCTGTATAAACTCGAATTTTGTCTCGCAGAAGCTTAAATCTCTTCAATGTCTGCTGTCTCATTCCAAATTTGTTTGAAAATTTTAAACTCTGAAGCAAGAAACTCCAGTACTTCATCTGTTTGTTACATTTGAGTTTGTTTGAGGTATACTAGAGAGTCATATTGATAGCGTGAGCTTCTTAATTTGAATAAATTGAAGTTTACTTGGAGTGACAGAGAGGTATCTTTTTTATGGTTTTTGGATGGTATGCCTTAAGATAAAGGGTTTTTTTTTTTGCAATTTAGTTTTGGGTAGTTAATAGGTTGAGTTCGGTGGATTGGAAGTTTAAAATTTTGGCAATTGAGTTTTGGAGGGAGAGTTAGTTGGGAACTGGGATCTTTGGTTATGGAAACGAAACCCTTGTAATCTTTGTGCCATTAGGGTTTGGTTTTTGAAGATGGGCTTTAGTACAGTGTTAACTTTAGTGATGTTGGAGGGGTTCACTCTAGTTTGGGAAATGAGATTTTCGAAATGGACCAAACCCTAATATAGTGCTTGTGTTGGGTCTCAAAATTTTAATTTTTTCGACAGTGGAAAATTGATAATCCTCTCTGTTGTGTATGGATTTTATGTGTTGAGAGATGCAACCACCACATCAGCACTCAAGGATCAATCTTGCTGAATTGAAAGCTCAGATGGTAAGGAAACTTGGACCGGAGAGGTCCAAGCAGTATTTTAATTATTTGAATAGATTTTTGAGTTTGAAACTAAACAAGGTTGAGTTCAATAAGATTTTTCTACGGATTGTTGGGAGAGAGAATATTCAACTGCACAATCAGTTTATTTGTTCGATTCTAAAAAATGCTTGTATAGCAAAAGTTCCTCCACCCGCTCATGAAGTGGAAGTTCTTAAAGCTACAAGAGCAGTTGGAAATAAAGAGCCTTCAAGTGATCTGTATCATAAAAATGGGTCCCATCCTACTACAAACCCGCCTCCAAATCATGTAGCTTTGTCAAATGGAGACATGCTGCCACTATCACCCAAAAAGGCCAGAACTGGAACTCGCGATCGGAGGGTTGGTGACTGTCGTAGTGCTCTTGGTCCAAATGGGAAGACAAACTTTATTTCTCAACAATCACCGAGCGCACAGTGCGGTGATTTTAATATTATTTTAGAGAATGGGGTGTTGGCTCCACCTGATATTCAAAGGGCAGTGCAGCATCATCAAGGACTCAAGCAGCAAACAGAAAATGAAGAGGAACTTTTAGGTGACCACTCAGCTAAATTGTCTACACTGTCAGCAGATGATACGGTTTCTGTACATAGCAAAGACCAGACGGAATTGCTCTATAAAACAGATGGGAAAGAGGCAGCAGCTAGGAGATTACTCCATCCTCCACTTGGCATTCCATTTTGCATTTCTAGTGTAGGTGGAGCCCGCACGGCATTGCCTTTAGCAAGTAGCAGTAAAGTTGTTAGCTCGTGTAATAGTGGTGGTTTGTTGGATACTATGACACTGAGGGAACACATGGAGCAGATTGCTACGATACATGGTCTTGAAGCAGTGTCAGTGGACTGTGCCAACATGTTGAACAATGGTTTAAATGCTTACTTGAAGGGTTTAGTTAGGTCTTCTCTTGAAATTGAGGGAGCCAGATCAGGGCGTGGGCCAGCGAGCCACAAACCCCACAAGCATCAGGCTCTGTTGAAGCTTGTTAACGGCATGCATGAACACATACCCCGCTTCCCAATTTCTTTGTTAGATTTCAAAGTTGCAATGGAGCTAAATCCGCAGCAGCTTGGCGAGGACTGGCCCTTACTGCTGGAAAAAATATGCACACATGCATTTGACAAAGAAATGTAAGACCACACTTTGTTGTTTTCCTGTTGGGTTTGGATCGGTCTGTAATGGATCAAAAGTCATGCTGGTTTCTTCATCCCTTGGGCAGTCTTGATGCAGTGAGTTCTCTTTCATGACCTTTTAAACCAGTCAACTGCCCTTGGACAAAAGATGTATCCCTGAGAAAATAATGGAGACGAGATCAGGAAACCTTTGTATTATCCTGCAGAAGAGTTTCTACTTGGTCAGAAAGCATATTTGACAGCAACCAATCTAAAGGGATTTGAAAAGAAGAAAAAAAAAGAATGCCTATACAGGTTGTTCTGTTGTAAGATTAGCATATTTTTCACTGCATATTTTTCTCAGTTTCTTTGTAATTTAGAGTCAATGAGGAAATTTAGAACAGTTTTGTAGGAATAATTTGTGTAGCTCAGTATTATAGTAAAAAGCTGAAATTACATGATGCAGTAGTTCTTGTGCATGTATTTTCAACTGTAAGCATTGATTGGAATCTCAACATTAACTACACGGTTCAATGATTAATCACGATTGATGCAGCAGTAAACCTCTCTGAGGTTTTAAACTCTTTACGGTCATTGGATAAACTTTGTCTGCCATTCTTGCAAAATCAATTGTATACTGGTGTCAGGATATCCGTATACTCCTACCCACGGGATTTTAGAAATAACTGACGGAATGTGTCTCTGTGTTTCCTCCCCCTACTCCTATCATCCCCCCTCCCCCCTCCCTCCAAAATAAATAAATAAATCCCATCATCCCAAAAACAGATCTGATTACTTTTTCTTATTGAATGTTATCACGTAGGTTCAAAAGACTGAATGCTTATTCATCCTTTTGTTTGTTGTTTCTAATGTTGTATTTACCTCATTCCTATAGAATGCTGAGACATGCTTGTTCCAAATCAAGAAGTTTAAGGATACTTGTTGCAGTACTATATTGCGTGCTTCTTCCCCTTCCCCCTGCCTTCATGTCACACCTTACTTGAAGAAGCTACATAATCATATTGAAGAGATGAAAACATTTGTTGTAGTACTTCATTCTTAATTTATCTTCTAGTTTTGGTCTCATGCATGTACACTGAGCTGATACAGGTCTTCTAGCCGTTTTTCATTTGTTTTTGTTCTTATGTGGCTTTGTCCTCGCTCACCAGAGTCTGGTCAAAGGCATACTTTTCCACTAGTACTAGGGGATTCACAAGTAATTAATCATGGCATGTCCTCAAGGGGACTTGAACTAGCGACCTCAAGGTTTATTCCTAGTAGGTCTTCTAGCCATTGAGCAGTAATTACTGATTATATAGGTGGATTAGCTGTTGAGAGGTAAGAACTATTTACTGAAATGTCATTATGGTTTGTTAGTTGGTGTTTACTTCATTTTTATTCAATTCTGTGGTGTCTTATCGGAAATTCCCTACCAATCTGTTAACATTTTCTTATTTTTCTTCTGTTTTTTTGGATGCATCATGTTTGGATTCTGGATATTGTTCCTGTTAAATGCATGGTCAATGTAAGAGATCTGAGCAATAAACCTGCACATAGTCAACTGAGATTTTGAACAGTGCAGTAGAGAATCCACCCCCCCCCCCCCCACCCCCACCCACACCCAAATCATCGTTTTTTCCCTGTTTAAAGTTGAAAACAAATGCAAATATTGTTACTAATAACATTACTTCTTTATCCAATTGAAAAAGACTGCTCATAATATCCTTATGTTGTGTGACGAAAGAGCTTTTCTTAGGGGATATAAAGGTTGCCTCTTTACTTAGGGTCAAAACTACCTATATATATAAAGGAAAAACACATCTTTCTTCATATCTGTTTATTATCTTCCTTGTCTGGCAACATGATGAATTTCTTCTTCTTTAGATCTAGTGAATCTTTGGCTCACAACTTCTTTTTACCTGTTTTAGTACAGGTTGGCATCTAGTTTTGGCGATTGACATTCTTGCTACATTGTGAGAAGATTCTGTAAGTTCTATGACTCTATGTATCCGCCTAACTCAAATTAGCTCTCTTTAATGTTCTGTTATTATGGGTTTCCATTTTTAAGTTGAACTTCTATAGTTTATTACATTCTCATTATTGATTTTCAAAGCTGTAGCTTAATGTTTTTAAGGTTGTGTTTCTTTTACACTGTTATGGTATTTTTAGGGGCTAGGTTTCATAATGGTAGGCAATTAGTAACAGTAAATATATCCTTACATGGTTACATTGTATATGATATAAAATAGCATATGGAGTTGGTGGAGTTTCACTGTGTGTGCAGCTCCACAAACTTGTAACTTGGTATATTTTATGCTATGCTTGTTTTAAGCTTTCATGGTATCTGTATGGGCTGGTGTGTAGTATACAATTAGTAACAGTGAATATACTCTTTCAAGGTTATATTGTCTATAATTTATGGCAGAAAATATCATGTATCCTTGACGTGGCTTCATTATATTTATTATATTAGGTTTAAAATACCTTTCAACTTAAGCAGTGTACAACGTTTAGGAGGTTTTTACTGGCTTATTGATAATCTTGGTGGAGTTTGGGACTTGAACCTTTGCCTTCACTGAGCACACAGAAACCTTGGGATCAACTCCAGGTCCACCAAAATTGGCAAAGTTAACGCAAAGTTAACTCTACCAAAATTGGTTCAAGTCTCTCCCTCATCTTCATTAATTCGGGATCACCACCAGATCCAATAAGGCCTAAGAGGCTGAGAAAAAAACCTTCACTGTATGCTTAGATCTAACATTATTTCGTGTGTTTTAATTTTTACTTACATTTTTTGTTTTTTTCTTTCCCGTGTTTTTTCAAGTTCCAAATAGTGCCTTGTAGATTTCCTTTTTGTTGATGTGGTTTACTGGGTATGGCCTAGGTAATAATTTTTTCCCCCTTGGCTAGACCCCCCTAAATAGGAACCAATCAAACCATGTGCCACGTAGGACTCGTCCCTACAGAGTAAACCCCAGCTATGTCTGCCAATACCACACATACTGGACAATTGCAACCACTACGGATTGGGACTGGCCACCTGAGGATCATTCCTCTTGGTGTTTTGGGCTCTTTGACAGTAAAATGAGATGATGTGAAGTGGTGTGCTTGGACTGATTTTACTTGATGGCACAAGTTGGAGCTAAATGTTGAATAATTTTTTGTGAAAAGATAGCTCTTTCAGTTAATGTTCCAGCATGTCGGTTTGAATACTTGAAATAGTATCATCTAGCTAAATAGGGACTATAGAATTAGTCTCTACAAGTGCTTTTACTTGCAGGTTGAATAGTTATACATGAGTATACAGGTAGCTGGTGAGATGGTATTAGATAGCTAAACAGATGAAATTTTAAAGTGCTAAATTACTTTTTGGATGCTCATGTACAACAGATGTTCTCATCTACACATCAGTCACAGATCACCCAAAGTTTTGACAAAAGTACAATATTGAGTTCACTAAATTTTCCACCCTGTATGACTTGATTTTGGATAATGGCAAAACATGGTATATTTACAAATGACTTCACCATTGTGACAGAATTCTTTATACTGGGAAATGGCAATAAAGGTGGACCGGGTATACATACTTAATATCATTTAGATATGGACACAGTTCCAATTTCTCCGATCCATATCATTCTCAACTGTTATCCGCAAGCTTGTGAATACTGATGCCATCCATGTTTTGTTGCAGGAGATTAAGGAGACAACTACTATTGTAGTATGAACCAGAAACACTTGTTAAGCTTGGTTTATGGAGAAGGATGAGGCAGCATCATGGTTGTCCCATACAAAAATCCTCCAAAATGGTCTTTGTTTCAACTTGGGGCGGCGTGAAATCAACTCTGATTCTGTTCTCCTAAGCATTTCCCACATCACCTGAATATCTTCATATCCACAGGTTTGTATATCATTGTGAAGCTTCAGAAGACCAGCACCTGACCAGAACAACCCCATGATGGAGACAAGAAGTAAGTATGATCTGTTCGAAACTGTTACTTTCTGATTTCATAATAACAAAAAGTTGATTGCACATTAATTACACCCAACGTAGATGCAATAGAAAGCATGGCTATATTTTTATTAGTTCAAAATTCTTTGCGAAATTTGACCTGCTCCTACACACACCAATAAAGAAGAGGAAAAAAAGGAAGAAAAAGTAATTACCCATTATCAAAAGTAAGTAACATCCATAATTAAAAATTATTCCCTACTCTGTATTCCACGTGCATCGCACTTTGACTATTTGACTTTAAATATACACTTGGTAATTTAAATATATTTACACTAAGATGGGTATAAAGTATTAAGAAATGCAATGTTACTTCATCTCTTTTGAACTTACCATCTCTTTTTAGCTTTAATTGCAGGATATAAACATATAATACAAGATTCAGACTATAATTTATTTAGTGTTGTATAAAGGGGTATAGAACTAAATGATGCAAAGGTTTGAGGAACATACTTTATTGGAAAGAAAGGTTTTTTTTTTTTTTTAGTAGGAAGGACCTAAGAAAGTAAAGGAGTCTTGATTAATATACAAGGAAGAGTGAGTTATTTAAGAGGCAAAAAGGTCATAGTTAGGGAGCTATCTTTTCCTCCTCATTTTGGGATGAAATGAATGATTTGGTGGGTCGGGAAGGAATGAGTGGGTGCCTTCCCTTCTCATTTTTCTTCTTGGGAATTAATTAATGTTAACACTATGCTATTTTTCTTACTTTTACTCTTTCCTCCTAAGTCCTACCTAACAGAAATGACTCTCAAGTTAGATCTTTGATTGATTGGTAGATAGTCATTAAAGTTGGTCCCCAACTGGCAAGCTGTTCCATACTTTCAAGAATCATAACTCGAGGAGTTGTGCTAGCCTAGTAGATGTAGCCAACCATTGTTGTATCTTTATTAAGAGCTTTGTTAATATTATCTCGTGTGTCAAAAGAAAAGATAAGAGAAATATCATCATATATATATTAGAAAAATGATTGAAACGGAAAAAGCTTTCACAAAAATGGTTATGAAACATGTTTATCGAGATTCCTAACTTGCTAATTGGTTGTTACAGTGATTTTGAGTATTATTGAAGTAGTTAATTTGTATAACAATTTATAGTAGTAGAATTGTAAAGTGTGATTAATTATAATAGTTAATCTGTTTAAAATTTATGATAGTAGAATTATAAAAGATCTCTCTATCTGTGATCGTTTCAATATAGGAATCACATTTCCTAAGAGCTTCCAGAAAATCAGAAAAATATTATTATCATGACTGACAAAATAATATCATAACTCCTATTTTTATTTTCTGTTGAATTAAGTTGACATAATTTCTACTTTATATAATTTTTATTATATTTCCGGGGGGCGATTAATTTGAATAAAGTGGCAATGATATAGGAATTGCTTTAAACGGGTTACGGAAGAAAGAAAAGAAAGCACTTTAGATAATTGTTCGAAGTTGAGAAAGATCGTTTTTGCTAAGCGCGAAGCAGCAAAGGGATCCTCGTGCCTCTGTTTTCTTCTAAAAATTAATGCTGTTATACCTGTAGTATGTACATGCATATCCGATCATCCGTATAAGAAAAAAGAAAAGTAATTAATTAAGAAGGATCGAGTAATAAGTTATATATATATATGTGTGTGTGTGTGTGTGTGTGTGTTGTTAGCCAAGAGTGTTTGGTCGTCAAGACTCAAAACATTCGACTTATCCCTCCGATTCGACTCGGTATTTCCCTCGGCCAGACCTTCCTAGGTACTAGCTCTTGCGTACTGTTAGTTTTGGACAGAAAGAGAGTAGTACTACGGAGGAGCAGACTTATGTTACCAAAACGTACGAGATTAATTAATTTCATAAAAAATATTAAGGCTTTGTTTGCAAAAATTATATTTAGGATATAACTATTAATTACAAGTGTCTTGTTTATTTTTAAATTTGAATTTTAGATTATTAATCCAGAGATTATAAAATGACTTGGGTGGTGTTTAATGCATCTTATCAACCCATCTTTTATTCGTTAATAGGCAAGTTACTATAAGTAGTAACTTGGAAGATTTCTTTTTATTTTCTGTTGAAATTGTAAATCCTACTTTAAATATTGTTTATATTTCCATTAATTTGAATAAAGTGAGAATGAACAATTGTTGCTCCATTTATGTACAATTTTGTCATTGTACGTGCATGTGATGCATCTTCTAATTAATTAATCTACATAAAGTTAGAGCAACTTCTTTACAAATTAGTAGAGATAGAAGATTGATTCAAAGGGGGAGAGGGAATGATTATTTGAATGATACCATAAATCATGACACTCAGAGACAGCAACTCCGAATGAATAGGGATACATATGACGTGTTATGTCAGTTACTTCGTACAAATGGTGTTCATGATTCAAAACAATTGTCCTTCTTTTTTGCATATATTTACTGGCCACCATAAGAACAGATTGATCAAACATACCTATCAAAAGTCAAGTGAGATTGTGAGCAAGTATTTTAATAATGTTTTAAAGGGGGTTTTACGTTTGCAAGGAGTGCTTCTTAAACCAACTACTGACGCATGCACTGATTATAGGTGAAAATGTTTTTAGGTAAATTTCAACTTAGATATTCAAAATAATTTCATTTGCATGCAAGTGTGTTCTTCTAATTAGTTTTGAATTTAATTTTTCTTTGTTTAGAATTGTCTTGGTGCACTGCTCTCTTAATGGAACCTACATTAGGGTCAGGGTGCCCCGAAAGAGTATCCAAAGTTTAGTAGTAGATTGCGACCAACGTGTTGGGAGTATGTACGCCAGACATGACATGATGTTCACTTTTGTCTTGTTGGGTTGGGAAGGCTCTGTTGCGGATGGTAGAGTGCTTAGAGATGTTATAACTAGAAGGAATGAACTACAAGTACATAGTGATAAGATTTAGTTTTATACCAAAAAGGTCTTGCATACTAGCCCAATTGGAAACAAGCCTTGAAGCATTATTCTATAAATAAATAAATAAAAAATGTAAGAAATTAGAAACTGAAAACTTTTTTGGATGGGGCAACTTTATTCTTTCCAACATTTATTTTGGTTTTTCTATTTCTTTCCAAATGTTGCTTTAAAGTTGACACAAATATTTTCTACTTCTGCTGATGGTATAACCGTGAAATAACCGTGAACAAGCCTGATCAATATATTCAATCAGAATTATAGAATTGTATCCACAAAAAAAGTTAGATTATGGTAAAGAGGGAGAGTTGGAATTAATATATCCTTGATGAAACAGTTACTTTACCAATAAAGGTGAATCCTTTCAGCTTCACAAATGTATTTATTTTAATTTGGAAGATCACCGGTTGCTAATCTTGCTCTCAAGTCCTTCCTAAGAATTTTACCAGATGGTGATTTTGGAATTGCATCAACGAAAAATACGCGATATATTCTCTTGTAGAACACCACCTGCATATATATATATATATATATATATATATATATATATATATATATATATATATATGGTGATTATATATTCTCTTCAATTCGTCTAATAATGGAGGCATGAGAATCGTTTAAATTGGTATTGATCCTGACCTGTTTTGAGATGAATTGCTTGACTTCATCTTCTGTTATGGTGGAACCGTTTGATCTCACAACAAAACCCACCGGAACCTCTCCGGCCTTATCATCTATCATGCTGAAAATATACCAAAAATAATGTTAAATAACACATCATTTACTTTCTGTAAATAAATTATAAAACAAAAAGGGAAGCATAAACAAAACTACTTATTACGGGATAACTGCAGCATCAGAGATATTAGAATGAGCAAGTAGCATAGCTTCAAGTTCAGCAGGGGCTACTTGGAAGCCTTTGTATTTGATTATTTCCTTTAATCGATCAACAATGAAGAGCTCATCATCGTCGTCGATGTATCCAATATCTCCGGTATGCAACCAACCTTCTTTGTCTATTGTTCTCTCTGTGGCCTCAGGGTCATTAAGATAACCTGAAATTTTTTTTATTGCTAGATGGTTACAGTTTAGGCAGCATATTAATTATCATGTACATAGTTTTAAGGGGAAGGGAGCAGTTTGCGCTTTACAGAATCATTGCAACAAACACCACAAATATTACTAATAATTAATGGGTTGATGGGATGTCAATGAATGTGGACGATTTTGTATATGTCAACAATCTTGAACGGCTGGTTGTACCTCTTAATTATAAGTTTGCATTGCAATTTATACCGTAGACCCTAAGTATAGTGTTGGGAAAAATCTATCTCTCAAAAATTATTGTCTTTGATAAATAAAATGTCAAAATTATCGGTACATGCAAAACAGATTAAACTAGTTGATAACCCGTGCAATGTACAGACTAGTTTGAATAATGATTTTAATAATTTGTTAGGTATTCATGTCAAAAAAAATAATGCATAATTCAGTAATTATTTTTACCCGTAAGCGCCTAATAACACTAATCAAATAGTGATATTTGAGTTTAATTGGAATACTAATTCCTAATAAATTTTTGTGCTAAATTAAATTAATTATAGTAATATTTGAAAAAAAAAACCTACACTATATATTTTAATTAATTAATTTAATAATGGTATTTTCAAATTTTAATTGGCTATATCTAAAATTGAATATCTTAATAAAATTATAATAATTAAATTATCTTACATAAAATTGCTCAAGATATATTATCTTAAACAATTTTTTAATAAAAATATTATAATAAGTTTGGTAGAACGAAAAATAAAAAATATTTTAGACTTACCTTCTCTTGTTAGAAAATAAAAATAAAAAAAATTATTTATGTGTATCATCATTTATGTGTATTTATATATAAGAATAGAAGAATAGATGAGTTATCAAATTAAGTGAGTTAACTCACTTAATTAATTAAGAGTGGACTCAGCTATTTTTCGAATTGATTTGATTTGATGATGTCGTCATTTATGTGTATTGAAGTATTGAAGTATTGATTGGGTGTGTTTGGAAGCCATATTAATTAATTGATTTGAAATTGATTGTCAAATTGATTTCAATTGATTGTCAAATTAATTAATTGATTTCAAATTAATTGGTTGTGATGCCTTTATATATAAGAATAGATTTGAAATAGAAATAACCAAGCACAAGACACTTATATTTGTTTGCAAGAATTACACTTGGGATTAAACACTAAGACTATTAATCTTAAGTGTCTTGTTTGTTTTTAAATTTGAGCTTGAAATTATTAGTTCAAAGATTAAAAATGACTTGATATAAGGGACTATTTAATACCATCTCCAACCATGTATTATAATAAATACCATTTGAGATTAAAAATTGCTAACAAAATTACACTCAATCTTTTTCTACAAATATATTACCTAATTATAAAAGATCATACCATCGATCTCGATATTTTTCTCTTGGAAGCTAGGCGTCAGCCAGATATGATATACCGTTGATCTCGATCTGCCATCATCCCTCTACTTTGAATTGAATGTTGTTTTCATCTATCTTGTGTAATTTGTAGGGGTGAGCATTCGGTTATAACCGAACCGAAATGACTATTCGGTTATAACCGAAAATCGAATTAACGCTAATTTCACTATCCGAACCAAAAATCGAAATTTACAACTAACCGAATTACCAATACTGAATTACCGAATGTACAATTCGGTAATTCGGATAATAACCAAACCTGTGCTCAACCTAGCATAATCCTTCAATTCTCGCTTCTCGATACTCAACCCAAATCAACCCAAATTCAACACACGGCGAAGAATCTTGTAATACCCCCTAAATCCTCAGATACCTATAAATCCAAGACACAACAAAGAATAATACCGCCCGAATCCACAAATCGATAAAAACCAAGACATCAATGAAAAGCAAGAAAGCACGCTTCCGATCGGGACCCAAATCGGACTCAAATCGAATCAATGGGGTGAAAAATCAATGGGCTCAAAATCGAATCAATGGATTCAGTGTTTGAGTTTCAACTTCCGATCAAGATATTTTAGAGAAAATGAGGAGATAGAGTGAGAGCCCAGGGAATGTCGAGTGTGAGAGTGAGAGAGAGGGGTTCTATTTGAGGGCACCGTGTTTTTTCTTATAATGCTCAAATGGGTTGAAGAATGGGCTAAAGAATGGGTTGTAGTCCGATTGGGTTGTAGAATGGGTTGTAATCAAGAATGGGTCAGTAGTATGTGATACAGTAGTCTGAATGTATGGGCAATAAAGAAAGCAATAAATTCGGTAATTCGGATACCCAAATAATCTATTTTTTAAAATCGAATCCGAAACCGAATACCGAACAATAAATCGGATATAACCGAAATTAGAAAAAAAATCAAAAAATTAAAATAATTCGGTTAAAAAAATTCGGTTGTGTTCGGTTATTCGGTTTTATCCGTTTTTTTGCTCACTCCTAGTAATTTGAAAAAAAAATAATTAAAGATATTCAGTAGAGGATGAAGGACTTGCATGCAGTAAAAGAAATTAAATATTGGAACTCTAGCTTTATCTCCTAACTAGTATGTATGTCTAAGAACTTAATTTGCTTCCAGAGAGGTTAATTTCAGGAGCTATAATATATCTGAGTTTTCCAAAAGATCAAGAGTTGCAACGATACAATATATATTACGTAATTGTATTTTAATAATTAAAGTTAAATTATATAATTAGTACCATTGAGCATTTAATTTAATAATATAACCACTTATTTAAAAGTTTATAATTAATTGTTCATCATTTTTTGATGTTTAAAATATTTTATTATTAGTAAGGGTATAATAGTCCAAATAATATTTTTTTTTATCCAATTCTTTAATTAATCCTGAAAAAAACAAACATAACATGAGATTATTTTAAGTTATCTCATGAATAATCTCGTAAAAAACAAACATGTGACTAAAATTATTTAATCCCATATATTATAATCTCGGCATTATAATCCTTGCAAACAAACAAGACCCGAGATTTTTACATGAAAAACCCTCTAAAATTAAGAGCTAAAAATCGCGGTCCAAAAAATCCACTATGATAAACTGAGAAGATACAAAGATACCTTAATTTAAGTAAACACTCAAATTACCTCACTACAATAACCCTGTGATGGAACACAAACAACACACCCAGTTATTTAATCTTTTTCTCTCTTGACTTTCTTTAATTTTCTCTCTCATCTTCCCTTTCTCTTTTCTCTTTTCTCTTTTCTCTCTCGAATGGGTTTAGTTCTCCCCCACTCTTTGCTCAACTTGCTTTGGATGGATGTGTCTCTCTATAAAAAAAAAGGCCAAATCCTTTTCTTGATTCTCCACCTCCTTTTTCCACCTTGAAATTACTACATATATGTATAATATACATATACCACATGTTCATACACTCCTAAGTAGCCTACAAGAAAAAGTGAAGACTTAAGGCCAAGAGCTTAAGGCCATTTAGTGCTATTAACTTCCTTCTGACCCCCCACAATTTATTTCCTTGATTTATAGGTGAGAATCCAACAATCTCCCCCTCCGAACTCATAAGAGAAGGTATTTACTATGACCCTCTTACTTCGAGTCGATTCTTGTATCAAACAAAGATCTTGAAAAAATTGTTTCAACCATGACATTTCATTTCCAACTCAGTTGTAGATAAAATAACACACTTATGCAATTTAAACTGTCATAACATAGCTCCCCCTACAAAAGTAAACAAATACTCTGAAATAGATTTCTTCTCTTTGAAACTTACCATGTCTGATTCTGTATAACCTTCCAAGACTGAATTTGCACACCAAACCACAACTCCTCACTTGGAGTTAATCTCAACGAAGCCTTGACTCAACTCAAGCTTCTTGGAATTTTCAATTTTCTTCATGCCCAACTTTATTTCATCGACGTGGCTCTTCTTAATGAGAGGATCTAACTCAAACTTGACAAATTGTTGTTTCCTAAATTCTTTCACAACCGCTTTGTACCCTGGTTGCGAGTAATCACTTTTCTTCTTCACTTTTGGTACCCATTTAAAGGGAAGAGCTTTCTTCTCGTGGTTCTCATATAAGGTTTTTCTTCCTTCTTGCATGACTTTGTACCACATTTTTTTTCACACAACTTCTCTTCTTCAACACCTTCCACATGCGCCCGCATTGTGTAAAGAGTGTCTACCTTCTTTCCTTTAGTCACCACCAGAGACCCATTAGTGAGCTTCCACTAACTTTCACCAAAGTAACTATTATAACCATTCTCATCAAGCTTACAAATAGACATCAAATTAAGGCGGATATTCGGAACATGTCTGACTTCTCTAAGCATCAACATGCCACCATTTTTAGTCATCAGATAATATCTTCAATACCGATAACCTTGGATGCACTAATATTTCCCATCCGCACATAGCCAAAATCACCACTAGTGTAACATGTGAAGATCTCACCATGCAAAGTAACATGGAACAAAGCATCCGAATCAATAACGCATTCATTAACTTGGGCACTTGGGTTTACCATCACTAACAATGGATACATCAACGTCAAATAAATACACAATTGAATCTTTATCCTCATCTTTTTCTTTAAATTGTATCTATTTTAAAAATCCGCACTCTCGCCTTATATTACATGGCGGTGAAAACAAATTATCTTTTTTCCTCTCAACCTTCTCCTGAATTTTTCATCTTCAAGAGAGCGCTTCTCTCTGTTTCCGCCACTACTCTACGCGACAAAAACTTGTGTTTGTGTCTCAAAATTCATACCATGCTCTTTTCGTCTTGTCTGATCATTGACTATCCTTAACCATCTGCATGATCAGCTTTCCTTCCGGAGTTGAATTACTTAAAGACACCACCAAAGTCTCCCAACTATTTTGTAACGAACTGAGAAGCAAAAGAACCTAAATCTCATCATCAAAATTCAACTTCATGGTGGACAGCTGGTTCACCAAACCTTGGAACTCACTCATATGCTCCGATACACTGCTCTCATATTTGTATTTCAGATTCACAATTTTTCAACTCACAAAAGTTTTATTTTGTACACAATACATTCTTCTTTTCGTACATAAACTCAAGTGTTATCCATAGAGTATGAATATTTGTCTCCTGCAAAACATAATGAAACACACTTTGATCAATCCACTGTCGGATGTGACCTATCTTTCTATTCATCTTTTTTCGAATCGACCTCAGATTTAGTCGTGGGCTTCTTTCCCTCGAGCTCCAACGGATCATACAAATCCTTGCAATAAATGATATCCTCCATTTTGAGCTTCCAGATCGAAAAATTTGAAGAGGTCAATTTAATCATGGTTCCAACTAATTCCTCCATAAAATTAATCAAAAATAATTGAGCAAATAACCTTTAAATAACCTTTAACTCTAATACCACTTGTTGAGAAAAATCACCTCTCAAAAACTGTTGTCTTTGATAAATTAAATGACAAAACTATCGATACATGCAAAATAGATTAAATTTGTAGTTCCACCAAAATAATAATCACTGCGGAAAATATTAAGATAGAAATAACCAAGCACAAGACACAAAGATTTTTAAGTGAAAAACCTTCTAAAACGAAGGAATAAAATCACGGGACAATCTCCGAAAAATTCACTATGATAAACTAAGAGAATACAAAGATATTTTAATTTGAGTAAACACTCAAATTACATTACCACAAGAACCATGTGATGAAACTTAAACAACACACCCAATTGTTTAATCTTTTTCTTTCTATTTTTCTCTCGATTGCTCGCCACCTTTTTCCATCTTCATATTACTACATATATATATATATATATATATATATATATATATATATATATATATATATAGTCGGTGGATTTATTAAGAGGCGCGTTATGCAATTGCTCCTGCTGATTTTTTTTTTATAAATATAGGAGTAGGGGCAAATATATAAGTGAATAAGTTTAAGGGGATAGATTAATGGAAGAGTTAAACTTGGAAAGGGCAAAAAAATATTCATTCATATTCTAAATAGAAGTACAAACAAACGTATATTCATTGTGTATACTAAATTGTATCTAAATATTTTTTTATTTAAAATTTATTTTTTAGTTTAAATTATGAATATTTATTGTAATTTATAAACATTATTATGATTAGTTCAAATTTTTTATTATTTAACTTCAACAAAAAATTAAGTTAAATTCGTCCCTGTTGTGAAAATTTTTTGAATTCGCCCCTACCATAACACATGTTCATATACTCCCAAGTAGCCCCCAAGAAAAAGTGAATGCTTAAGGCCTAGGGCATTTACTTCCATTAACTTCCTTGTGACCCCCGTCATTTATATTTTTTGAGTGTGCTTAGCATGAAATTAACTTTGATCAATTGATCAATATAGTATCGACACGCAAATCAAAAAGTGATTTCTCTTTGCATGTCAACACTATATTAATCAATTGATCAACTTATTATGAAATTAACTTTACGATAATCAGATACATTTCTTTAATTTATGGTTGAGGAACCAACGTATACTTCGCAATCCAAAATGTACAACTTACATTGAACGACTTACAAAAATAAAACCATCCACAATCATTTATTTCCCTTTTTCACTTAACAACTAATTGTTTGATCACAAGCTGAAAATTAAAAATTAAAAATAAACAATTGTTTGGTGTATATTACTCTCTCTGTTCTTTAATATAGGTCGTTTTAGGGTTGTGCACAAGTATTAAGATAATAATTGTATAGTATTAACTATAATATCAATTGTCTATATTATCCTTGCATTGGAAGAAGAGATTGTTATTTATTGGACAAAAAATATTGAGAAAACCAAAGTTACCTATAATATTTGGGATACTATTAAAAACTAAGTAATTAATGTTTACTTAAAATTCTCAAACGACTTATATTAAGTAATAAAAATATTTTTTTAAAACGATTTATATTAAGTAACGAAAGAAATACTTTTTTAATAATATCTACGGGTTTGAACATCGCCTTTATGGACTTGGTAAGTAAGCCTGCAATGCTGACATCCACTGGGTCGGCCACCAGTCCACTACAACCTTTCGAGCAAGAAATACATATTGCTCAACAATAACGCCAACGCCCCCAACAACGATTGTTTATTTAAAAAAGAAATACATATTGCTCAAGTAAAATTATTAATTTTATATAACCTTTCCATTCAATTTTAAAATTTTATCCGGCTCAAAAAAATAATCCTATTTGTAAAAAAATCGTGAATTCATATTTTTGTATCATGTTTATCTTAAAATGTATCTAGTGTCTAACTTAATAATGAAAGTATTATAACGACAAATTTGAGAAGTCATTTTACACTAAGTAAAAATGTTAATAGCTTTTAAAATAAATATTTTTAGATGAGATTTTTTTGTAAAACGAATAGACTATTATAATAGTTTAGTCCAATAATACTTTGGTGATAAAAGACTGATTACAAAAAAATGATATAAAATTATGTGTATAGTGGTTATTGGTTATAATCATTGGGCCCAACCAGGTATGTCCACTAATTATAATCCTACACATCATGTTGAATCTAGTTTTTTGTAGTCATATTTTGTAACCGTAGCATTACTCTAATTTAATCTATTTTTTAATACAAAAATTTCTCTATAAGAGAGTAGGGATTAATTATTAGGATTTAGATAAATCTCATATTGATCTTAACCTCGTTAACTGGTCGCCATTTGGATGGGATACACTAGAAGAAAGATGACATTTTAGTAATAAAAAATTTCATTGTTATATAAGATCACAAGTTTGAGTTACAAAATACGACTATGTTCCCAAAAAATTCTCCTTCTAACCCCATCTCTCATGTTCCCACATCCTTATGATTAAATACAATAACCTACTACTAAAAATAAGTTGGGATACATCAATTATCTAGTGTGACAGACAAATACGTACCTAATGAAACAAAACAGCACTAAGTTTTACGGATAATCCAATGGTGTCATTAAATTGTAATCACCGAAAAAGAAATGGTCATCTTAAATTGTCAAACTCCAATTGGGGGACGGCAAGGTTGATTAAAAGTGACAAGTGTGTGAGATTGAGAGGACGAAGAGTAAGAGAGTCGATATAACTAAACTTGGAATCCCACAAATGACTAACAAAAACAATTATGGCATTCATTTCTCTACCAATTACGCCGTTCAACTAAGGTTTTTTAATCGAAAGTTCAAGAATCAAGATTGGCGCGCGAGCCCATCCCTTTTTTCCAATCAAATTACTAAACTCAAGCCAACATATACTAATATACACAAAGAAAATTTTCAAAATAAATGATATAGTAGTATGTCAAAATTATAAATTTTGGAACATAACCAACACCTGTTCCATTCAAATTTCTGAACCTAGTATCTAAACAATGTTATATAATGTGTAATTTCCGAGGAGAGTTAAATTTTTGAACTTCTAAATGATATAAATCCAAATATTTTTATCACAATATAAATCTTTTTCATAATGCAAATAACAACAAAATTAGAGTACATACCTTTCATTATTTGGTCACCCCTAATGCAAATCTCTCCGGGTTGATTCCGTGGAAGAGTGGCACTGGTGTCGGGATCCACAATCTTCATTTCCGCATTCCTTACCACAGTCCCACACGCACCCGACTTCATCTCAAATGCTTCCTTCGCAAATGCCAAGCACATTGACAGCACCGGCCCTGCCTCAGTCATTCCATATCCCTGCGGTTTTTTAATATTCCACTAGACTCATTAATCAATATCAATTAATTTACTATTATTGCTTCATCTACAGACTACAATTAATTAATAATATAGATATATGCTGTCCAATTCAAAAATCAATAACTACTGGACAAGAAAATGAAGTTCTGGTTAATTCTAAAGTTCTCATATTAAGTTATACTTATTTGATTTGCAGTATTGTGTGAATTTATATTTCTCTTTTATTATGTTTTTTTTTTCTCCCTATTTTACGATAATCGATGTTGATTACTCCTTCCTTTCCACAAATCACAAAATAGCCTCACTTAATTCTTATTATAATTCATTTGTAAATCCTAAAATTCAAAGATAAATAAGACGTTAATTTTTTGTGAAACTTGTATGAAATTCATATTTATTGATATCCCAAAAAAATAAAGGAAAAGGGGATGAAGTCGGGTCCGTACCTGACCAACTTTAGCATTAGGAAACTTGGCTCTTGCAGCATCTTCAAGATCCTTTCCTAATGGAGCAGCTCCAGACATGACGGTCCTCACTGAAGACAAATCGTAATTATCAACAAGTGGACTTTTAGCAATTGCCAATACGATCGGCGGCACAAACGGTCCAATTGTCACTTTATACTTTTGTATCAGTTCCAAAAAGGGAACAATATAAAACTTCTGCATAAGCAAAATCGCGGCACCAGCCCTAAGCCCACAGAGCAACACCGAATTAAGCGAATATATATGAAACAAAGGCAACACACAAATCATCACATCTTCGCTATGCATATACAAATTCGGATTGTCCCCATCAACCTGTTGCGCTACACTTGTAACAAGTCCCTTGTGTGTCAACATCACCCCTTTCGGAAGCCCCGTGGTCCCGGAGGAGTACGGCAGCGCCACCGTGTCTTCGGGATCAATGTCCACCTCCGGCATGTCTCGTTCGTCCGCCTCCGTCAGCACCGAGAAATGCAAACAACCCTCGGGAGGCGAGTCAATAGTAATACACACGATTTTCAAATTATTTTCAGGAGCATAGTCTTTGACTTTTGGAACGTAACAAGCTTTTGTAATTATTAGTTTTGCATTTGAAGCCTTGGCTTGTTTAATCACCTCGGGCAGTGTGAAAAAGGGATTAGCCATGGTTGATGTGGCACCGCGATAGGATGCACCTAGGAAAGCGAAGACGAATTCGGGTGTGTTTGGTAATAGGAGCATGATCGTATCGCCTTGTTGGATCCCGAGTTTGTTGAGGCCGGAGGAAACCTTTCGGGAAATGAGCTCAACATCGGAGTAAGTGTAGATTTCATCTGTGGCGCCATTTATTAGACATGGTTGTGAACTAAATTTGGAAATATTTCCGAAACAATATGAATGTAACGGCAGATGTTTGGGGATGTATATATCGGGGAGTTTTGATCGAAATATTATATCTTGTTTGCCTGTGTTGGTATCCATTGGAATTTGGAAGTGGAATGGAGAAAAAATAAAATAAAATTGGGAGCGAGCGCAGCTGTGTGCGAATTGGGTTTTTCATGGCGAGGAACATAAATAAAATGCGGAAATAGCAAGGTTGGTGTAAAGGAAGGAAAGGGGGTTGGTGAAGGGGAGTTGATGGGGATTTTGGGTTTTGTTGGGGGGTAAAAGTAAAAAAAGAAAAGAAAAGTGGAGGTGAGTTGTGGAAGTTTGGTTGGTGGAAAGGTTTTGGGGGGGGGGGGGGGGGGTGGGCTTAGGTCATAGGTGGTGTCGAGGATGTAAAGTTGAGTAAGGAGGAGCATGTGATGTTAGCCTTACCGACCGTGCTATAAGCCGTTTCCGGTGGGGAGTCCTTCTACGGCACATTGTTGTAATAACATTCTAGTAATATTTTTTTATTTTTATTTTTTTTTAAGTACGTTTTCAAAAAATATATAGTATTTATTTTTATACTTAAAATATTATTTTTTGTAAAAATTTCGGTTAAAATAAATACTATATATTTTTTGAGAGATACTAAAAAAAATTGTCGCTAGAATGCACTATCCCCCTAGACTTATTATTCCGGTGGTAGTGGTAGCTGTAGCAATAGCCGTAGCGGTAGCATGTGATGATCGGCCTATAACTTTTGGTACTTGTCGGATTCGAATCAAATAAAATAGAATCTCAATAGTCAATATACATACTACAGTTGAATGGAAACCGATCACAGTATGATACTGCATTTTGGAGATTATTATCAACTCTTTTACATCGAATTAGTTTTATTTGCAAATTATATAAATTCTAAAGATATATTTACTCCTTGGGTATTTAGTTTAATAATGATCACTACAATCAGAAAATCAAGTTATATGATGGTCGGCGAGTCGCTATATAGATAAAAGATCGCATATTTAGGATATAGGATATATGTAAACCTATAACATCGTTCTTTTTCTTAAACCGTCATGAAGCCGAAAAACTCCACTATATAGCGACAGTCTTTTTCTTATAATGGATAACTGATTGATGAGCCGCTATATCTTCCCCAAATTTTTAAAGAAAATGTTGTTTCTATACAATAATTTTTATTTATTTTACCGCTAAGAAAACATAACCACATTCAACCATCCAATCAATATAACATTTACAACTAAAAGAATAAAACAAATAAAGTCTATTAATGTATAATATCATCTAAATATACATAACTATCCAAAATATCATATTATGTATCAAAACAAGACATAACCAACAAAGACATTTAACATATTTTTAGTATCACATCTAACAAATTTTCATCAAAAATAGTGTTACATATAACAAATTTCCAAAGAAGACGTGACATGTCACAGTCCTCTATAGATTATTTGATCCGCTAATATCACCATTATCTCCTTCGTATCGATCCTACAAATTAATTATCAAGTGAACTTGTTAATCCATAAAAACATAATGATAGCCCCAAAAATTTAAGTATAAGTGAAGTGAGAGAGCAACACCGATTGTTGGATCGAGCATTTGAACTCGATGAATTCTTCATAAATTCTCGCCATAATTGATAATAGTTCATCCACTTTCCTCAAAGATCATCTCCTTTTTCCCGCACCTTTTCAACTCAAATTTTCAATTCTTGATTCTCACGTTGTACCTCATTATTTGTGTCACGAGGCCCCCAAGTGTTTGTAGTCAGGCACCAACTCCACCTCGTCAAGTCTACCATGTCGCTCCCGGTCCAAGAACTTGTGGTAAGTATATCATTCCGTCTCAGATTATCGCTTTCACCAAATGATTCCCGAGTCTTCTTTAACTCAATAATTTTTTCCCTGTGAAAATATATAAGGCAAATTATACACAACTTAAATATACAAGGCAACTTAAATATACAAGGCAATTCAACATAACTTAAAGAAGAGTAGCAAATAATAGTAGTAATTCTCATATGTTATTCTATTCCACTTACTTAAATGTTCCTTCTTTCTATATTGGTTACCTATTTAGACATTGTTTTGAGATACCATCTTGTATTTAGCTTCCTCGAGTATTGAAAATTAAAATAATAATACACTACAACAATGAGTATTGAATTTTAAAGAGTGAGAGATTGATTTTTCATCATCGCCACATTTCCTTTGCTCTTCCTCATCGGTTGCATACACCCCATATGCAAACAACAAACATATAGCTTGAAAATTAAAATAATTACACTAATACAAACTAGAAGAGAAGTAACACTATATTTGTTGAGGTCTATATGATATTGTTTCCGATATTCTTTTCTCGCCTATGAAAAGTCTTCCGAGTTGTTCATTCCCCGATCTTAGGGGAGAGAATTAGTCCGATAAATGTCAAGTTCATGACATCATATGTTTAGCTAGAACCGCATGTATGGCTATTTTGACTCTACTTATAAGGTTGGACGTGCATTGCTTTGTCCCATATACAACATGTTCAATGACATTAATTTAGTGTGTAATATAGTAGTCGGCAACTATTTATGTAGAATCATTCAATTTAATTTATTCATTCGTCTGTGTTTTTATAAAATGAAATGGTCTCTATTTATGCTTACTAATTTATTTTGTTGATCTTTTGGGAATTTGATACTCTAGTTTAGTGACTAATTTATTAATGAACAAATTAAAGGTCTATGCTTCTAGAACATATTAAAGTAGGAAGTTTTTCTTGGTGCCTCCATAATGTGACTTAACTATATTCTTGTAGGATCACAAGATTTAGAATCAAAAGGCCAGTGTTTAAATTCATGTAAATGAATGCTCTAAAACAAACTCACACACACATACAGGGGATAAAGAGTTAAAAAACCCATTGTTTGAGGATTGATAAATACGCACTCACATTCGAGGATGCTCCCAGAAATTGAAAGTATCACTTCGAGTGTGGACTCAGATATACATATCTGCCGATCAATCTCTTTTTTATTTATTTGGTACTACAAATAAAACAAAAAATAGTTCATAATTAATAATAATACTCTATTTATAAAAGTCTAATACATGATTAACGATAAAAAATATTGAAATAACATCAAATATTACCAATTCACGCTTTTTTTTTGAATTGATTTAGTGCCCAAATGTATGACCTACCAACAATTTTTTTTCGATTTTCACAATTTTTGTTGCTATATCCTCGCATTGTATGTATTTATAAATTAATAATAATATATAACAATAAGTAAGAATTGATAATACATAAATTAGAATAAACACAACCTCACAAGATCATCGCTAGCCAATAATCAACCAACGCAATTTCATTGATTAGGATTTACTCGATCATTGTTGATAGTATTCGCCATCGATTTGGCACTACCACCACCGTGCACAAAATTATTACTCTTTAAGTTAGACTTCCAATCTCTCCACCTATTGCTCATGATAGTCACCGCTTTTCTCTTAGCATTGGGGTGATCTGTGGTAATCGCTTTCTACAACAAACAAATTTACCGCATATATTAGTTTGTTTCAATGTGCTTAATGTCAAATTCTATAAAATGGTATGATTAATAACCTGAATTTCATCCCAAGCCCTCATCATGTTAGCCTCTCATTATATTGGACCATGTTGGAGTACTTATTGAAAAATTCTCCATCATGAAAGCAAGACACCCGAGAAAAGTGGTTAACTTATCGGCCTCTCCCCAACAGTCGACCATTTGCATCATAAATTACTTTCTTGGGTGCATCGATATTTGACCATAATTTTGCTCCCATCGTTGGTCCACGCTTCTCTCTTAGGTCGAGAACCTAAAAGAGAGAAAGAATCAAGATATATGAACTAAACAAAACTAAAATATAACATGAGGAACAACTTTCAAATGGTATACATAGACAATATAAAGGTGTATATAGTAGAGGTCAGACTGATTTTGTGTTTTAACCGTTAGGGCTCTTAAAGTACTTGATATTTCATAAATCCAACAACCAAGTATTGATGATGCAAGTAGTAGTGATTTGAAATTTTTTGGGTGAAACATCTTTATCTCTATGCTTGTTTTTGTGTAAACAAGCCGTAATTTCACAACACACATCATCACCGTAATGTTTTTTTTTTAGTTTAGCTAGTTCATGTTTTGCATTATCTTATATTTTACAAATCAATAGTAATTTGATAGTGACACACTTGCTTTAAAATGGACCATTTTTGACAAATTCTTGGTTGCCATTTGATTCAAAACAAAGGTTTTGGGTCTTTCAAGATAGAATCATTCAAAATTTATACAAGCTAAAGTAGTCATCTTAAGTCATAATACGATCTATACCATTTGAGCTTACGTTATTCGTAAATCAGATAATATCGCAAGACTTTCTATTAAAGAGCAAAACCTTCACAAAGAATCTTCAAATTTTTGTAATTTGTGTCATGTCATTCCAACCCCAAAGAAGCTATGTCAAGGAACCCGAATAATGATCAATAAATTTCTCCTCCGCTTTCTTTACTTATGCTTGATTCACCGCAGTTGTAAATTTCGCTTTTTAATCAGTCCAGATACTAATTCACTATTCCTCGACACAAGTCCTACCTGAATAAAGAAACTCTTCTCTCGCTTTATATGTCTCTAAAGACCTAAAACCTTAAAGCTATGACCGTCCAAAGAATTTTCGGCCCACTTCTAAGCACAATCTCATGTGATCTTCAAAGGTTCACGATAACTCAAGAAATAAGATCACTTTCTTATTAATATTCACAAATATTAATAATAGCTCCAAGTCGACTTGGAACACATCCTTCGCCCCTTCCACGACTAATAAAAAACCAAAACCCTATCCCTTTCTTACACCCTTACAAAACCATGAAATACCTAACACTTCATGAAACCGAACACACAAATGCATAATAATTAACCCGTGAACAAACTCAAACCAACAAGCAATCAAACATCAACTCTAACAACTAGGTATCAGCCTATTGAATCCTTTATTCTCAACCAAATTTTTTCTAAAGTCATATCCTCGGTCAATTCAAGGCATCAAACTTACTCTCAACTTCAACTCTTGCCGCCTTCTGACTTCCACGCATTTTCACTACGATGAAGTAGTCCTCCTTACCTAAATGTCGGTTCTTGTACACCATAAACATGGTAATCAAATCTCGTGTTATCATTTGCTTATTTTATCTTCACTTGATAACATTTCCAATACCCGATAAATCTTCCTTTGTTCGCATATACGATTAATATGTTGAGCAATCGCTTTTATTCATGTACAAAAACATACTCATAGAATGAATATTGATATTAACTTTTGATTTGTAAATCACACATTTTATAACCCTTTTAATATGTAGGAGCTAAGGAGTAAGCCATGTCCTTTAGTCCCGGCAAGATTTTATAACCCTTTTAATATGCACATTTTATTGTTGAGATTTTTGTCACTTTTCCAAATATATGTCTATACCTAAAACACTTGCTCAAGAGTTTTTTTTCTTCTTCATTAAACATCAATGTCAGATTTTAAGAAAATGAATGTGACTATATGTGCAATCTTATCGGATTTTAGGTGCTAGTGTTTATGAACAAGCTCAGAACTGTTAATTCTCATGACAATGCAAGTATAAGTGTAGATATATGCATGGTACCTTCAACATTCTCATGAATACTTTCCTCCTCTACATGTGGTTCATCTAAGCACGGATCTCATTATCATTAATTTCCTGCCATCGAATAGCTTAGACGAGATCTAGACGCTCTATTATTAGCCCATTAAAGCAACCCGAGAAACAAAAATATGAATGTGACACTCAGTAAGAAAAGTTATTAGTTAAATCTAATGAACAAGAGAGCTTTCACGCTATTAGTTAAATCAAACTAAGTCCCCAAAATTAACAAATACATCCAAATGAAATACATCCAAAAATAAGTCAAGCTAGCTAATACAGTAAATTTGTAGACACCAAGGTGGGGCAGAGGGCGTTAGTAGTCCATTTAATTTCCGCTTAGTCCAATTTGATCTTCAAATCTACTTACATTGAAATGTCGACAAAGAAGTGTGTTTAAAACACTAATAAGATGATGTAGAAAACAAAGTAAAAGCTATACTACATCTTTTGATATTTGCTAGATATTTGCTAATAGTCTAGATATTTGCTAATAAGACAAGGAGCACCAAGATATAATATCAAAACGGATCTATCAAAGTGTAACGGCTTTCTTTTTTGAGAAAATGGACAAAGTGTAAAAAACAGATCTATCAATTGTGATGTTTATCCTCTTCATTCTTCGTCATCTTCATTTTCCTCACTATCACCCTCCTCTTCATCTTCGGGACCCTCATCTTCTCCTTCATCTTCGCTTTCGCCTTCGCCTTCGCTCCATTCTCATCTTCATTTTCATCAACAATATGTTCAATCATTCGCCTTTTGAAACGAGATGTATCAATTTGAGATCCTAGTTTTCGCCACTTTCCCTGGTCTTTTTCGTTCATTTTCAACTAATTCAAAGATCAACGCCATTCCTAACCCAATTTATGTTTTCAATATCAACTTCGCAACCTGGAGTGATGAATTCTTCATCGGTATTGGGTAAATCGTCACTATCGTAATCTACTTCAAAGATCTTCACATAAATCTCTCTTGTTTCAGATAACCACACGCCAATTGTTATCCCTTTGATCATCAACATAAAATATTTGTTGAACCCGAAAGCAGCATTACAAAGGGCTCATCTGGTTGAACCAAACTTTTGATGATTTACAAGCGCGAAGCCATAGTCACCGGCCAACCCTCTATCACGTGCTAAACCGTCATACCACTTACATTTGAATAGAACAACTTTTCCGATCCATAATAATCTAATTCAACAACATCTTCCAAAATACCAAAGTATTCAACTACATCTTCCTTAGATTTCGATCTCAGCAGATGAATATCCACGAGTAGTTAAGTACCACATATACCCCACTATTCTCGCTGCTCTCCTTACTCTCACAACTTGTCGAATGGAATCGATACCCATTTACCAAATAACCATCTCCTCTCCCGCCTATCAAATTTGGGCCAAATGCAAGAGCTTGAACTTCCTTTCAAGCATCGTTATTCATAGTTGCCATCTACAAAATGGTAGCGATATAAGCAAATTCCATCCATTTATTATTAATAACCATTACAAAATTTTGCATAAAATTACGCTCAAATAATGTAGTACTTACATAATTCTTAAACCATTCAGAAATTCCTTTTCTTAGCATTGTCAATTTCCTCAAGGCGTCGGTTTTTTGCTTACGCTTTCCACGTCGCAACATATATATGAATCTTGCCAAATACTACAAATAAATAAACAAATTAAACAAATTTTTTTCATCATAGCTAGTCAAGGCAACATAAGTTATTAATATTTCAACAATAAATGTCATTCTTTATTTACTCACCTTAGATACGACTCAACCTCTCAGACAATTAAATAAAGACATACAAAAAGTGCACTCTCGACATCATCGCTACATAGAGTACAAACTTTTGGGACATTAAGAAATCGACCTATGTTTCTAAATACAGAGAGAATCTCTTTTCCTTGTTCATATCCAAATTTCATTTCTTCCAACTCGCTTCCATGCAAAGATTGTTTTGACTCAAATATCTTGAGCAAAATGTAACACATTCTTCAAAGAATATACCCTTCTACAATCAATTCTTCCGGACGACTTTCTATTGCGAATATACCCTTTTAACTTGCCCATGTATCTTCAAAAGCCCACATTTGTCGATATTTAACATTTCCACTATATCTTCGCTTCTTCAAATGGTGGACACACAAATGTACCATTATATCAAAGAAAGCAGAGGAAACACCATCTCAAGCTTGCAAAGTATTAACGAATTTTTTTTTCAACCGCTCATAATCTTCCGATGTGTTATAGTTGGAACATAATTCTCTCAAGTAGTTACAAAGTTCAATTATTGTTGAGCGCGTATATGTCTAGGCAAGTTTGGTGTACATCGTATTGCTATTGAAGTAATTGTTGCATTAAAATACGGCAATCGTGACTTTTAAGACCGAGATCTCGCCCCTTCAAATTGATGCAACGTGAAATATTTGAAGCATATCCATCAGTACCTTAACATTTTTCAACACTTGCAAGAAATCATGTCTTTCTTTCTTAGACATCGAGTAGCTTGCAAATTCTAAAAAGGTACTTTTGAATTGCTTTTGTCAGACGGGTATCGATGGAGCTCTCTCTTATACCCATTTTCATCAAGTCCAATCGTGCTTTTAAATTATCTTTTGACTTTCCTTGCACACTCAACAATGTCCCAATCAAAGCTATCACAAATGTTTTTGGCAATGTGCATTCCATCTAGATTGTGGGCGCAACAAAAGGTTCCGCCAATACGGCAATTCAAAGAAAATAGATTTCTTCCTCCAATTATGTTTTGAGTCATGGGAATGGTCTTCGTAAGCAGTGGGTGTCTTTCCAAAAGTGACATTAATAGCATTAACTTGTTCAAGAATATCAAATCTCGATGGCACCAATTTGCTTCACTATGGTCACATTCTCCGTTAAATCTTCGTATCAAACCTATAACTACGACCGACTCCGTAAAAACAACGATGCCTCGATATAACATTCCTTACTTTGCAATCTACAAGAACGAGTGTTCATTTGACATGATGGACAAGCTAACTTACCTTTAGTACTCCAACCGCATAACATAACATAGCAAGAGTCGAAAATCACTAATTGTCCACAACAAAGGTCAAGCACGATTTGGAACTTTTGTACCGCTTAGATGATCATACGCTTCAACCCCATTACTCCATAAGATCTTCAACTCCTCAATTAAAGGTTGCATATACACGCCAATATCATTACATGGAGAGTTTGGACCAGTATTAACAACGGCATGATAAAATACTCCCGCTTCATACACATCCACGGTGGTAAGTTATATACAACAATTGTCACCGGCCATATACTATACTTGACCCATGGGTAAAGGGACTCATGCCATCGCGGGACAAATCCGAGTCTTACATTTCGATGTTCTTGAGAGAATGTAGGGTACATTGTATCCAAATGCTTCCAAGTCGCAGAGTCACCGGATGACGATTCACTCCATCTTTCCGCCGCTTACATGATGCCACATCATGTATTTTGCGCTTTCTACGTATATAAATAGCCTCCGCAATCTCGGAATTAACGCTAAATAACGTAATTGCTTCACAAATACTTTGCTCCTCTTCGCTTTTGTATCTATTTGTGTCTTCTCCGATATAACCATCTCTGGCCTCGCTTCCATCTCGATGATTTGCAAACCGCATAAGACTCTAATTTTTCATTCTCCTCCAAAAGAGCATACAATCATTCTCGCATTTATCAATCTTCTCATAACCAAACCCTAAATTTCCAACCATTTTCTTCATTTCATAAAAATTATCGTGCAAGTTTGAAAATGATGGAAATGATGACTTGAACTTACTTGAGCAATCCATCAAAGGACACATCACCCATTTGCTAACATTTTTATGATTGAAAAGCCATACAACGAATGAAAGGGATCTGCCTCATTTTCACATCCGTGATATAAAGGTTGATTGGCCTCTCGACATGTACTTTTGGTATTTTGAAGCTTCAAATTTACGAATCTACACCGTGATCCCTAAATATATCATTTACCATCTCGTGCATACGATGCTCATCTTCTGGATTGTGATGGTTCTTCGTGAACATCATCATTACTCACATCCCCGACAATCACATCTTCCCTCGATGCACCCAATTCGTGTAGCCAAACATAAATCCATCACAAATCAAATGTTCACGAATAGTAGCTCTAATCTGCATCTACCATTTACACAATTTCTTACACGGGCAAGGAATTCTTCCCGCTACCATGCCCACTTTTTTCAAAAACCAAAGTCCGTAAATATCTCTATGCCCGCAAGATATTCTCTAGAATATCTTGGTAATTCCATCCACATCTTATCCATAATATTATGTCCCTAAATCAAATTGAACAACCATCGTAATGATATTGCGATAGAAATCTATCATAATTAATTATGATAATTAATTATCATAATTAAGTACCTTGAATGCCAACCAAACTCCCACTTCACTCAAATAAAACAAAAAGGTCGAGATAATTTAAATATTAATTATCATAATTAATCTAATTTCAAATAAATAGTAGGTAATAATTAAGGGTGACTACACCAAAACATTACATTCAAGGTCTCAATGTTGGACATGGAAGTTCTTTTTAATTATAAGCCTCAAATATTCCTACAAATTAATTGCGTGTACGCTTGTCCCCGCCTCGTTTAACATCCCGTTGGATTCCTTCTAGTCCAATTAATAGAAGGAAGGAAAATACTTCTTTCCACAAGGGTTACGCTTTTGATCCATCTTATCCTCCTCATTTAACCCAAGACCACCACCCCAATCTCTTGAGCTCGAACTACCCCCATCGCCCATTTGAACAAATGTCACACGAGAACGGACCACAATTCCATCCCCGGAGGTCGCCAAACTTCGTGAGGGTCCCCATAAGAACCGGTTATATTAATTCTCCTTTTATTCTTACTAAAACCCCGAGAACACATGGGATTATATATCGTAACACATGTCGACTAATTCGCCTCAAGGGATACGGGTTTGAAAGAGGTGAGATGATAAGAAGACGTTAGATGCTTTTCTTTTTGTAATGCAAAGATATTTAACCGCCTTTCACTTCGTTAATCTCTTTTGTTTATGATTGTCATTTGCTCGTTGGCTTGATTTGGCTTAATAATTTAGGGGTCGACATTGGTAATTATTTTAGACAAAATAGATTGGCAAAAGCCATCCCCATAACTCGGCAGAGGCCATATGCCAAATCAAGTCTACCACACTACATTACAATACACAAAATCATTTTAGAAAATACATACAAAGCTAAAACGATATTAGTTATGAAACACGGCACAACATACCACTCAAAACAAGTTACTCGGAAAGGCATGGTCCACAAGTTTAATAATTAATGATTCGTAAAAATGACATGTTACACTTCCCATTTTTGTACCGGTACTGCCATCAGCTAGTAACGATATACAAGACTATACAAACCAGTTTTTGAGGGGGAAGGCCACACAAATAAGTTTTTAAAATCCAAGTTAATCTTAATTATAATATATCAATTACTATAAGATAAAGAAAATATTACTTAAAGCATGTTGCAAGTTTCCAATATTGATATTAATACTATAAGGAAAAAATTATCAAAAAGCTGTCATGTCTCACTACCAAGATACTCTACAATTGCAAATTAGCAGAAAAAACAATAGTCAGTAGCAGGACTAAGATAAAATACTCAAAGTTAAAGTTGTTCCCTTATTATATTCCAAAAATCATACATAGCTTCAAACTTTATAACCAAACAATCAAGGAAATGAAACGAATGCACCAAGATATAATATCACCGTAAGTACCAAAGAAATAGCAAATATCATCGAAATAAAGACTCGTAAGTGCACAAGGTATAAACCAATATAAAACTCCACTTACCCGTAAAAATGCTAGTCTAATCAAGTTCAATTTCTCAAATACTCACACAATTTAAATCAAGATCCGCTACCGAATCTTCCTTTTGAAAACTTATCTAAGACTCCGGTGACAATCAAGTCAAAATTTAGGGCTTGTTAGATGGAGGAGAGAAATAGAGGAAATCATAACTTAGGGTTAAATATAAATCGAAGCCTGAAATTACCTGCTCAAATAGTTTCAATATGCAAGAATGCATTCAAGCTGGACGGAGAGATAGAGTGAGATGAGATGCAAGAGATTTGGGCGACTAATGTCGATTTGGGCGACTAATGTCGATTTGTGATGAGATGGGTGACGGAGAGATGGAGTGCTGGAGAGATGCAGTGACGAGATGGACCGACTAAGATGCTAATGTCGATTTGGGCGAGAATTGTCTGGTATTGATTTGGGGGAAAATATGGGAGGGATGTGTGCGCGCCCAAACTGAATTAACAAGCCCTAATAATTCCAAAACAGAAAGCTCCCTTATAACTCTCGTTAAAAACCAAAACAGAAGTCCTATACCGACGGCCAATTTGTGACCCTCGGAACAGATTCCCTTCAAAGAGCTATACCGACGGTCATTTAGTGACTGTCGCTATATAAACCCTATAGCGAGGGTTCCGTCCCGACCGTCGCTATAGCTCGTCGCTATATGTCAAATTTCTAGTAAATGAATGTGAGGTGTGAAAGTAGATTGCTTTACTTTCTTTGAAGTGGTGGCCAAGTGAGGGAAAAAGGTGTCGAGGAGGTGGTGGGCGTACACGATGGCAAGAGTGGAGTATGCGTGGGCTAAGATCACATAAGAAGGTAAGTAACACACATTTCAAAGGGATTCTAATCTATCTCTCTCGGGCACTAGATAATATTTTTCTCTCCATTGTTGACCTTGTGATCGCGCTTTGTCTTGACTCTCACGCCGGAGTAATCCCTCGTGATCGGTAGTCGAAGCTTTTGGTGTTGACTTGTTGAACTGTGCAGGATATTGGACGCGTCTTGGTGATTGGGACGTGGAGAAAGATCTTGGCATTAACATTGGCGCTAGAAGGAGGGCTGAGTTCTAGTGTCTTGAATATTTTCAATCACAAACCGTTTTGTTCTACGTCGATATTCATGGTGAAGAGTAGAACACCTACACGAAGAAGGCGGTAGAGGGTCGCCGGTGAATCAACACCACGAGTGTCTGTCGAGGATCGTTTGGGACCGTGATAAGTGTTCATGCTAAGACGATGTCCAAACGATCCCTCAAGATTTTCGATCGAAGATGATGGGTAAGGCTAAGCGTGGGGTTAGTCTTCCCTCGATAAAGCGTCGTACGCCACTTCGGAAGCGAGTAGAAGGCACTTCGCTGGGAACTCGATCTGAGAGGATCAAGATGAAAAAGCTTCACGACTAGCTAAGATGGGCGATGAAGCGGATAGAGCTATGGAAGTACTTGTGAAGCAACGACGGGATATAAATGAAAGCGGATGGCGGATGACGAGTTGAGAGATGAAAAACTTCGATTATAATCGGTCCAAGAAGCAAGGACACCAAGTGGAAAAGAACACATTCATTCGGGACGAGAGTCTCGAGGTAGAAATCGAGAAAGAAGAAGATCCGAAGCCCTACTCCTCAAAGATCGAGGAGGGTACATCACCTGTCGATTCTAAGGAGCGGTTCGGAGAGAACGAAGAGGTCGATCCGAGGATCGTCACTCCACGAAACCACAAAGAAAGCCCTTGTTGTTGCACATTCTCGCCTTAATGCTCTGGATTCGAGAGACGAAGCATATCTAGAGATTGTACTCCAGAGTCTATCGAGGTACACCACCACCGTGGACACTCGTCATCGAAAGAAGCCCTTCTAAGTTGAAGGTTCTATTGTAAGCCTGGAATTACCTACTCGGAGGAGAAAGGAGTCACCGGAAAAAAGAAGCATCATCTCAACCGAAGGTGTAGAGTATTTGGTTAAAGAGTTAAAAGAACTTGAGCGGTTTTAGAAGTACAAAAAGACGAAGGACACTTCTTGGAAAGAAGCATCCCTTTTTCCGCGGAGATTCTTAAAGAAAAAGTCACCCCACCAAGAAGTTGCCCCATATTGAGAGTTATGATGGATCGGGAGATCCCTATGACCCACGATTAGGCGTTCGAATCGATCGTGATGGATTATTATGACTTTAACGATCTTTGCTAAGTGTCATACTTTTTTGTCACAACACTTCGAAAGGATGCCCGGCGGTGGATGGGGACTTTGCCCTCAGATTGATTTCATCTTGGGCGGGGCATATATGCGATAAATTTCATGCTCGCTTTGGGAGCAACAAATGAAGGGAAAACCAACTGGTTCGTTGGCTCGGGTTCGACGGTTTTGAATGAATCTTTGGGCGATATGTGTAAAGAGATTCCGTGAAGCGATCGGCCAGTGATGAGACTGAATGATCTACAAGCCGGACTATTTTTGAATGGGTTAGATCGGTCAAATCGGAGAAGTTAGTGAAGAAGTTAATGTTTCATCACCAGAAGAGTCTTCTTGAGGCCTTTGACAAAGTCAAGGTTATATCGTGGTGGAGGAAGCCATGGATGACCTCAAACGTCCTGCTGAGGCCGAACAAGGAGACGGATCGGATAGAACCAATAAAGACCGGAGAAAGAATGAGGGTAATAAAGACCGCTACGAAGGCGGTCGAAAAAGTTTAACAATTGGAGATGGGGGTGGAGGGCGTTAAATCGCTCCCCAAATTTCGAAGAGTGAATAGAACGTACAACCTGACACTTAACACGAGAAAGGTGTTATCTTGGATCAAATTAAGAATCAACCTATTTTTGAACCACCTCGAGATAACATTAAGCCCTAAAAGGAAATTCTCGTAAATATTGTGATTACCATCAAGCTTGGTCATGATACTGAAACGATCGTGCTAGTTTGAAGGACTTTATTGAAAGAAAGGTACAATGCGGTGCTTTAATTCATTATGTGGTCGCGAGAACTAATCAACAATGGAGACGGAGGGCTGTTCCATAGCTCAACCCGGTTCAAAGAAGTGTTACCGGCTCAATGCGACTGCAAGGCACGTGATAGATGTCATCACCGGGGTACTTCAGCAAATTCGTTGGAAAAAAGCGGCAAAAGTTACTTGGATTGATCGTGGCGATGGCGGGTACCTCCCCAAGACCGACGACGACCTTATCCGGAGTTCGGTAATCTCTTTTATGATGAAGATTACCTTTAAGAAGTCATCGAACCGCACGAGGATCATTGGTGTTATTTGCCTGAAGTGGGTTCGATGAGATATAAACGGATGATGATAGATAATGGGTCTTCAGTAGATATTACAGTATGCCCACGCTTATCGGAGGATGCACTAGATGGGCGAAAAGATGGAGTTGGAGACGGAGGCTCCTTTATATGGTTTTAGTAATGACCCTGGTTAAGGTGGTTTGGAACTATTGAACTGCCAATCGTCTTGGAGCAGCCCCCAACAGTAGAAATTACTTTGCAAATTTTATGTTGTACATGTAGATTCTACGCTTATAATGCTATTTTGGGAAGGCTCGCTTTAATTGCTTTGCAAGTTATGACCTCTATTCCTCATTTCAAAATCAAATTTCCTACGGCTCATGGGGGTCGGTGAGGTGAAGGGGACTTGGATCCGGCCGAAAGATGTTATAGAAATCTTGTAATCACTTGGGAGTGGGAATATCGAAGCGAAGCGAACCATGGCGATAGAGATCGAACCCTTCACGAGAGAGTAGTTCCGAACCATTGGTCATGCCAATTTGAAGAAAGCGGAGGAGATAGAGCTCATTCCGGGCAAGAGAACAAGACGGTGAAAATAGGTTGGTCTCCGCGGAACCTCTCCGAGACGAACCTCATGGAGCTCCCCGCAAAGCTATGTTGATATTTTTGCATGGGAGCCTCAGGATATGCCGGGGGTAAGAAGAGATATCGCTGAGCATCGGCTAGAGGTAGACCCGTCGAAGAAGCCAAGTCAAAGAAGAAGAGAGGATTTTCGCACTGAACGTCGGTGAATAATTGATGAAGAGATTGCAAAACTGTTGGCGGCGACTTCATCTTCGAGATTGACTACCCGCAATGGATGGCGAATGTGGTGCTGGTACAGAAGCAAAATGGTAAATGGCGAGTCTGCATCGACTACACTGATTTAAATAAGGCTTGTCCGAAGGATTTCTACCCTCTACCCCACATTGACCAACTAATCGATGCCACTTCGGGGTATGCTTTGTTAAGTTTCATGGACGCATTCTCTGGATATCATCAAATTTCCATGTGCAAAGAGGATATACCGAAGACGGCGTTCATTACGCATCGTTCGGTATATGCTTATAAGAAAATGACCTTCGGCCTCATCAATGCCGGAGCCACATATCAGAGGATGATGAACCATGTTTTCAGATATCAGCTGGGCAGGAATGTGGAGGTGTACGTAGATGACATGATTGTCAAAAGTATGTTGGTACATAAACATCTGGATGATTTAGAAGAATGCTTTCAGATAATTCGTCAGCACAATTTGAGATTGAATCCCACTAAGTGCACCTTCTGTGCCTAGGGGGCGGCAAATTTACAGGTTATCTTGTCGATCGAGAGAATCGAAGCCAATCCGAGAAGATTCAAGCGATCCTGAACATGAAGACTCCTCAGTCATTTAAAGATGTTCAACGTTTGACTGGAAGGATTGCAGCTTTGAGGAGGTTCATGTCCAAGTCGGCGGAAAGATGTCTACCGTTCTTTGATACATTGAAAGGGCCGAAGAATGCAAAGACGTTTCAATGGACTTCGGAGTGTGAGGACGCCTTTCAGAGCATCAAGTCCTATTTATCTTCGGCGCCTTTGTTGGTGAAGCCCGCTCCTGCTGAACCCCTATATTTGTATTTAGCAGCTAGTTCGTTATCAGTAGGAGCAGTTTTGGTGCGTGAAGTTGGGGGTAAGCAGCACCCGGTTTATTATGTAAGTCATGTCCTTCGGGATGCTGAAACAAAGTACCCGAACATTGAAAAGTTTGCTTTTGCTTTAATAACTGCTAGTCGAAAGCTTAGGCAATACTTCGGGGTAGATTGGTAATAGTATATCTGAATCGACCTTTAAAGAAGATTATGGGCAAACCTGAGGTGTCGGGGAGATTAGCTGCATGGACGATAGAGTTGTCACAATTTTTCATTGAATATCATCCGCGAACCGCCATCAAAGGGCAAGCCTTGGCTGATTTTGTTGTTGAATGCTCGTTTTCTGAAGCTGATGAAGTTGTGGCGAAGTGAAAGGATCGGACAAAGCGATTCTGCGTTCTTCAATGACGAGTTCTTGATGGCCAGATGCAGATGGGTCTTCTACCACGGACGTCGATGGAGCGAGTATTATTCTGACGAGTCCGGAGGAATTCAAGGTACAGCAGGCCATCAGATTTCAATTCAAAGCGACAAACAACGAAGCTGAGTATGAGGCGGTACTTGCAGGGTTACGACTGGCAAAGAGTCTTGAAGTGCAAAGAATAATCATCTTTAGTGATTTTCGATTAATCGTTAAGCAACTTTACGGGAATACTGAAGCTCGAGGCCCAAAAATGATCAAATATCTAATGTAATTGAAGGAACAACTTCAAAGATTTCCAATCCTACGAGTTTCAAGGATCGAGCGTAATAACAATTCAATTCTTCGATGCACTCTCTAAAATTAGCCACTACTTGATGTTAACGTCTTTGATGGGTCGGTTTATTTAGAAACTTTGCAACATCCTGAGTGTCCATTATGAATCGGTAAATGTGCATTAACCAAACCAACCTCTTTGGTTGACTCCATATATAGAGTATCGGCCGATGGCGTCTTACCTTCGGATCGGATGCTCGCCAAGAAAATCAAGTATAAAAGTGCTAATTTTGTTCTGATTGATGGGGATCTGTTCCGAAGAGCTTTCTCATCTCCACTATTGAAATGCTTGACTCCATCTGAAGCTGAATATGCTCTTCGGGAAATACATGAAGGTATCTGTGGCGACCATATGGCGGCTAAGTCATTAGCCTATAAAGTACTTCGACAAGGATACTATTGGCCTACCATCTTCAAAGAAGCGACTGAATATGTCAAAAAGTGCGAGAAGTGTCAACTCAACAGTCCGATCCCACATCAGCCACCAGAAGAGCTATACTCGATCTTATCTCCTATACCCTTTGCTGTCTGGGGGGTTGATATATTGGGTCCACTACCGAAGGCAAAAGGTCAAGTCAGCTTTGTTATAGTTGCCATCGACTATATGACCAAGTGGGTAGAAGCAAAACCACTTAGGTTAATAACGGAACAGGAATGCTTGAAATTTTTGAAAGAATCAGTAGTATTTCATTTCGGGATTCCTAAAGTGGTAATATCAGACAATGGACGTCAGTTTGTGGGATCGAAATTTGAGGCATTCTTGAAAGAACTGGGGATTCAACACAGAAAGACTTCAGTGGCTCATCCACAGTCAAATGGACAAGTTGAAGTGACCAACAGAACGCTGCTGAATGGGATCAAGCGCAGATTGAATGAAGCCAGGCGGATGGCGGCCGAAGGAGCTACTTAGCGTGTTGTGGGCTTATCGAACTACTCCGAGGACTACAACTGGGGATTCACCTTTTAGACTGGCCTATGGTACTGATGCCTTAGTCTCAGTTGAAATTGGATCTCCCAGTCTTCGGGTCAGCCAATTCAGAGAAATCTACAATGAGGAAGGGCTTAAGGCCAATCTTGATTTACTTGAAGAAGTAAGAGAAAGCAAACTTAATCAGTTGGCGACCTATCGGTGAAGAGTGGCTAAGCATTATAATAAGGGGTAAAATGTCGAAGGTTGAAGTGGGAGATTTTGTCCTCGGAGAAGCCAAAGCATCTACACCTCGAGAATATGGGAAAGGCGATGCCAAACCGGGAAGGATCGTATGAAATAATCTGAAGTGCAAGCCGGAACTTATCGATTGAAAGCATTAGATGGGTCGTGAATTAAGAATACTTGCACTTGTTGGCGGAAGCTTAGAAAGTACTTTCGATTAGAAATGATGTCGATGACATCGGAAGTCTCAGTAAATATTTATGTCATCATCAATAAAAGTTCCTTTTTCTCGAACAAATTTTGTCTTCATTCTTGATCGGATCATCGGGTTAGGAGGTTCGGTGGAATCATTGGCCATTCGATGGCGACCTTTTTGAGTGTGGTCCTTATGAGTTTGTCGGGCCCTTCGTGGTAAGCAAACGTCATTGGTGTTAGGAGGTTCGGGTGGACTCATTTGGCCATTCGATGGCGACCTTTTCGGCGGTGGTCCTTATGAGTTTGTCGGGCCCTTCGTGGTAGGCAAACGTCATTGGTGTTGGGAGGTTCGGGTGGACTCGCCGGCCATTCGATGGCGACCTTTTTGGCGGTGGTGGTCCTATGAGTTTGTCGGGCCCTTCGTGGTAGGCAAACGCGTCATTGGTGTTAGGAGGTTCGGGTGGACTGGCCATTCACGGCCATTCGATGGTAGCCTCTTCGGTAGTGGTCACTTAGACCTTGTCGAGGGCCCTTAAGTGGTAGGCAGTGTCGTCATCTTTAAGACGTTATCGGGACCCTATACGTGGTAGGCGATTGTCGACACTTAGACCTTGTCGTGCCTTCGTGGTAGGCAAGTGTCATCTTTAAGACATTATCGTCCCCCATACGGTGGCTAGACCTGGTAGGCAATTGGCCTGTCACATTTAGACTTTGTCGAGCCCTTCATGGTAGGCAAATGTCATCTTTTGGTTTTGTTAGGCCTTTAGGGGTAAAACAAATTCTAATGAAGCAAATATATCTCACACTTCTATAACTAATAAGTATCCCTTTACTTTATTACCTAAATTTTTTCTAAGTGTTGAGTTCGGAAGCTTCATTCTTACACTTCATCTTATCTCGTTATATGGCATGTTTAGTTGTTACCTAACGATTCGGGTTCAAATTTAAAGGGGTTTGTGCATCTTTTCACTTAAATAAATATTGGAGTATTGGCAGAAAATAAATATACCGAAGTCATAAGGAATGAAGCCATTTTCATTAATATTTAATTTAATTACACTATTGATAATTTTTACAAATATCACGTAAATTAAAGACGGAAAAAGATATAAACGAAAACATCGACTTGAGGCGCCATCTTCTTCGTCTGAAGAATCGAGTAAGGATGGGTCTAGGTTGGCTGCAGACAGCTTCTCCTTGCCACGACTTCGGCAAAGCTCGTAACTCTCGGAGTATATCTTCATTATTTCCCCGTTGATTTCGTCCGAGTTCCGGTACTCTTCGCATATTTGTTTGCGAAGGTCGTCGGTTAAAGGGGGCCCAAGGTCCCGAAGAGCCTTGAGTTCTCGGATTTCCTCTTCGAGTTTGAGCCGCCTATTCATGTGACGAGTCTCTGCTGCCTCCAGCTTATGGATAGTCTTGGTCAAGATCTTAGCATCAGCCTTTAATTCCTCGATCTTCTCCATCCTTATCTCGCTCCTCTGAACCAAGTCAACATTCATTTTGACGATTTCCTCGTGCTGTGCTTTGGTTGACTTCAGTTCTTCCTTGGAGGCCTTCACATCTCCTTTGGCTTGGGCTAACTCTTTTTGAAGACCTTCATTTGTATGAAGAAGGCATTCACGTTGAGTTTTCTCCTTCGCCAAGGTAGACTTCAGCATGGCATTCTCCTTCCTCAAGATCTCTTCTTCCGATTCGGCTTCGAGAGACCTTGGACGAAGACGTCCGAACACCGCATTGGCCTATGTGTTTCCAATACCATTTGATCAGTTTTCAAATATATAAGTATGCAGATAAATTCAGAAATAAAGAAGATACTCGTTTACCTTCGCCAAGTAGCTCATGCCTTCGCTGAGTAGATCCCCATTCGAACTGTTCCCGAACCGATGATCGTCGGTTTCACGAACAAAGGTGTTGAACAGTTGGAAGGGAAAATGAGCATTGAGTCGGGGCCACATTGTTGGAGAGGCCATGGCGTCCCGATCAATTTCGGTAGTTGGTTGTCTTGGAGGAGAAGGTGGAGGTTCTTCGCGACTTGGTGAGGGGTCTGCGTGTATGGTTTCGGGAGAAGGAGATCGGGCAGGAATGCGTTCAGGAGTTGGCGAAGGAGCAGGAGATGAACCGGTGGATGTCGATGGTCATTTTTTTTTCGGGAAGGAGTGAGGATCGACCCGGTTGGTTCATTGTCAGGCGCGTGGGTTTCTGTGGATGTGGTCGGAGGAGTGACAGCCGAAGAGGTAGGGACTCGAAGCTCTTCGGCAGTCAGGGGGGTTATCTTGGTTCTTATTTTCTTTACACGAAAGACCTTAGCCCGATCGTGCAAAGGAATATCGAATAGGCTCCTCCTTACCGGGGTAGGTTCAGAGGTTGGAGGATTGGGATTGGTTGAGAAGGTTGTTTGGGGGGTTACTTCGGGAAGTGTTTCAGGGTCACTTTCAGGGTTTGTTTCTGATTGGGTGGTTTTGGATCGTTTGGCGGATCTCTTTCTTCGGCGAGGTCTGAGGTTTTCTTCGGGTATGTTGGGTTCGTCAGTTTGAGGTTCGTCAGTTTGAAGGGAAGAAGTTGGTGGATCGGTGGTAGGGGGTTAACCTGGGAAGATTCTTCAGCCGGATGCTCTTCACTTGCATCTCATTCATCCTCGCCAAAAATCTTCCGGTCTCTCACCTCCGAAGTCGATTTGATCGAGACACCGCAAAAACCACGATCGTAAACTCATCACTTATATAGCTCGAAATTATGTTACAAAGTTATTCAAAACTTACATTTGTGGTTGTATAACCAGTGCTTGTTTGGTCGAAGTGTGAAACTCCATTCTTTTGGAGGAATCTTCCTCAAGAAGTCTCGCCATCTCCTCACCCGCTTCTTCTGATATATGTCTCCAAAGTCGGCAGAGACCTGGTCAGAGGTAGTCCAGTCTGGAAGAGAAGAGATCTCAGGTCCCGTGATGAAAAACCACTTCTCATGCCAACCCTTGTTGCTGGAAGGAGTATTCATCAGGGATCTCCTCTCAAACCCAGTGTTGGTCGAGGAGATTGCTTGCTTAACACTTTGAAGCCTCGCTCTCGAGACCTACCAAAGAAAAGAGGGTGAAGAAGATATCGACGAGAGGGAGCAATCCCTAGTTCATGGCAAAAGGCAATAAATGCAAAGATGTGGATGTAGGAGTTGGGCACTAACTGGGCGAAGCCCACTCCTACAAACCCTAGGAGGGTAATGATGAAGACATGGAGAGGTAGGCGAACCCTCTTTTCCAAAAGAGTGACAGGCATGGCGACCCAACCGTCCGGTCGCTGGTACATACGCTCTTCAGGAGCAGGGGCCCTTATCGCGTACATGTCAGGAATCTGATAACGAGTCCTGAGCATGCATATTTCAGATTCCGTGACCGAGGAACGGATGTTGGCATTAGGGAATTGTTCCCCATCCTTGAAGAAATCAGAGGTAGAGGAGATCAGAGAAGGGTTTCCCCCCATGGTGGTTGATTGGGGGTTGGAACTCGATCCCTCTTGGTTAGGGTTTGGATTGGGAGAAACGATACTAATAGGAGTTGCACGAAGAGGAGAGTTCGCCGCAGGTTTGATCACCATTGTTAAGATTTTGTGAAGCAGAGAAAGAAATTTGCAGAGAAGAAGAAAGCTCTAAGGTTCAAATTTCAAATTAGCAGGTAAAACCATCAGAATTGGTAAAGTTTACCTTTTCTACTGACAGTTGCACGGTAATTAAGGGCGGCACATTTAATTCACTGCAATGATGATGAATGGGAAGAGGTTTCGTCCGTTTTAGACCTAAATATCTTCATCTATGTGGGCTTGCGTCTATTGGGTTTCTCACTTCTATACCTGATAACAATTTGGGCTTTGGCAAGTTTCACTTTAGATCTCTTATGACTTATCATAGTTGGTTACGTCCTGGGCCTATACTGTTTATAGTCTTTCGTTAAACACCCTGTTTAATATAAGACTAGGGGGTAATGTTTGGCCATAATCCTTTTCCTTATTGGGCCGAACTTATTGGGGTCCTCCCTTGGATCATGTTATGCTAAGTCATGGTTGGATCCGGTCACTTGGGTCATTTCTATTATTTGGGCTTAGTCATTATATTGGCCCATTATACAAATTGTCACTTAACCCAACTTTGACCAGTAATCATTATGCCAAATGACAGTTGACTATTGTGTCTGCCACTTTGCTGCATGGCATTAATGAGGATGGGACTCAGATGACCGGCGGTGGCAAACAGTAACAGGCCGAAAGTGTGAAAGTAGGTATTTACTTTTCAATTTGAAGTGACCCCAAAGTGAGGGAAAAAAGTGTCGTCGGAGGTGGTGGATGGCACGATGGCAAGGGAGTGGAGTATGCATGGGGCTAAGATCACATAAGAGGGTAAGTAACACACACATTTCAAAGGGATTCTAATTCTATCTCTCAGGCACTAGATAATATTTTTCTCTCCATTGTTGACCTTGTGATCGCCTGTACTGACTCTCACGCCGGAACTATCCCTCGACGGTCAGGCCGTCAAGCTTTTGGTGTTGACTTGTTGAACTGTGCAGGAAATTGGACGCGTCTTGGTGATTGGGACGTGGAGAAAGATCTTGGCGTTAACAAATAATATAAAGTAGTGATTATAAATTTAAAGATATAATGTTATAGAATTTCCTTACTCAATCCGTATGGCTATATTGTTTTCTTAATAGTAGTTGTAGTTTTTTCTTCAAGGAAATTGGTTTTGCATAGGTTTTGATAGAAAGTGACATGAACGGGCTAGATTCATATTGGTAACTTGCAATGTTTTAAGCAATGAAATGGAAAAAATGATGATTCCAATCATTCCTTTATTACCAACACTTAAAAAATCATTTCAATGATTTAATAATAATGACGATTAAATGAATGGAATGGAAAAAAATGATTGGAATGATTTTTAAGTATAAGCGAATATTTGATTAGTGGTGGTGATGGATACTGTGATACTCCCTCCATTCCTATATATATATAAGTCGTTTTAGACATGGGCACAATAACTAAAAAAAATGATTGAAAAGCATTAACTATACTATGAATTGTCTATAATACTCTTCACCTCACTTATCTCATTATCTCATTATCTCATACTCTCTCTTCAATACTAACAGATTAACAATTTACTAAACTTACTCCTAAAAAAACTCAATAGTCATATTTACTCTTTTTTTCCCCTTTCCCTCTCTCCATAAAACACCTTAATTATCAGATTTTTAAACTCCACTCTCTCTCCCTCACAATTTAATTTACGGTAGTACCCCACTTAAAAAAACTTTGTTTCAGTACTTATTTTTCATTTTAAATTGGCGCCCAACACTATAAATTTTTTTGTTTAATTTTTGTTTTTTCAACTTTCCCACCATTTTTGTTTATAAAAAACTATGTAGGCCACATGAATTTTTAAAAGAAAAAATACAACTAACTCCAACATGATAACAAGTAGAATTATAGATTTAAATATTCTTCCAAGTGATGAAGAAAGTCCAATGAATGAGTTGAATGAAAATCAAGAATTTTTGAGAAATAATTTTGATTTGAATGTTGATATTAATTTTTGTAGAGAACTATCATCTCAAGGTAGCAGAGAATTTTCAGATTATATTGATACAAATTTGGATGGCGGAGCACATGCTAATAGAGAAATTCAACCACATTTTGATTTAAACACTTCTCCCTTGCATGAAGAATCAGGTATGTTATTTTTTATTTTATTTTTCTATTCTTTTTTTATGCAATATAAGTTGAGATCATACTATTCTATAATTCAACTTTGTTTTTTACTACTAGATCAAATTTTTTTTTCTGCATCTTCAACACAGACCATATGGATATATTAGAAAATGTTTTAGTTACACAAGTTTACAATTTCATTAATTCTTCACTTAAGAATATACTATTCCATGATATTCTCCCACAATCCATTATGAATTACCCATCAACGATAGAGTTCCAATTAGTGGCAACATCATCTCACTATTCCAAATTGGTCCAAAATTAGCAATCTATGTAGATTGATATGCCCTGTTTTTCATTTCTATATGCCCTGTTTTTCATTAATAGAGACTATATGCCCTGTTTTTCAATTCTATGTAGATTGAATGTTTACTAGGATCAACTAGCAATCTCATTTCACTGTTCTAAATTGGTCCAAAATTACTCATACTATGAACCCAATACTTTTTCCTTTTGCTATGCTTAGAGAGTTGAACTACACAAGTGCAAACAACAATGTCATAGATACCACAGTAGTAATCAGCAATTTTCGTTTGGTAATTTAACTATATTTTTATATTTTTAGAGAATTTTAATTTTTTGACATGTAACTTTGTTTAAATTTTAATTTATTTAATCGAATTCTCCTTTTGAATATTAATTTATTTTGTACTTTATAATTCTTTGTTAGGTGACGAAGAAGTTCAAAAAAATATACCGGAAGGAGAAATTAGACCTAGAAAGAATTTGTCCAATGCGCAACGTCGAGCTATGTATGATGTCTTGTCAAGAAGAAGTGTTAATGAAAAATTAAAACGGGACACAAAAAAAACAGTTGCTTCATTGTTTAACGTATCAATTCGGACTGTTCAATGCATTTGGAAGCAAGCAAAATATAATTTTGTGGAAGGTGTGGTTGATGTATCACACAAAAGAACAAAAAATTGTGGTCGCAAAAGAGTTCAGATTGATGTTGAGCGCATTCGTGGAACTTCTTTACATGAGCGAACGGCTTTTCAATCCATGGCTTGTGCCACACACTATAATAAAACATCATTATACAGATTTTTCAAGGTTGGAGGTGTTAGGCGTCACTCAAATTCCATCAAACCATATTTGAAGGAGGATAATAAAAAATCCAGGTTACAGTTTTGTTTATCGATGCTTGACACAAGTACTTTACCACATGATCCAATGTTTATTGACATGTACAACATTATTCACATTGATGAGAAGTGATTTTTTATGACAAAAACTTCAGAAAGGTACATACTCCTCCCAGATGAAGAAGAGCCTTTGCGCACGTCTAAGAGCAAAAATTTTATTGCAAAAGTTATGTTTTTAGCTGTTATAGCTCGACCAAGGTTTGATTCACAAGGAAATGAACTGTTTTCGGGAAAAATAGGTATATTTTCATTCATTACTAAGGAGCCTGCTAAAAGAAATAGCATAAATCGAGTTGCTGGAACATTAGAGACAAAGCCAATTAACTCAGTTGGGAAAAATATGGTACGTACATTCTTGATAGAAAAAATACTTCCTGCCGTTCGAGCTAAGTGGCCAATTGATGATTTAAAAAATCCAATTATTATTCAGCAAGATAATGCAAAAACACATGTTAGTCCCGATGATGAAGAATTTCGTAAATCTGCGTCGCAAGATGGTTTGGATATTCGTTTGATGTATCAACCTGCTAACTCTCCAGATATGAATGTCTTGGATCTTGGATTTTTTTCATGCCATTCAGTCATTGCAATATCAAATTCCTTCAAAAACTATAGATGAACTAATTAGCGCCGTTGAGAGATCATTTGAAACTTTCTTGACTACAAAGTCAAATTATATATTTTTAAGTTTACAACAATGCATGATCGAGACTATGAAAGTGCAAGGCTCCAACAAATATAAGCTTCCACATTCAAAGAAAAAAACACTAGAAAGAGAATGTCGTCTTCCTATTCGAATGAAGTGTGATCCTGCGCTTGTACAAAATGTGCTCAATCAGTTAAATTGATATTTTGTTTGAATGGAGTGTAATCTCAAAAAAATGTACTGAACTACAGTATTGATATGCAGTCTTGATGTTTAGTTTGCAACAAAAGGATCACCATTAAATACACGCTCTATGTTTGAGTTAAGTTGAATGTATGTTTTAGGTATGTTCAGTTGGTCTTTTTTATAATTGCATTCTAGTCATGAGTTAATTGTTGCTCCATCTTTTGTTCTTTTCTCTACAATTGATCTGTACATGATAAGTTACTCATGAGGTTGTCTTTCTGTGGTTTCATTATCTTTTTGTCTTATATTAATCATATAAACAATAATCTCATCAGGATATGTTAGCTGAATATTTGACAAAAATAGCAGGGTCATTCACTCCCAAACAATATGGCTCAGATAAACATAACAAAGCTGCAAGTTTTTACAATACGAAGCTACAGTTAATTTGAAGCAAAAGCAGCACAAGCAGCACAATACGAAGCTACAGTTCAAATTTTTTTCTCCAAAAAAGCCATGATTCAGAACTATATTTCTAGGAGGATAATCCAAAAATTATATACCCAAATTTAGTGTTCTAAATGTTGCAAAAGCTCTCTTGATACCTAACTCTCTATTTCTCTTTTATCAAACTCTTGTCCATATTCATTTGATCATTTGGATGAGCTCAACTCCTTGGATTTAGTCAAAATAAGGCATGCCAAGTGTAAGACCCCAGCTTTTATAAATAAAGATGAATTTTCTATAAATATTATTTTTGAATATTATGGAATAATTTGATATAATATTATAGTTAGGGTAATATTTATAAATTTTGCAAAAGTATGCAAGTGGTTATATTATATTCGATTGGTTCAGGGAATATTCGGTTTAGCAGGAATATTCGTACAACGGCTCAATCATTGGTGGACCCTCATAATGTAATTATTATTTGATTGAAAAAACGACAAAAAATATTTTATTGAAATAACGGCAAGAAGTTTTACCGCTTGATCTTGTTGATCTACTTTCGGTAGTAAAAAATACGAATAATACAGTGGTTGCATAAGTAGCACCGGTATTGATTATTGATGCTTATGTGAGAAGTCACTCGGTTTGATTCCATTATTGTCGATTAATAATATGAATTATTATATTGATAATGACGCTTTTGTTTTATTCGTATTATTAACGTAATAAAATGTAAACGTCTTTATATAAAATGTAATACTTTATTAAAGTTATTCTATAAATAAAATATATTATATTTTATTATGCGTAGTGTTTTGCGTAGTGTTTTGCGTATAGTGTTGCATAGTGTTTGCATAGTAAAATGTTTTTATATAAATAGAATATATTATATTTTATTTAAAAGATTTTGCTTTAAATATGGACCGTCGATTAAAGTAAATCAATCTGGACCGTTCATGGATTAATTACTATGCATTCTATTTTCCTATAAATGAAGCTCATTCCTTCATTATTTTCTTACGAATTCATTTGAAACTCTGAGGAGAAACTATAGAGAAAAAGAAGAAAAGTATTCTCGCTACTACACTTTGCCAATATTCAGTTCTTCTAAGGTAGGAAATATTATTTGTTGTACCGTAAGGGATATTATTCTTTTGTATTCATGAATAGAACTTGCTTATTCCATTCCTTATTATTCATTTGGAATAACTTTGTATACGTGGACTACCCTATACTTGGTGAAATCCTTCATTGTTCCATTCTTTATTATTCATTGGAATAACTCAGTGTCGCTGTGATCACCCTATACTTGGTGACATTCTTCTATTATTCTGCTGGAACATCCTCATGCATGTGTTTTACACCGACTGGTTCCGCCTCTTTATTATTATTCTCATTGGAACATCACATACGTGTGTTTCTGGCGGACTTGGTTCCGTTATTTATTATTCTGTTGGAATAACTTTTGCATCATGCGGGCCTATCGCATGCATGGTGATTTCTTTTGTTATTCCATTCTTTATTATACCCAGTTGGTTAAAACTTTGACTTCTATACTCCATGAAATTAGTGGAATATCCTCGACATTTAAGGCTTCATCCAAAGATCCTTTCATGGAAATATTCTTCTCAAGATTCTTGAATTTTTACTCTACAAAGCGAAGATCATGTTGACAGTTTGATGTTATTAGTTCTGAATAACTTAATTCTTGAACTTGTTTTATTGAATTCTTATATCATTGTCATCATCCTCATGTTTATATTTTTTTAAAGTCATCTCATGACACAGAGAGCATGGATGGACTTGGTATGATTATGACCAGGGATTATTCGGTTGTAATCATGACCGTAATGTTACAAATGATGTGGTAAAAATCCTCGATTGGTCAGTAGTGCATTGATGGACGATTGTTGGCATGATCATGACCATTAAAGAATACACAACTATTCTTGGCCGTGAGTCATGAATAATTGTGGTCGTGATACTAAAGAATATCCTCGGTAGTAGTGCGGGGGTGATTCGATGATGTGGATTATTTATTTAAGTGAGTCTCAAATTTATAACAAAGATGATGAAAACCTTTTAAATCATAAAAGATAGTAGATTTTATTTTCTACTTGACTCTTTTAATGGATTGCTTGTTCACTGCTATGCAGCTTAAACTTGATGTTTATTATATTTTATCGGTTTAACACTGTTGAAGGCTATTGATAATTTATTCTCGCATTATCTTAGTCATAATATTTCTTCTCGGGCTAGTTGAGCTCACCCTTTCATTGTTCTCTTCAAGAAATGAGAACGTAGGCGAGACGAGTCGGGAACGGGTAATGGTCCGAAAGATAGCATTAGTAGTCCTCACTATTCTGCGAAATAGTGTGATAATAATTGTAATGAGGACTCCTTTTGAGTTTGTATAATATCTAGTAGACAATATTTGTATTCAAACTCACGCTTTATGTCGATTGTGTACCACGCAGTTATATTAAGAAGTTTTATTTAAATTACGTACCATGTATCCCGACTACCCAAGATGGGTGATGTATACCTAATTTTGGGGCGTCACAACAGTTGGTATCAAAGCTTAGGGATATGATCCTGGCTAAGATGTCGAGAATAGTACTAGGAGGGAGAGAGAGGGAATACCTTCGCTAGTATGACCTACCTAAGTTTATGTGCTATTTTATTGATCGATTAGAATATAAAGATAATTGTTATATGTCAATTAACCTTTTGTTTTGTGGCAAGATTCAAAAATGACATCCGAGAATGTTGAGAATAAAGAATGGAGCACAAAAGCGATCGTTGATTCACCACATATCAATAATCGTGATAATGTGCATCGAAGGCGACAATCCTCATGCAAACAACAACACCGACCAAATGATGAATGATCAAATGTTCGAGGCTTTTACGAATTTATGCAACAAAGAGAGAGAGCGACTCTCATCCAAAACGTAGGTGGAAACACGGAAAACTCTCGAGTGGTCACCGCTAAACAATTCAAGGAGCTGGGACCACCGGAGTTTAAGGAGAGCCAAAACCACTTCGGCGGAAGCATGGATAAAGCAGATTACCAAGATATTTGATGTCTTGGGATGCTCCGAGGAGCAAAGGTTCCCTTTGCCGCTTTATGTTGCGCGGAGAGGCGACATCGGTGGGAATCGGTAAAACGTACTCAACTTCTTTGCATCAAGATATCTTGGGAGAAGTTCCAGGAGTCGTTTCAACGATAAATACTTTCCCCGAAAAGTATTCGCCACACGAAGGAGGTGGAGTTTATCAAGTTGGAACAAAACAATATGACCATGTCGCAATCACGAGGCAAAATTTGCGGAGTTATCACGGTTTAAGTCCCCACTTGGTGGATAATGAAGAGAGAATGGCACGAATGTTTTAAGAGGTTTGAAGTCGGAGATACGTCAACATCTTATTTCTCATAAATTGTGTTTGTATTCGGATGTTGTAAATATGGCTCGATTAGTGGAGCGCGATAACGAGTCAACGCAACTAAAAAGAGAGCAAATTAAAGAAAATTATAATACCGGTGAGAGTAGTCATCAAGTGGTGACAACAAGCGTGGAGGGAATCAACAGGCGAGGATATGGTAACCACTTCGGTGGTAATCGGGGCCAAAATAATAAGAATGGACATTTCAAGAAACGGAGATTCAACAATGATGGAAAGACGTCGACACCAAAGACCCGTTGTTAAGGAAGGAGAAAGACCACCTATCATATGCTTCAAATGCGAGAAGAGGGTCACATCATCCGAATCGTGCCATGTCAGTCAAAGCATATTATAATTGTGGAAGAGAAGGTCACTTAGCTCGATTTTGTGCCATCAAGACAAATTCAACTAGGATGGAGGCACCAAAGGTCAGTCCCGGAAAAGTCAAAACCCAGTCAAGAGGAGAGCGTTTGTTGTGACCTCCCGAGAGAGCGAGGAACCCGAATGAGGTCATTACGGGTAAGCTTATCATAAACTCTAATGAAGTCTATACTTTATTTGATACCGGTTTCTACCCATTCTTTTATTTCTCCTACTTGCGCTCATCGATTAAATTTAACTCCTGAGAAATTAGACTTTGACTTATCTGTGGAAACTCCGTTGGGAGAAACCTTCATTACATCCACTCGCTTATAAGTCTTGTTTGGTTCAAATCGGTACCCTCACATTACACCTCGTCGATCTTATTTCATTAAAAATACTTGCATTTGACGTGATTCTGTGGATTGATTGGTTAACTACTTATCATGCAAAAATTGATTGTTTTAAGTAAGTTGTTAGCTTTCATATTCCTAATCAACCTATTATGCCAATTCAAACGACCAAACCATTAAAATCAATCACGGTCATCTCAAGCCATAAAGCTATTCGTTTATTGAAAAATGGATGTCAAGCTTTCTTAGCTCATGTCACAGATTTAAACAAAACTACGCCGGGTTTTGAGTGATATTTCTATTGTTAATAAATTTCTGATGTATTCCCCAAGAACTTCCCGCCTACCCCCAGAAAGATGAAATTGAATTTTGTATCGACCTTGAACCCAGACAAAACCTATTTCAAAGCCCCATATCGAATGACTCTATTGAACTTCGTGAGTTAAAGACCCAACCGCAGAATTGTTAGACATCGGCTTTATTCGCCTTAAGTACTTCTCCTTAGGGTGCTCTCGCTCTATTCGTGAAGAAGAAAGATGGGAGTATGCGACTTTGTATTGATTATCGGGAGTTGAATCATGTCACCATCAAAATAGGTATCCATTGCCACGTATTGATGACCTGTTTGACCAACCGCAAGGAGCCAAATTCTTTTCAAAGATTGATCTTCGTTCCGGATATCACCAATTGAAGATTAGAATCAATGACATTCCAAAGACGGCTTTAAACTCGATGACGGGCATTATGAATTCCTAGTCATGTCCTTTGATTGACTAATGCTCCTTTGCCTTCATGGATATGATGAACCGGTATTCAAGGAATATTTAGATCACTTTGTGGTCGCCTTTATTGATGACATCCTTATTTATTCCAAAAGCCGTGAAGATCATGAGCAACACTTGAGGTCGACACTCCAAAAGCTTCGTGAATATAAGCTTTATGCCAAGTTGAAGAAATGCGACTTCGTCAAGAAGTAGCATTCCTTGGGCACGGGTATCAAGTCATAGAATATCTGCTTGACCAAAGAAAGATCAAGCTATTCAAAGTCGGAACAACCTAAATCGTTGACCCAAGTCGTAGCTTTCTCGGTTTAAATTGGTTATTATCTCGAGATTCGTGGAAGGATTTTCTCGAATCGCTACTCCATCGACTCAAATGACTCGAAAAGATACAAAGTTCTTGGAGCGAAGAATGTGAGAAGAGTTTTCAAGAACTCAAGAGAGACTTATTTCAAGACTGCTCGACAATACCATCCGGCTCGGAAGGATTTGTCATCTACAAAGTGATGCTTCGCAAAGGGTTGGGATGTGTTCTTATGCAACATGGAAAAGTTATAGCCTATGCCTCCCGACAACTCAAAGAATATGAGAGGAATTATCCTACTCATGATCCGGAGTTAGCGAATATTATCTTTTGCACTTAAAATTTGGAGGCATTACTTGTATGGGGAGAAAGTGGAGATCTTTACGGATCATAAAAGCCTCAAATATTTCTTCACTCAAAAGGAACTCAACATGCGACAAACGACATTGGCTTGAACTATTGAAAGATTATGATCATACCATCCAATACCATCCTCGGAAAAGCGAACGCGGGTAGTGACGCATTGAGTAGAAGATCATATGCAGTACGAAAGTGCGTTATTGTCAACACAAAGGCCCATTTGTGTGACTTACAAAGGATGGAGATAGAGTTAAAGACTCCAAGGACGCATGTGATGATAGCGAATATACTGAGTAGAACCGACTTTAATCGATAAAGTTAAAGCCGCCAAGCTACGGACACTGAGCCGATGCGTATGAGGAAGAAAGGTGCAAGAGGGTGCTATGCCGAAACAAGAATCGATGAAGAAGGAATACTTGAGTCAACTCCGGACTTTGTGTTCCTAACGACCACGATTTAAAGTATAATATCATGATGGAGGGCACAACACACCATTTGCAATCCATCTCAGGGAGTACCAAAATGTATCGTGATCTTCTACATACATTTTGGTGGAGCAATATGAAGAGAGAGATAAGCGTTGTTTATCTCAAGGTGTCTAACTTGTCAACGAGTTAAAGCGAGCATCAAGTACCAAAAGGTCCATTGCAACCACTTGAAATTCCGAATGGAAGTAGAGCACATTACCATGGATTTCAAGCACGGCCTTCCTAAGGTTTCTCAAGGCATTGATGCGATTTGGGTCATTGTTGATAGATCGACCAAGTCCGCTCATTTCTTACCGATCACGAGAAACTTATACACTTGAACGCCTTGCTCAGTATGTACATAAACGAGATTGTAAGATCGCATGGTATACCTAAGATCCATAGTTTCGATCGAGACCCAAGATTCACTTCACGATTATGGGTTAGTTTACAAAAAGCTATGGGCACAGACTTCACGATTTAGCTTTTATATCATCCTCGACGGACGGACAATCGGAGAGGACTATTCAAACTCTTGAAGATCTATTAAGACTCGTGTCCTTGATTTCAAGGCGGTTGGGACAAGTTCTTACCATTGGTGGAGTTTTCCTACAACAACAGCTTATCAAGCAAGTATTGGCATGGCTCCATTCAAGCGTTGTATGGAAGAAAGTGTCGCTTCTCGAGATATCTTTGGGATGAGGTGGGTGAAGCAACGTTGTTGGGACCGGAGTTGGTACGTATGACTACTAAAAGATTCAAACGATCCGACAACGATATAAAAACCTCACAAAATCGACAAAAGAGTTATCTTGATCTTCATTGAAAGGACGTGGAATTCGATATAGGAGATCATGTGTTGTTAAGAGTCGCTCCATGGAAAGGAGTTACAAGATTTGGAAAGAGAGGAAAACTTAATCCTCGATTCATCTACCCATTTTAATCCTCGATCGAGTAGGAACTGTGGCCTATAGACTTGCTTTTACCGCCAAATATGTCTCGTGTTCATAACGCTTTTCACATATCCATGTTACGTAAATATGTGAAAGACCCGAACCATATTATTGAAGTTAGAACCCATCGAAATAGCGGAAGATTTGACGTGTGAAGAGGTTCCCGTTCAAATTTTGGATAAGAAGGAACATATTCTACGCTCCAAGGTTATACCTCAAGTCAAAGTTTTGTGGAGGAACCACGATGTTGAGGAAATGACTTGGGGTTAGAATCAAATGAAATCAAGGTATCCTTACCTCTTCGACATACCAGTACGCATTCTAATTTCGAGGGCTTAAATTTCATAAGAAGGGAGGTTGTAAGACCCCAAATTTTATAAATAAAGATGAATTTTCTATAAATATTATTTTTGAATATTATGGAATAATTTGATATATTGTTATAGTTGTGGGTAATATTTATAAATTTTGCAAAAGTATGTAAGTGGTTATATTATATTCGATTGGTCTGGGAATATTCTTGGTTTAGCAGGAATATTCGCATAACTACTCAATCATTGGTGGACCCTACAATGTAATTATTTGTCGGATTGAGAAAACGACAAAAATATTTTGTTGAAATAACTATGGAAGTTTTACCGGTTGATAATCGTTGAACTACTCAAGAAGTAAAAGTACAAGATGTCGTGTGGTTGCATAGTAGCACACCAAGTATTGATTATCGATGCTTATGTGAAAAGTCACTCGGTTTGATTCCATTATCACGATTAATAATATGAATTATTATATTGATAATGACGCTTTTGTTTTATTCAGTATTATTAACGTAATAAAATGTAAACGTCTTTTTATATAAAATGTAATACTTTATTAAAGTTATTTTATAAATAAAATATATTATATTTTATTATGATATAGTGTTTTGCATAGTGTTTTGCATAAGTGTTGCATAGTGTTTGCATAGTAAAATGTTTTTATATAAATAGAATATATTATATTTTATTTAAAAGATTTTACTTTAAATATGGACCGCCGATTAAAGTAAATCAATCTGGACCGCTCATGGATTAATTACTATGCATTCTATTTTCCTATAAATAGAAGCTCATTCCTTCATTATTTTCTTACGAATTCACCGAAACTCTGAGAGAAAACTATAGAGAGAAAGAAGAAAAGTATTCTGCTACTTCACTTTGCCAATATTCGCCTTCTTCTAAGGTAGGAAATATTATTTGTTGTACAAGTAAGTGATATTATTCTTTTGTATTCATGAAGAGAACTTCGCTTATTCCATTCCTTATTATTCTCGCTGAATAACTCAGAGATACGCGGACTACCCTATACTTGGTGAAATCCTTCATTGTTCCATTCTTTATTATTCTCATTGAATAACTCGTATACGCCATTTCACCCTATACTTGGTGACATTCTTCTATTATTCTTTTGGAACATCCTCGTCTGTGTTTTTACACCTGACACGGTTTCCGTCTTTATTATTATTATTCGTTGGAACATCCTGTCTCACATGTTTTACTGTGACGACGGGTTCCGTTATTTATTATTCTGTTGAATAACTCACCTTTGCACATGCAGCTAAGACTATCGCATTTATGGTGATTTCTTTTGTTATTCCATTCTTTATTATACCCATTGGTTTAAACTTTGACTTCTATACTCCATGAAATTAGTGGAATATCCTCGACATTCAAGGCTTCATCCAAATCCTTTCATGGAAATATTCTTCTCAATATTCTTGAATTTTACTCTACAAAGCAAAGATCATGTTGACAGCTTGATGTTATTAGTTCCTGAATAACTTAATTCTTGAACTTGTTTTATCAATTCTTATATCATTGTCATCATCCTCATGTTTATATTTTTTTAAAGTCATCTGTGACCAGTAGAACATGGATGGACTTGGTATGATTATGATGAGGATTATTCTTTGTAATCACGACCGTAATGTTACAAATGATGTGGTAAAAATTCTCGATGGTCAGTAGTGCATCGATGGACGATTGTTGGCATGATCATGACCATTAATGAATACACAACTATTCTCGCCCGTAGTGCATGAATAATTGTGGTCGTGATACTAAAGAATATCCTCGGCCGTAGTGCAGGGGGTGATTCGATGATGTGGATTATTTATTTAAGTTTAGTCTCATTTATAATGAAGGATGAAAAACCTTTTAAATCATAAAAGATAGTAGATTTTATTTTCTACTCGACTCTTTTAATGGATTGCTTGTTCACCGCAGCTTAAACTTGATGTTTATTATATTTTATCGCTTTAACAATCTCGTCAAGGCTATTGATAATTTATTCTGCATTATCTTAGTCATAATATTTCTTCTTTGGGCTAGTTGAGCTCACCCTTTCATTGTTCTCTTCAAGAAATGAGAACGTAGTACGGGACGAGCCTCGGGAACGGAGTAATGGTCCGAGGATAAGATTAGTAGTCCTCACTATTATTCAGTAAAATAGTGTGATAATAATTGTAATGAGGACTCCTTTTGAGTTTGTATAATATCTAGTAGACAATATTTGTATTCAAACTCACGCTTTATGTCGATTAGCACACTTACAGCTTATATTAGTAAGTTGTATTTAAATTCTGTACCATGTATCTGACTACCCAAGATGGGTGATGTATACCTAATTTTGGGGGCGTCACACCAAGAACATAAAGATTCCCAAGAATTTGGAATTCAGAAGCAAAATTTCAATGCATGCTCACATCTTGCTCGTCAAATTTAACAATTGCTAATTTTATACAAGCTATGCAAGTTTGTCATTCTTTATGTCAAACCAATGGATTTGGAAGGCATTGTCGACAAGTAACAATTCAACACAAGCTACTAGACTTTTACATTATACTGCAACTGGTACAATATTTCAATCAACAAATACTCAAAGTGTTGGATTGAGGCATAAAAGGCAGAATTCAGAATGTGTAAATTTGTAAATTAAAAAAAATCAAACTTTCATTACAGGAACAACACCAAAAATTAAAGGAATAACACCAGAGGTAAAATCAAAATTTAACGGAATAACACCAGAGGTAAAATAATCTTCATACCCAAAAATAAAATCCATCACCATTTCATCCGCAAAATCTATAATCCATTACAATTTATCTAAAATAATAGATGGGCACAACATCATTTTCAAAATTTAAAGCAAATAAATCACCAAAAACAACATGACAGTAAGTTAAAAAAAGTGGGGGTAAAAAATCCTAAAATTCTTCAAGAAAACCTTTTGCTTTTTTTCCTCCATAGAAAGTTCACCTTCGTCATCTGGGATCTTGTTCAAATCGATGCCGGTATCTGCCGGTAAATTCAAATCGAAGTCTCATGCAACTTTAAGAGTCTCACCAGTGGATTTATCTTGTAAATCGGAAGAAGAAAAAGCCACGCCTTTGTCATCTTGAGGATTTTCTTTGCAATCCATGGTGTTTGTGACTAAACAAATTCTGTGAGAAGATCTCCATTAAAGAATTCATATATATGGAGGCAAAAAATATTTAAAAAATGAAATTTTTTAACACCATAATTAATCTGAGAAGAGGAAGAGACCAAAAATTGCTGAAAATTAAAGACATGATCTACTAGATAGATAGAGAGGGGAAAGAAAAAAGATGAAAAAATTTTGTTGGGAGGAGAGAAAGCCTTAAGATAATGATAAATATGCATCAAAAAATAAGGTGGAGTAATAAGGGGCAATTTGGGAAAAAATAATTAATTTTCCTAAATAACTACAAATGACAAATAATTAGGAATAAAAAAAAAAGCCTAAAACGTCTTACATATAAGAATGGAGGGAGTATATAGTAGTATGTCAAAATTAATTATGACATATTCCATCACCTCTAACATGGATTCGGAATGATTTGTCAACTAAAATAATTATGAAATACACTATTTTTTATTTTATTTCTTTCTGTATTTTAGTATTATTTTAATTCAAACATAATATTAAAGTATTTTAATTAGCTTATAGAGGATTTTGTGTCTTACTATATTATTTGAAGCCATCTGCCAGCTTTTCTCATGTGTAAAGAGATAATAGCTTATTTGCTAGTTGAAAGAGGTCGCCGATCATATTCTTAATTCCAATGGTTGTAGCAAAATGACGATATGATCTCTCGGGATAGCGTTGATCATATTTCTTATCAAGTTTTCGTGATTAAATATCATATTTACGTTAATACTATATTTTATAAGTACAAATATCTGTTTTAGCAAGATTTTATAAATAAGGGAATATTTGTTTACAATTTAATGCGTCTGAATGAATGAGTCAAGTTCTGAACGAATAAATTATTGAGTAATGTTACGGACACAAATTATTTTACAAACGATTGATGTGTCATATTCCACTTCAGGATATTGATCAACAAATTGTTTCAATATAATATTCAGCCCCACACAATATGTTAAGGTGGAATATAGCACATCAATAATTTATAAAATATTTATAAAATAATTTGTATTAAAACTACTGTTTGTTTGCAAATTTTAAAATCTGAATGGGATTAAATCAGAAGAGAGAAGTTGCGGTGTTTGGCTTTTTATTAAAAAAAAAAAATAGTTGAATGGGCTGAATAGATCTGAGCACCCGATTTTATCCAAATACCCAACACTGCTCTCTTCTGCTTCGATGGTTTGGTTCTTCGGTTATCCATCACCGATCTCTATTCTTTTTCTTCTTCGCTTACCTACACCGCAACTTCGATTCGTCTCCATCTCCATCCACAATTTCTTCTTCGATTTGACGGATCTGATTTTATTTTTGATTTACTCATTCGAAATCAGCTTTCTGTTTCATTTGATCCCGCTCTAATTCTAATTATATTCTTCTTCTTCTTCATATCGTATTCTGTGTATACATGTAGAGAGAGCGGAGCGAGAAGATTGTGAGAGAATACATGCAGGACCATACGGAATGAATTGAAGAAGGGTGGAAAAGCCTTGGATAAGAAGGGTTCTGCATTTGAGGACATTTTCGGCCAAAGGAATCATGGATTTTACTGGATAGTCTTTTGTTCGATTTTTTACCCTCTCCAAAATAAGTGGTCTCAATTTATTTATGTCCGTCTTCCGATTAGAACTACCGTAGAATCGGTAAAAATACCCATTTAAACCCCTTCTTTCAGCATCAACATAATACTACTTCGCCATAAATTAGGACTAATTTGGGTTTTATTGATGATAGATATAAAAGGATTGTATGTATATCATTTCGGAGGGGCAATGGCAACTCGCAGGCAGGTACAGAGAGCGAAAACTATTTTGAGCTAATGAGGAAAAACTTTGATTTTATTTTAAATATTTCCTATTTTTTGTTCTAATTTCAAAATTTTAAAGTTCATTGATATTGTTAAAGATTAATTATGTGATTCATTCTACTCTTACTAATGAATATTGAATTTATTTTATTTTTTAGTATGGATATACAAAATTATATATTTATTCAACATAGTTTAGTGGAGTAAAATAATAAAATAATATTATTCACATATTTTAGATATATCAATTATTAAATAATTTTTTTCCATTAAATATGCAGTATTTAGTTTCATTCAGATTAACAATTTTATTCAGTTTTATCAAACACTTCTTAAGACTAATCATATTCATTACAGTCTTATAATTAAAATTTTGCCTGTGCTAAATAAAATTAAAAAAAGAAATCTGCATTATCAAGGCCGATTCAAAAAAAAAAACAGAGTATGATTTCTATGCCCCTAGCGGCATAAATTAATTGGGTGATGATGCTGATAGCAAGGTAATAAAATAATCATTGTTGAGTGAGTATATATAAAAAACCTTAATGAAAAGCTTAATAAAAAAGTGGAAAAAAAACAACAAATGATGAGATAATCACTCACCAATAAAGAAGGTGAAAACATTTCATTAAATGTGTAAATTGAAGGCGGTTGAGTGGTGAAATTAATTAACGTTATAAGCTTAATAACAAACATATATGCACATTGAACTCTATTTTAATTTTTCTTTTTTCTTCAACCAATCAATATTATTAAATAATTTAATTGATCCAATACAGTAAACACATAGATACAACAATAAAATTATTTAAATACAATTTTCATGATTGGAAAACCAATTAACTTCGAAATTTTTTCCAGCTTTTAAAGGAACGTCTTTCATTATTTTCTCTTGACCTTCAGGGTAATATATGCCAGTACGATGATCGCGAATCCACCAATTCCCGTCATGATTACCATCGGAGCTCTTTGCCTTCATTTCTTCTCCATTTAGCATTATGTCACTTATTTTATCTGGACTTTTTTTATGGTAAGCTTTTCGCAGCATTAGCCTATTTATTAACAAAACAAAGTGAAATCTCATGTGTGATAAATAAATAAAAAAAAAGGAATTTTAAAGCGAAATTTCATATTAGAATTTCTAAAAAGGAGTATCATTTTTTAGTTAAATACAAAGAGGAATATAATTCTTTTTCCTGTATTATAAGAAATACATAATGCCAGTAAATTAAAAAAAAACAAATAATGGAAAATATTTTTAATGCTTTTTATGTTTAAGTCAACTTAATTATTGTTTAGTGGGTAAGTGAAGTAATGGATTATGGATGATGAGCCCTGTTACTCTGTTAGTTTTTGAAAAATTACAAATATGCTACACACTTGACGCACAAGGTCAAGGCTCAGTGCCAGGCCCATGTCTTTAAAGTAGTAATATAGTATATACTATTTTCAGCGCTAATGACATGATCGGCCGGGCTTGATGAATTGGATTTGATGGGATAAGGCTAGTAAAGAATCAAATTGAAATCCAAATCGTATTAAAAATTGTATTAAAACGGTTCTGACATATTTGATAATTTTAAGTAGGTTGAAAAATTAAATTTACGATTTCAGTTTGGTTATTAGTCAAAACTGCAGCATGTGTTTATATGTATCCTAAATGCATGATCTTGTTATCTTTGAATGTATGATTGTAATGAAGTCCAACATGTTAAAAATTATTAATCACACAATTAAAGGTTTCAAATGATTGTTCATTTGATTAGAGTGAAATTTTTTTTTATTGAAGACTTAGACCTTATTGGAAAAATGACCTATCCAAGTCACTACTAGTTAGATTGAAAGGGAGGTTTACAAGTACCGGATGACCATAGAGTTGGTCTAAGATATAATTACACTAGAAGTCTGCACTAAAAAAATAACCAGCTTAAGAGATAAATATTTTTCAAATATGTTCACAAAATTAGAGTAGTGATGCTAAATTATATAAAATTTTGTTGTTTCAATTGGTTTTGGAATCGAAATCGTACCAAATGAAACCGCACCGCACCAATCACAAGTGATTTCATGTGCAATTTTAAATATGTCAAACCGCAGCTAAACAGTTTCAGGTATGGTCACCCTTAGCTATAGATAAAGTCCAATCCAACAATGTATAAATTTATAATTTTAACCCGGTGTGACGTAGATATCTCAATCTGATCACATGAACCAATTTGGTCCAAAGAAGCAATTTTGAATGAGGTAAGATAATTTATCTGTAGACATTAGTAAAAATAAAAGTAGAAAAAATCTAAGATCGACCAAGTGTAAATAAACTTACAATAAATCTCTCTAAATTAAATATTGGATCGAGATTGATTTTTTGGAGTTAAATTTAGACATTTTAAAATTCAAAATCTATATAATCTATTTATATTTTAAAAATAATAAATCTTGTAATGAATAGTTAGTATCTTTTGGATAATTTATATTACTCATGATAATTATATTGACTAAAATAAATAAAAACATTATAGTTAAAAAAAATTGAGTTCAGAAATCAAACATATGATTTTATATTTTGAAGCATACATAAGGAATATATATAATTTTGTTTCTATAAAAATGTAGACAAGTAGCTAAAGTTGTTTCTGGAGTGGCATCTAATATGAATTACATCAAATTAAAATGTATCCATTAATTTTGTAGGTGTGAACAAATAAGAAATGAAATTGATCGAGCCTCCTTACTTGAGATAGACGGAGTTCATTGTTTGTGCTCCTCTACCAACTGCAGCTGCCATCTCGATCTCCTGATCACACGTACAGTGTACAGACAAGGGTTTATAGATATATTGTATATATGTATCCCAGCCCAGTTACCTCCTTTTATATTAGAGCTAGAAATACTGATGATGATATATACGGTGGATTTATGTATATACTATATAGATATAGTAGTGGAGTTTCCCAAGAAAAATAAAGGAGGACCGTTTTGAGTTAGCTTACATCATTATTAATTGTATATATATTGGATGTTAGCAAGAAAAATAATTAACTGCATGCTGCACGCAGCAGTACACCATATCCATGCTTTAATTTCTTTGGTTCTAGACAAGCAAAGGAACCTTCCCCATACCGCCATACGTGGACGGGGGACGGTTCATGGACATTATTAGTACTTGATGATACAGGTTATGCGTGTGTAAATTACATGCCATGAAATAAAAACCCGAGAAGATTAACGCAATTAATTAATTATATATCACGTGAGAGCCGCTTTATAAGATAGATTGACGTTATGGGCTCGGCCTAGCCTAGCTAGCTACTTTCACTCGTAGAGCCTCAACCGGTTCTGACCTCCACCATATATATAAATCCGGATCGACTTAGCTAGCTCCACAATCCAATATCACAAAATTTCCCTGTCTAAAGACTAATGTTGCGTTTGTATCGAAAGAATAGAATGAAGATCAGAATGAGTACTCTTGGAATGGAATGAGTTATTTCATGCTCTTCCTCTCTCAAGACCTTCATAGTTCAGTGATAAAAAAAATTACTCATAAGGCTTTGGGCATGAAATCTTGGGCAATAATATTAAATTTCAATCGAAAATAGCAAAAAAAAAATAAAATAATGGTTCAATCCATTCCAATCGCAACCAAACACAATTTTTTTCATTATATAGGAATGAGTCATTCCATTCTCACATTTATTACTTCAATCCAAAAAGTAGCATAATATTAAATACTTCCTCCTCTCCAAATTATAACATTACTACCGACTTTTTAAAGTAAATTTAAAATTAAAATTAATAATATTGACTAAAAATTAAGAAATAATAAATATTTTAATTAATAGCATTTTTTATATAATCTCTTATATTAATTAAAATTAAATAAATTTATATCAATTTTAAGTTTATAATTGTTTCAAAAAATAACTTTAAAAAGTCAATAGTAATTACTCCAAATTATAAAATTATTGTTGACTTTTAAAAATCAATTTAAAATATTTTCAAACTCTATTAACAAGTATGAACCAGTAATCTTATAAATGGTTTATAAATGGTAGTACTTTTTAAATAACTACGGATATATATATATATATATATATATGTACAGGAATACTAGTGAATTAAAACTTTACTAATATCCCTCCGTGGATCATAATTATAAAAAATAATAATAATAATAATAAAATAAATTTGAATAAAAAATTATAAAAAAATATATATATATTTTTAATTAAAAAAACACTGTAAACTCAACCCCTCCCCGTCTCTCACTTTTCTTAAGAGTATTAAACTTTGTGGAGTAATTCTTTTTTGGCCCACCAGACCAGACATGACATGACATGTTGGTGATGTTTGTAATCTAGCGCAACTGTAATCTTGTTTGTTTGCCTTCCCAATATTTATTACTACTATTTGCAAAAATAAATAGAAATTACTACCTGTATTTTTTTTATTCAGATGGGCTCGCATGTCCCACTAAGTTTTTCATATATTTTCGTATGTACTCCTAATTTAATTTTTAAGATCAAATCACAATATATTAAACCTCAAATATAATATAATACATAAAAAGTTAAAATAAAATAAATTTTGTTATACATAATAATAATTTATTTTTTATACTAACAGACCTCACTAACATATTTATCTTTTGTATTATGAATTTTATCTCATCCTTTTAAATAAAAAATTTGTACATTTAGTCATCTTTTGGAGACTGAGAGCGTAGATCAATGTTTAAAAATTATGGAACCAGGCCACAATATTAGTGCATAAAAATATCAAAGTTTGCATTATCATGAAGCATTCAACCTAAATTGTGTGTATAAGCATACCATATGGTCAGGACGTGTTATGTTACACATTCCCTCAGGATTAAATCAAATGTTGTGTTATTTTCAGTGTGTATTTAACAATTTTCTATATATATATATATATCTTATAGTAATATAATACATTATCTACATATCTTATAACGGAAAAGCAAACAGAACCTTCTGATTTGGTGGCAAAACTCCAAAGGCTGATCCCATTGCCAGTTGGGCACTGGAGTCCTGTCCTGGATCATCAATTAATATAATCAAGATTGAACAAATACTGCAACAGGAGCTCTAGTAGGTAGACAAAGAAGGAATACCGGATGATATTCTAGCAGATTGTCAAATGAATTGCCTCAAGCAACTCCGGGTCCTCAACTTTTCTACCACTGGACCGTCAGTTCAAAGAACTGATACTAAAGTTGAAATTGGACCAATTTTTTGGTAAGAGACTAAGAGATGCAATCGAATATCATATACTAGAAATCTTGTACAACATCATTAACTTCTGTTTCAGTTCCATTATGTGTTTGCCAGTGGAATAGAAGAATCCAATTTGTGCATGTGGCGTCACCCTCATATATAAGCCTTACGAAACTCTATTAAAGGTTACTATCCAATCCATATATGAGTACATATTTACAAACTCTCCAATTCATTTGTTAGATACCTTAGATCCCATTTTTATCTGACATGTTACTGACAAAATGCTCATTTTCTATTCTAGAATTGAGCAACACAATAGTTCAACTAAGCAATTGTTTGTTTTAGAAATTTGAATCTGAATTAATCAATCGATCAAATCGTTTGTTTTTGGCCTCCGAATTACCGAATCGGTAAGATAATAACCTGAATGACTAAGTCAGATTTTTTGAGCTAAATAGCTAAATGAGCAACTGAATGAAGCAAAAAAAATTAAAAAAAAAATTAACTATTATATTAAGTAATATTAAATAAATTTACAACAATTTTGAATTTTTTCAGAAGCGTAAAATAATAAAGTTTTGTCATTCAGATATTTCAGACATGTCAATTATCAAACAGCTTTTTTTATTCAGATTCAGATTCATTCAATTTTTATCAAACACCCCCTAAGTACAGAATTCAATTGAGAGACTTGAGAACACATCTAATCTACATAAAGCAAAACTCAATCAACTTCAAAGTTGTTAAAAAATAACTCAAAGAGAGACACTCAAACAACTGCTCGACTCAAATATGAAATCTACATTATGAGACTTACGCTTGAGTGATGGAAAACTTGTTATGCTTCCCTGAAGAATCAAGATACACATTTGCCTTGACAACATGATTCAATCCAAGATTTTTAAGCGCGTTCATCTGAAGTAAAAATCATACGAATTAAAAATGTGAATATATTCTGCCTATCATGCAAGTGGTAGTTACGCATGAAAGCTAGATATATTTTAGGGACCGATACCAAGAGCAAACAATGATGAATAGTTCCTACAAGGAGAGCGCCAAGTCGATCCCCAAAAGTAATCTGCACAACAGTTGCATCAGGGTCCGAGTCTTGGTCTATTATTACCTTGGGTGTTGGAATATATAGTGATAACTTCCATGCATCCTGCTTAACAGATTTAATTATGTAAATAAGCACACCTAGAGGGGATAAATAGGTGTAATTACTAAAATCTGATTTACAATGGTAAATTTTTAAATATCTCAGCTACAACATATAATCGGACAAGTTAACCCTATTTGTTTTAGTATATGTTATCTGTTATAATCGGACAGTTAATCCCTGTCTGTTTTAGTATATGTTCTTCATCTGTTCTCTGTCTATTATAATCAGACAGATAATCTCTGTTTGTTTTAGCATATCTTCAAGTACGAACTAAAACTGAATATGCAAAATACTAAAGCACATAAAAGAAAAATTGTGACGCCCCTAAAATAGGTATACATCACCTATCTTAGTCGCCAAATACATGGTACTAAATACAAATACAAACTTAATTATACAACATGAGCTGAGAGTTTTTACACGAATATTGTCTTCTAGATAATATCCAAACTCAAATGGATTCCTCATTACATTTATTGTCACACTAAATAGTGAGGACTACTAAAACAATCATCTCGAACCATCACTCCGTTCCCCGACTAGTTCCGGCTACGTTCTCATTTACTGAAGAGAACAATGAAAGCAAAAGGGTGAGCTCAACTAACCCAATAAAAAATATTATGACTAAGATAATGCAGAATAAATTATCGTTAGCCTTCAGCAGTGTTAAACTGATAGAATATAATAGACAACAAGTTTCACTGCAGCGGAACAAACAATCCATTAGAAGAGTCAAGTAGAGCATGATATCTAATATCTTCTATGATTTAATAATTATCATTAATTTTATCGCTGAGACACAACTTAATAAATAATCCATATCACTGAATTATTTATGTACTACGGGCCAAGGATATTCATTAGTATCACGTCCACGAATTATCCAAGCACTACGGGCCAAAGATATTCGTGTTATATCATTTGTCTGTAACATTACAGGTCATTATTATACCAATACAAACTTTTCTGGTCATAATCATACCAATCAACAGTCCATCTATGCACTACGGGCCAAAGATGACTTTTATCACAATATAAGCATGAGAATGATGACAATGATATAAGAATTTAATTAAATGAAAGCAAAGGATAAATTTTAAAGATTTATAATTCAATTTATCCAGAATTCAATAATATCCAAATTGTCAACACGATCTTCGCTTTTAATGGAGTAAAATTCAAGAATAATATTGTATCAAAAATGATTTTGACCGAAAAAAAATTAATTTTTGTCATGAATAGTACCCTAGGTGAATAGTATTCGAGTGAATAGTATCCCGTGAATAGTACTTCGGGAATAGTAACTTATGAATAGTACCCCGACATAAAAATATTAAAAATGATCAAGAATGCTCAGAATAATATTTTTATGAAAAGATACTGGATGAAGAGCAAATATCAAAGATATTCTACTAATTTAATGGAGTATAGAAGCAATACTTATCAACATAAGTGTAGAATTAGGAATATGAAACAAAATAATATTACTTATATACTACAGAGTATGGAAGAAAATATTATTTCTTACGAATATTGAACAAGAATAATATTACTTACGAATACGAAAGAAATAATACCCCTTACCTTAGTAGGAGATTGGATAGTGCAATAGTGTAGTAACAGAATATGTAAGACCCCAACTTATTATTAATGGAATTTAATTTTCTCTATTTATTATTTTGAAATAGTAAGGGTTGATTTGATTAATGTGGATAGTTAGGGGTAAAATACGCAAATATTTTAAAATAAGCAAGTGGTTATAAAATATTCATTGTTGTTTGGGGAATATTCGTTTGGTCGTGGAATATTCAGATTATCGGGAATATTCGTATGCGATGATGGCGCAAAACCGTGTGTGGGCCCCATAACTAAAAAGCGATTGGATGAAGAAAACGACAAATATAAGTTGTTTAAAATAACTAGCGGTGTAGTTATTACTGTTAAAATACTCGATGGTTAAATACAAGAAGATGGATTACCAGATTGCACCAAATATTGATTCTTACGTAAAGAAGGCACTACTCAATAATGGTTACATGTAATTATCGTCAAGATTTTATTTTATCGATTCAATAATTGCTACGTTGACATTTTATATTGTTGTTGTTTCAATAATTGTCATTACAATCGTATTTTCCATTATCTGAGCAATAATTCATATTATCTCAATAATATTATTAGATAACATTATTGATAATGTCTAGAAAGTTCATCTCTAAGGAGAGGTTTGGTCATCTAATCATGCTATTAAGAAGGAGAGATCCTTATTGGAAAGCCCCTCTATCCCTGAACCGCTCTTCGTTGTCAATAATGTGATTCTCAGTAATATTATTTATGAATAATTAATTATTGATTTATATGATGAGGAAAATATTGATTTTATGAGGATATAGATGGAGAACATTTTAATGTGACAATTGTTGAAAATTAATATTTTATCTTTTTCTCGATAAAATAATTCATTTAAATATATTATTTTAATAATATATTAACGATGATATTTTTACAATGAATGTGGGATATATGAGTATATGAGGAGGAAGAGTATTTTGTGGTATTAAATGTTTAACACATGTTTTGTGTCTTTGGTGGACACATTTATCGATTGAAATTTGATTATAAACAGTAAAATCGCCTGCTTTGTGGATTACGGTCAATTTCTATTTGGAATTTGGAAAAACTTTCTTCTGCAAAGTTGTAGAAATTGAATTTCCTATAAAAACTCAAGAGATTCAAATTTTCTGATGAAAGGGCTATTTATTATGAATTATTGAAGTTCCAAAGTTCAAATAATTAATTTTTGGGAGTTTTAGTTAATTATTTTGAGAAAACGTTTTTGCAACTAAGTTGGCCTCACATGTGATTCAAATGGGCTGAGATCAGTTGTCTAAGGTGGGCTAAAGAAAATGTAAAAAATATATTAATATTATATTCAATTTTCTGCTTTGGTATTCTAAGCAATTTCCTATCAATAGGGTGCTTAGGTTAGAATTGAAAATCACAACAGAAACTGAAGTTTCTCTCTATTTCTCTCTCGATATATTGAGCGTATTCTTGTGAGTATACTTTGAGTATTGTTAGACGGTCTAAGTTCCCTGCAAAGACTATACCCTATTCCAAATTTGAAGTACTAATCTTTCGAGGTAAGGGATGTTATTTTCTTCTCAAATGATATTATTTCTTCAATATCATTATCTTTGAAATATTGGTTGGAACTTTTATCAAATTTGGAACTTTTTCATGTCGGGTTACTTATTCATGAGTTACTATTCACGAAGTTACTTATTCATGAGTTACTATTCACGAGTTACTTATTCACGAGTACTATTCATGTAAGCGTGAAGATGTTTTTTTTGGAATTTCTATCTTTTGGTGTCGAGTTACTTATTCACGATATCGGACTATTCACGATATCTTGCACTATTCAATAAAAAATAAAATTTCTTCTTTTGTCCAAAATATCTATTCGGATATTAGCTTTGATTGTATCCGTGTTTTTTGATCATTCTTGAATTTTACATCACTATGATTATTTTTTGAGGTATTTTTGAACATGGATAAAACAAAAGTACGAATCCTTAATCCTTAATCCTTAATCCTTGTCATTTTGTTTCACTAGATTCGCTTTCTTTAAAATATTTTCATCATCCTCGCCTTAAATGATGATATTATTGAATATCTTTGGCCCCAGTAGTGCAAAGATGAATGATTTATGAAGAATATCTTTGGTAGTAGTGCAAAGATGAACAGTGTTTAAATGAATACTGACTAATGATGAATATCTTTGGCTTCAGAAGCAAAGATGAATATTTGATTCCGTATGTATATTGATTGATGTTATAGGGATAAAAGATAGACGATAAACTTTTAAATTCATACATAGAAGATAGTAGTTTGCATTCTCTACTTAACTCTTCAAATGAATTATTATTTCACTGCGAATATTGATTTAAAATTGGTTGTCTATTGTATTCTATTAAATTTTTTCCTGTTGAAGACTAACGGTAATTTGTTGTATATTATCTTAGTCATAATATTCTTTTATTGGGCTAGTTGAGCTCACCCTTTTCCTTTTTGTTCCATTTTTCTTCTCGTGAGGCGAGAATATAAATGCGAGTGCAGTTAGGGTATGGAATGAAGGTTTTAGAAAGAATTGTTTAGTAGTCCTCACCATTTTGTAAAATAATGTATCAATAAATGTGATGAGAATTTATTTGAGTATAGATATTGTCTGAAGATAATATTTGTATTCAAACTCACGCTTTCTTGTTGTAATAATAAAGTTGTAGTTGTTTCATCTACGTATTGACAACTCAGAATAGGTGATGTATACCTATTTTGGGGGCGTCACAGAATACTTTTCTTCTTTCTCTCTTATTCTCTCTATACTTTATCTCTCTATAGCTTGAATGTATTGGTGAAAAATAATGAAGAAATGAACTTCTATTTATAGACTTGGCAGAGTAAGGGTAAAATAGTCTTTTCGCCATAATTTATGACATCATCGCTTACATCATTGATCATATGACATCATTGCTTACATCATCGTTCCGATGACATCATTGCTTACCTTATCGTTCCGATGACATCATTGCTTACATCATCAGAATTCAAATTCAATTTGTTCTCTTCCACCTCATTTGACTTTTATACCATGAATTTACTATAATAATGCAACCATTCAAATTAAAAATCATACTATTATATAATTACATCATACTACTGTAATGTAATATTATAATAATATATTTGAATAAATTATTTTATCGAAAAAGATAAAATATCAACTTTTAACAAATGTCACATGCAAAAAATTCCTCCGTTTAAATTCATATTAAATAAATATTTCCTTATCATATATATCAATAATTTATTATTCACAAATAATATTACAAAACTACAATATTAACAACTAGGTCGTTCTCATGAAAGAGGTGACTTTCTAATAAGGATTTCTCCCTATTGACACGCAATTAGGTTACCAAACTCCTTTCCTCGACAGAACTTTCTAGACATTGTCAATAATACTATCTAATAATATTATTCAAATAATATGAATTATTGATTTGAGAATTTGAAATATTATGTAATGACAATTATTGAATCAATAATATAAAATATCAACGTAGCAATTATTGAATCAGTAAAATAAAATATTGAACAATAACTACTGTAGTAATAATTGAGTATAACTGAGTGATTTCTCACGTAAGTATCAATAATCAATACCGTGTGCTACTATGCAATCACGCCAGACATCAGACTTTTATCACCGGGTATTTCAACAGCTTAACGGTAAAACTTTCGCCGTTATTTTTATAAAAAGTTATTTCGTTGCTTTTCTTTCCGACAACAATTCCGCTGTGGGGTCCACTAATGATTGTCTTGCTGTCAGCATTTGATATTGTCCGACAAAAAGAATATTCTCCGACCAAACAAATATTTTATAACAACTTGCTTACTTTGCAAAATTTATAAATATTACCCACAACTATAACATTATATCAAATTCACACCATAATATTCAAAAATATATTTTGAGAAAAAAAATAATCTTTATTCATAAAAGTTAGTCTTACAAAAATACATAACAGTGTCAAGATTTTTACGTTGTTCAGCTCATATCCTCTAATCTAGTGGCCTAATCCACGTCCAATACCAACTAGTATTGGAGATATTTTTTTATATTAAAACTTAATATTCAAAAGATTATAGAAAACTCCATGTACAACGAAGATCGATTCTGACGTAGACACCTCTGCCCTCTTGTACATCTGCAACTCCTCTCACCTCAGAGACATTAATGCTTTCGTTGTACAGACTGATTCACTGAATATTAAAAAGACCTCCAAGCCAACCTAGACTTGTACTTAGTTACAAAAGATATGATATGAAGATTACAACGATTTTCCAGTTAACAAGAATTTAAGAGATTACAAACAGAACTTGTTAACGCCAAGATCTTTCTCCACGTCCCAATCACCAAGACGCGTCCAATATCCTACACAGTTCAACAAGTCAACACCAAAAGCTTGACTTTACCGACCAATTCGAGGATAACTCCCGGCGTGAGAGTCAAGACAAAGCGATCACAAGGTCAACAATGGAGAGAAAAAAATTATCTAGTGTCTGAGAGAGATAGAATAAGAATTCTATTGAAAAATGTGTGTGTTACTTACCCTCTTATGTGATCTTTAGCCCCATGCATACTCCACTCCCGGTTTACCGTGCTACCCACCATCTCCTGACACCTTTTTCCCTCACTTTCATCATTTCAAATTAAAGTAAATATCTACCTTCACACCACATTATTCATTGCTTTGCCATCACGGTCATCTGAGTCCCATCCTCATTAATGCCATGCAGCAAAGTGGCAGACACAATAGTCAACCGTCATTTGGCATAATGATTACTGGTCAAAGTTGGGTTAAGTGACAATTTGTATAATGGGCCAATATAATAACTAAACCCAAATAATAGAAATGACCCAAGTGACCGGATCCAACCATGACTTAACATAACATGATCCAAGGGAGGAGCCCAATAAGGAAAAGGATTATGGCCCAACATTACCCCCTAGTCTTATATTAAACAGGGTGTTTAATGAAAGACTATAAACAGTATAGGCCCAGGATGTAACCAACTATGATAAGTCATAAGAAATCCAGAGTGAAACTTGCCAAAGCCCATCAAAATCGATCCAAATCGTTATCAGGTATAGAAGTGAGAAGCCCAATAGATGCAAGCCCACATAGGTGAAGATATTTACGTCTAAAACGGACGAAACCTCTTCCCATTCATCATCATTGCAGTGAATTAAATGTGCCGCCCTTAATTACCGTGCAACTGTCAGTATAAAAGGTAAACTTTACCAATTCTGACGGTTTTACCTGCTAATTCAAAATTTGAACCTTAGAGCTTACTTCTTCTCTGCAAATTTATTTCTCTGCTTCACAAAATCTTAACAATGGTGGCCAAGAAACCTCCTACCGTAACTCTCCTCTTCGTCTGAACTCCTATCAAGATTGTTTCTCCCAACTCAAACCCTAACCAAGAGGATCGAGTTCCAACTCTCAATCAACCACCATGGGGAAACCCTTCTCCGACCTCCCTACCTCGATTTCTTCAAGGATGGGGAACAATTTCCTAATGCCAACATCCGCTCCTCGGTCACTAATCAAATATGCATGCTTAGGACTCGTTATCGATTCCCGACATGTACGCTGATAAGGGCCCTGCCTGAAGAACAGATGTACTCAACGACCGAGACGGTTGGGTCGCCATGCCTCGCCACTCTTCTCTTACGAAAAGGGGTTCGCTACCTCTCCATGCCTTCATCATTACCCTCCTAGGGTTTATAGGAGTGGCTTCACCAGATTAGTGCCCAACTCCTACATCCACATCTTGGCATTTATTGCCTTTTGCCATGAACTAGGGATTGCTCCTCTCTGTCGATATCTTCTTCACCCTCTTTTCTCTGGGTAGTCTCAAGAACGAGGCTTCAAAGTGTTGAAAGCAAGCAATCTCCTCGACCCAACACCAAAGTTCGAGAGGAGACCCTGATGAATACTCATTCCAAAGAATAAGGGTTAGCATGAGAAGTGGTTTTCATCACGGACCTGAGATCTCTTCTCTCCGGACCGACTACCTCGGCCAGTGTCTCTCACGACTTTGGAGACATATCCAAGAACGGGTGAGGAGATGGCAGACTTCTTGAGGAAGATTCCTCCAAAAGAATGGAGTTTCACACTTCGACCAAACAAGCCCAGTTATACAACCACAAATGTAAGTTTTGAATAACTTTGTAACATAATTTCGAAGCTATATAAGTGATACTGAGTTCACGATGCGGGTTTTGCGATGTCTCCGATCAAACCGACTTCCACGGAGGTGAGAGACACGGAAGATTTTTAGCGAGGATGAATGAAGATGCAAGTGAAGAGCATCCTACCAAGAATCTTCCCGGTGTTAACCCCCCACTTGCCACCCACCAACTTCTTCCCTTCAAACAGACGAACCTCAAACTGACGAACCAAACATACCCGAAGAAAACCTCAGACCTCACCGAAGAAAGAGATCCACCAAACGATCCAAAACCACCCAATCAGAAACAAACCACGAAAGTGACCTCAAACACTTCCCAAGCAACCCCCAAACAACCTTCTCAACCAATCCCAATCCTCCAACCTCTCGAACCACCTTTGATGAGGAGGAGCCTACTCGATATTCCTTTGCACGATCGGGCTAAGGTCCTTCGTAAAGAAAAATAAGAACCAAGATAACTCCCCTTGACTGCCAAGAGCTTCGTGTCCCTACCTCTTCAGCTGTCACTCCTCCGACCACATCCACAGAAACCCACGTGCCTGACAATGAACCAACCGGGTCGACCCTCACTCCTTCCCGAAAAAGAAAACAACCATCAGACATCCACCCTGGTTCATCTCCTGCTCCTTCGCCAACTCTTGAACGCATACCTGCCCGATCTCCTTCTCCCGAAACCATACACGCAAATCCCTCACCAAGTCGCGAAGAACCTCCACCTTCTCCTCCAATAGATCCAACTACCGAAATTGATAGGGAAGCCATGGCCTCTCCAACAATGTGGCCCCAACTTAATGCTCATTTTCCCTTCCAACTGTTCAACACCTTTGTTCGTGAAACCGACGATCACCTGGTTCGAATGTTCAATGGAGATCTACTCAACAAGGTACGAAATTACTTGGCGAAAATAAACGAATATCTTCTTTATTTTTGAATTTATCTCGCATACTTATTGTAAGACCCCAACTTATTATTAATGAAATTTAATTTTCTCTATTTATTATTTTGAAATAGTAAGGGTTGATATGATTAATGTGGATAGTTAGGGGTAAAATACGCAAATATTTCAAAATGAGCAAGTGGTTATAAAATATTCATTGTTGTTTGAATATTCGTTTGGTCGTGTGGAATATTCAGATTATCGGGAATATTCGTATTTACGCATGCTAAACCCATGTGTGGGCCCCATAACGGAAAGCGATTGGATGAAGAAAACGACAAATATAAGTTGTTTAAAAATAACGACGTAGTTATTACTGCTAATAATCTTGTTAAAATACTCTATGGTTAAAACACAATAGATACTCAGATTGCACCAATTATTGATTCTTACGTAAAAGGCACTACTCAATAATGGTTACGAATTACTGCTCAAGATTTTATTTTATTGAGTTAATAATTCTTTGCGTTGATATTTTATATTCATTGTTGTTTCAATAATTGTCATTACACAAGATTTTTATTATCGAAGCAATAATTCATATTATCTGAATAATATTATTAGATAACATTATTGGCAATATCTAGAAAGTTACGCTCTAAGGAGAGGTTTGGTCACCTAATCATGCCGCCAAGAAGAAGAAATTCTTATTGGAAAACCCCTCTTTCCTGAACCTCGGTTGTCAATATATCAGATTCTCAGAATATTATTTGTGAATAATTAATTATTGATTCATATGATGAGGAAAATATTGATTTTATGTGGTTATAGATGGAGAAAATTTTTAATGTGACAATTGTTGAAAATTGAAATTTTATCTTTTTTCTCGATAAAATAATTCATTTAAATATATTATTATATTTTAATAATATAATAATGGTGATATTTTTACAACGAATGTGGGATATATGAGTATACGAGGAGGAAGAGTATTTTTGTTGCAATAAATGTTTAAAACATGTTAAACATGCTTGCGGACCCCATTTATTGATCGAAATTTGATTATAGCACAAAAAATCGTCTGCTTGTGGATTTCAATCAATTTTATTTGGAATTTGGAAAAATTTCTTCCGCAAAGTTGTAGAGAATTGAATTTCCTATAAAAACTCACGAGATTCAATTTTCTCGATGAAAGGGCTATTTATTATGAATTATTGAAGTTCAAGCTCAAAATAATTAATTTTGGAAGTTTTAATTATTTTTATTATGAAAACGTTTTTGTCATTAAAGGTGGGTCTTGCATGTGATGTAAATGCTGAATTCAGATCCTTAAAAGTGGGCGTAGGAATTTGTAATATTAATATTAATATTTTATTAAATTTTCGCTTTGGTGTTCTAAAGCATTTTCCTATAAATAGGGTCTTAGGTTAGAATTGAAAATCACACCGTAAATCAAGTTTTCTCTCTCTATATTATCGAAATTATTCTTGTGAGTATTTTGAGTATACTTTGAGTATTGTTAGACTCGTACAAGTTCCTTCAAAGACTATAATCTAGATTCCAAATGAAGTACTAATCTTTTGAGGTAAGAGATGTTATTTTCTTCTCAAATGATATTATTTCTTCAATATCATTATCTTTGAAATATTGGTTGGAACTTTTATCAAATTTGGAACTTTTTCATGTTCTGGGATACTATTCATGAGTTACTATTCACGAGTTACTATTCATGAGTTACTATTCACGAGTTATTATTCACGAGTACTATTCATTAAGTCGTGAAGATGTTTTTGTGGAATTTCTATCTTTTGGTGTCTGAGTTTCTATTCACGATACTTGCACTATTCACGATACAAAGACTATTCATCAAAAAATAAAATTTCTTCTTTTTTCAAAATATCTATTCGGATACTAGCTTTGATTGTATCCATGTTTTGATAATTCTTGAATTTTACACCACTATGATTATTTTTGAGGTATTTTTGAACATGGATAAAACGCAAGTACTTAATCCTTAATCCTTAATCCTTGTCATTTTGTTTCACCGGATTCGCTTTTTAAAAAATATTTTCATCATCCTCGGTCTTAAATGATGATATTATTGAATATCTTTGGCCCAGTAGTGCAAAGATGAATGATTTCTGAAGAATATCTTTGGTCAGTAGTGCAAAGATGAACAGTGTTTAGATGAATACATGACCAATCGATGAATATCTTTGGCCCGTAGTGCAAAGATGAATATTTGATTCCGGATGTATATCGATTGATGTTACGGTGGATAAAAGATAGATGATGAACTTTTAAATTCATACATAGAAGATAGTAGTTTGCATTCTCTACTTAACTCTTCTAATGAATTATTATTTCACTGCTGAATATTGATTTAAAATTTGTTGTCTATTGTATTCTATTAGATTTTTCCTTGTTGAAGACTAACGGTAATTTGTTGTATATTATCTTAGTCATAATATTCTTTTATTGAGCTAGTTGAGCTCACCCTTTTCCTTTTTTCCATTTTTCTCGTGGAGGCGAGAATATAAAGCGAAAGTACGTAGCCTGGGGGTATGGAATGAAGGTTCTAGAGAGAGTCGTTTAGTAGTCCTCACCATTTTTGTAAAATAATGTATCAATAAATGTGATGAGGATTTATTTGAGTATAGATATTGTCTAGAAGATAATATTTGTATTTAAACTCATAGTTTTACTGTTGTAATAATAAAGTTGTAGTTGTTTCTGTACCATGTATTGACAACTCAGAATGGGTGATGTATACCTATTTTGGGGACGTCACAGTTGGTATCAGAGCTTAGGGATATGATCTCTGGCGGAGATCGGGGAATAGAACTAGGAGGGGAGAGACGAGTAAATCCTTCGCTAGTGTGTCCTACCTAAGCTTATTTGTTAGTTGGTCAGTATATAGGGATATTATGTGATATATTGATTTCCTTAATTAACCCTTGTTTTATGACAGTATTTGAGAATGTCGACTGAGAATATTAACAATGGAAATGAGACCGTGGAGACGCCTCAGACTCACCAACGAGGAGAAGAACGTGCAACAAAGTGGCAATGTTCCTCCCGTGAACAACACCATCGAAAGCGAGATGATGAACGAGGGGATGTTTAGAAGTTTTTGCGCTTCATGCAAAATCGCATAAGGAAACTCGTGTTCAAAATACGTGGAGAAATGATAGCAATTCACGGGTTGTCACAAATGACAAGCCTTCAAAGAGTTGGGACCACCGACTTTAAGGGAAAGCCGATCCGATCATATGCGAAACATGGGTCAAGCAAATTACCAAGATATTCGATGTCTTGGGATGCACGGAGAACGAAGGTTCCATTCGCCACCTTTATGTTCCGTGGCGCGAGCGCGACTCATCGGTGGGAGTTCGTGAAGCGTACCCATCCAAATTGCACTCAAAGATGTCTTGGGATACGTTTGAAGCTATTTAATGACAAATACTTTCCGAAAGTGTTCGTCGTATACGAAGGAAGTGGAGTTCATCGATTAGAACAAAACAACATGATTTGTCTCAATGACGAGGCAAAGTTTGCGAGTTATCCGTGTTTGCACCTCATTTGGTGGAGAATGAGGAACGATGACGCGGATGTTTCGAGAGGTTTGAAACAAAGCATACGACAATATCTCATTTCTCATAAATTTTCTCTCTATTCGGATGTTGTTAATGTGGCTCAATTGTTAGAAGCGAGATAACGAGTATATTCAACCAAGGGACTATAACCGTGGATCGTACTGAGATAGCGAATCAACAAAATAATGATAACCAAATGGAGAAAGAAACAGACGGACAAAAATGGTAACCACTCCGGTGGTAATCATGGCCATGAAAATAGAAGAAGCGAGTCGAGGAGATTTTTTAAAGAGGAGATTTAACAACGACCATGTGAAGACGACAGGTCAAGGCAAGAACAACCGGTTCTAAGGAGGAGAACGACCACCGGTCATATGCTACAAATGCGGAAAGAGGGACATATCACCAAACCGCCCACAACAGTTCATGGTATGCTATAATTGTGGAAAGGAAGGACATATCGCTCGAGATTGTACGATGGCGAAACCTAGTTCAATGAGGGATCGGTGACTCAAAAGGTCGTCCCTTAAAAGTCAAAGTCAACGATTCCGGAAGAAGCGTTTGTTGTGATCGGTCAAAATGCGAGGAGCCCAAACGAGGTGATCACGGGTAAAGCTATTTATAAATTCTTGCGAAGTTTATACCTTGCTTGATACCGGTCTACCCATTCATTTATCTCTCCTGCATGTGCTCAACGCTTAAACTTGACTCGGGAGAAATTAGACTTTGACCTATCTGTGTGGAAACTCCGTTAGAGAAACTTTCATCACATCCACTGCTTATAAATCTTGTTTGATTCAAGTTGGCACCATTACCTTACCTGTTGACCTTATCTCTTTAAAGATACTTGCTTTTGATGTGATTTTAGGGATTGATTGGTTAACTACTCATCACGCCAAAATTGATTGTTTTTGTAAGGTTGTTAGTTTTCATATTCCTAACCAACTTGTTGTGCAATTCAAGCAACTAAACCATTAAAATCAATCAACATCGCCATATCTAATCATAAAGCTATTCGCTTATTGAAAAACGGATGTCAAGCTTTCTTAGCCCATGTTATGGATTTGAATAAAGACACGTCAAATTTGAATAATATTCTGTTGTTATTGACTTTCCGACGATTTCAAGAACTTCCTTGGCCTACCCCGTAACGTGAAGTTGAATTCTTTATTGATCTTGAACTCGTACAAAGCCCATTTCTAAAACCCCATATCGAATGGCTCTATTGAACTTCGGAGTTAAAGGTCCAACTACAGAATTGTTGGACATCGGTTTCATTCGTCCCCAAGACATCTCCTCGGGGTGCTCTGCTTTATTTGTAAAGAAGAAAGACGGGAGTATGCGACTTTGTATTGACTATCGAATTGAACCATGTCACCATCAAGAATAGGTATCCTCACCTCGTATTGATGACTTGTTTGACCAAATTCTGAGGGCACAATTCTTTTCCAAAATCGATCTTCGCTCGGATATCATCACCAAGATTAGAATCGAGGATATTCCAAAGACCGCCTTCGTAACTTCGGTATGGGCATTATGAATTCTTAGTCATGTCTTTCGGACTAACTAATGCTCCTGCGGCTTTCATGGATATGATGAACCGAGTATTCAAGGAATATTTGGATTAGTTCGTTGTTGTCTTTATTGATGACATCCTCATATATTCCAAAAGTCATGAAGATCATGAGCACCATTTGAAATTTGGTACTCAAAGGCTTCGTGAAAACAAACTATATGCTAAATTGAAGAAATGCGAGTTCGGCTTGAGGAAGTAGCATTCCTCGGGCACGCGGTGTCGAAACATGGAGTATCTGTTGATCCGTGAAGATTGAAGCAATACAAAGTTGGGAGCAACCGGTCGGTGGTCAAGTCGTAGTTTTTGGGCTTAAATGGTTATTATCGAGATTCGTGGAAGGGTTTTCGAAATCGCTACTCCATTAACTCAAATTAACTCAAAAGGATACTGAAATTCGTTTAGATGAAGAGAATCGCGAAAGAGTTTCCAAGAGCTTAAGAGAGACTTATTTCTAAGACTGTTCTAACAATACCATCCGGTTCGGATGGATTTGTTATCTACGCCGATGCTTCGTGCAAAGGGTTAGGATGTGTTCTCATGCAACGTGGGAAAGTCATAGCCTATGCCTCGCGACAACTTAAAGAGTATGAGAGGAATTATCCTACTCATGATCTAGAGTTAGCGGCAATCGTTTCAAGCGCTTAAAGATATGGAGGCACTATCTATATAGGGAGAAAGTGGAGATATATTCGCACCATAAAAGCCTTAAATATTTCTTCACTCAAAAAGAACTCAACATGCTGGCAAACGACGGCTCGAGCTATTGAAAGACTACGACCACACTATTCAATATCATCCCGGTAAAGCGAACGTGGTAGGTGACGCATTGAGTAGAAGATCATATCGCGGAACGAAAGGTGCGATGATGTCAAGTATACGCAGAGAGCCAACTTTAATAGAAAAAGTTAAGGTTGCTTTCAAGCCACCGACACCGGAGTGATGCGTATGAAGAAGAAAGTACAAGAAGGAGCTATTCCTAAGCGAGAATTGATGAAGAAGGAATACTTGAGTCCACTCTAGACTTTGTGTTCCTAACGACTCGATTTGAAGTACAAGATTATGATGGAGGCACATACAATACGCCATTTGCAATCCATCCTCGAAGTACTAAAATGTATCGTGATCTTCGACATACATTTTGGTGGAACAATATGAAGAGAGAGATTGCAAAGTTTATCTCGATGTGTTTAACTTGCTAACGTGTAAAGGCGAGCATCTAGTACCTAAGGGTCCGTTGCAACCACTTGAGATTCCGAATGGAAGTGGGAACACATTACCATGGATTTCGTTACGGGTCTTCCTACGGCTTCTCAAGGCATCAATGCTATTTGGGTTATTGTTGATAGATTAACCAAGTTCCGCTCATTTCTTGCCGATCGGAGACTTATTCCTCGAACGTCTTGCTAGTATATGACGTGAATGAAATTGTGAGGTTGCATGGCATGCTCAGTATCCATAGTTTCGGATCGTGACCCAAGATTCACTTCAAGATTTTGGGTTAGCTTGCAAAAAGCTATGGGCACGGATTTACGATTCTGTTCGGCATACCATCCTCAAACGGACGGACAATTAGAAAGGACTATTCAAACTCTTGAAGATTTATTAAGACTCTGTGTCCTAGACTTCAAGGGCGGTTGGGATAAGTATTTACCATCAGGTGGAATTCTCCTACAACAACAAAGCTTATTAGGCAAGTATAGGTGTAGCTCCATTTGAAGCATTATATGGACGAAAGTGTCGCTTCCAATATGTTGGGATGAGGTGGGTGAAGCAACATTGTTGGGACCCGAAAGTTAATGCATATGACTACTAAAAAGATTCAAATGATTCGACAACGTATACAAAGCGGCACAAGATCGACAAAAGAGTTATGCGGATCTTCATCGAAAGGACGTGGAATTTAGTGTGGGGATCATGTATTGTTGCGAAGTTGCTCCATGGAAGGGAGTTACAAGATTTGGGAAGAGAGGAAAGCTCAATCCACGATTTATCGGTCCATTTCAAATTCTTGACCGAAGTAGGAAATGTAGCCTATAGACTCGCGTTACCTCCGAGTATGTCTCGTGTTCATAATGTGTTTCACATATCATGTATTTCAGTAAATATGTGAAAGACCCAAACCACGTTATTGAGTTAGAACCGGACGAGATAGCCGAAGACTTAACGTATGAGGAGGTACTTGTCAAGATCTTGGATAGGAAGGAGCATGTCCTACGCGCAAAGGTCATACCACAAGTTAAAGTTTTATGGAGGAATAATGCTATAGAGGAAATGACCTGGGAATTGGAAACGGAAATAAAAGCGAGGTATCCTCACCTTTTCGAAATACCAGGTGCGTACGTCAATTTCGAGGACGAAATTTCATAAGGAGGGGAGGTTGTAAGACCCCAACTTATTATTAATGAAATTTAATTTTCTCTATTTATTATTTTGAAATAGTAAGGGTTGATGTGATTAATGTGGATAGTTAGGGTAAAATCACGCAAATATTTCAAAATAAGCAAGTGGTTATAAAATATTCATTGTTGTCAGGGAATATTCGTTTGGTCGTGGAATATTCGTGCTATCGGGAATATTCGACGACCAAGCGACCATGTGTGGGCCCCATAACTGAAAAGCGATTGGATGAAGAAAACGACAAATATAAGTTGTTTAAAAATAATGGCGTAGTTATTATCAAGTATTACTTGTTAAAATACTCTTGGGGTTAAAACAAAAGAAGCACCAGATTGCACCAATTATTGATTCTTACGTGAAGGCACTACTCTCAATAATGGTTACATAATTCTTGTTCGATATTTTATTTTATTGAGTTAATAATTCTTTGCGATGATATTTTATATTCTTTTTGTTTCAATAATTGTCATTACACAATTTTTATTATCGAAGCAATAATTCATATTATCCTAATAATATTATTAGATAACATTATTGGCAATGTCTAGAAAGTTCATGTCTAAGGAGAGGTTTGGTCACCTAATTAATTACCAAAGAAGAAGAAATTCTTATTGAAAGCCCCTTTCCTCTGAACCCGCACGGTTGTCAATATTGTGATTACAGTAATATTATTTGTGAATAATTAATTATTGATTTATATGATGAGGAAAATATTGATTTTATGTGGTTATAGATGGAGAAAATTTTAATGTGACAATTGTTGAAAATTAAAATTTTATCTTTTTCGATAAAATAATTCATTTAAATATATTATTATATTTTAATAATATAATAATGGTGATATTTTTACAACGAATGTGGGATATATGAGTATACGAGGAGGAAGAGTATTTTTGTTGCAATAAATGTTTAAAACATGTTAAACATGTCGGTGGACCCCATTTATTGACTGAAATTTGATTATAAATGTAAAATCGCCTTTGTGGATTTTGGTCAATTTCTATTTGGAATTTGGAAAAACTTTCTTCTGCAAAGTTGTAGAGAATTGAATTTCCTATAAAAACTCATGAGATTCGAATTTTCTGATGAAAGGGATATTTATTATGAATTATTGAAGTTACAAGTCAAAATAATTAATTTTTGGAAGTTTTAATTATTTTATTATGAAAAACGTTTTTGTCATTAAAGGTGGGTCTTGCATGTGATGTAAATGCTGAATTCAGATCCTTAAAAGTGGGCGTGAGAATTTGTAATATTAATATTAATATTTTATTAAATTTTCTGCTTTTGGTGTTCTAAGCGTTTTCCTATAAATAGGTACTTAGGTTAGAATTGAAAATCACACCGTAAATCAAGTTTTCTCTCTATATTATCGATCGTATTCTTGTGAGTATTTTGAGTATACTTTGAGTATTGTTAGATCGGTCTGAAGTTCCTTCAAAGACTATATACTAGATTTCAAATTAAAGTATTAATCTTTTGAGGTAAGGGATGTTATTTTCTTCTCAAATGATATTATTTCTTCAATATCATTATCTTTGAAATATTGGTTGGAACTTTTTATCAAATTTGGAACTTTTTCATATGGGGATACTATTCATGAGTTACTATTCACGAGTTACTATTCATGAAGTTCTTATTCACGAGTTACTATTCACGAGTACTATTATTCATGAAGCGTGAAGATGTTTTTGTGGAATTTCTATCTTTTGGTGTCTGAGTTACTTATTCACGTATACTGCACTATTCAATTAAAAAATAAAATTTCTTCTTTTTGTCCAAAATATCTATTCGGATACTAGCTTTGATTGTATCCATGTTTTGATCATTCTTGAATTTTACACCACTATGATTATTTTTGAGGTATTTTTGAACATGGATAAAACGAAGTACTGAATCCTTAATCCTTAATCCTTGTCATTTTGTTTCAATTGGATTCGTTTCTTTAAAAAATATTTTCATCATCCTCGGTCTTAAATGATGATATTATTGAATATCTTTGGCTGTAAGTCAAAAGATTGTAAGACCAAAATTTTTTAAATAAAAAGGAATTTCCTTTATTTATTATTTTGAAATAGTAAGGGTTGATTTGATTAATGTGGATAGTTAAGGGTTAAATACGCAAATATTTCAAAATAAGCAAGTGGTTATAAAATATTCATTATTGTTTAAATATTCGTTTGGTCGTGGAATATTAAATCTTTGTCGAGAATATTCGTACGAATGCGGCAAGCAAATGCCGTGTGTGGGCCCATAACTGAAAAAGCGATTGGATGAGGAAAATGACAAATATAAGTTGTTTAAAAATAACGGCGTAATTATTACCAATTATCTTTGTTGGAATACCCGTTGGTTAAAACACACTAATACTGCGTTGTTGAGCAAGAAGACACTGCGGTATTGCATCAATTATTGATCCTTACGTGAGAAGGCACTACTCAATAATTATTACATAATTACTGCTCGAAGATTTTATTTTATTGATTCAATAATTCTTTGCGTGATTGGTATTTTATATTATTCTTTGTTTGATAATTGTCATTTTGCGATATTTCCCATTATCGGATCAATAATTCATATTATTTGAATAATATTATTAGATAACATTATTGGCAATGTCTAGAAAGTTCTGCCTCTAAGGAGAGGTTTGGTCACCTAATTGCGCGCCAAGATGGAGAGATCCTTATTGGAAAGCCCCTCTTTCTGAGGAACAACTGGTTGTCATAAATGTGATTACATAATATTATTTGTGAATAATTAATTATTGATTCATATGATAAGGAAATATTTATTTTATATGAATATAAATGATGGATTTATTTATGTGGTTATTAATGAAGGAATTAATCTTTGAGATGTTTTATTTGTATTTTGTTTGATTGGAGGTATTAAAAGATCAAATCGGTGTTATTACGACTTTATTGTGTGAGTTATAATATTTAATCCGAATAGTTGGATCGTTGTAATTTTTGGATATGTTATACATATATAAGTTGAGTATATGTCCACAAATTTTGAACCGTTAAAAATGAGCGTATAATTTATTATGAATTTTAAGAGGTGGTGATTGATTCGAAATTAGGTTATAAATGATTTTGGTAGAAAATTCTAGAATTGGTGGGCCCCACTTTTGGTTGGTGAGAAATGTGCTCAATTGAATTTTCAAATGTGGTGGGTGGGAATAGTAGCGAGTAAAGCCATCGTGTTTGCGAGTTAAGTCTCGCTTCTAAGATGCTAACATTTTCCTATAAATAGAGGCTAAGTTAGAATTGAAAATCACACCGAAACAAAGTTTTCTCTTTCTCTCTATATTATTGAGCGCGTATTTTGTGAGTATTTAGATACTTTGAGAGTTCTTTGTTCAAGATAAGTTTCATTCAAAGATCACTTCCGACCTTTCCTTCCAAGTCTTCGATTCTTTGAGGTAAGGGATATTATTTTTTTTCGTAATGATATTATTTCTTCAATATCATTATCTTTGAAATATTAGTTGGAACTTTTATCAAATTTGGAACTTTTTCATGTCGGGTTATTATTCATGAGTTACTATTCACGAAGTTACTATTCATGAGTTACTATTCACGAAGTTCTTATTCACAAGTACTATTCAGAAGCGTGAAAATGTTTTTGTGGAATTTCTATCTTTTGGTGTCGAATTACTATTCACGTGATACTTGAACTATTCACGATATACGACACTATTCACGATACCTGACACTATTCACCGAAAAATAAAATTTCTTCTTTTCGTCCAAAAACATCTATTCGGATACTAGCTTTGATTGTATCCATGTTTTGATCATTCTTGAATTTTACACCACTATGATTATTTTTTGAGGTATTGTTGGACATGGATAAAACAAAGTACGAATCCTTAATCCTTAATCCTTGTCATTTTGTTTCACTTTGGATTCGTTCTTTAAAAATATTTTTCATCATCCTCGGTCTTAAATGATGATATTATTGAATATCTTTGGCCCGTAGTGCAAAGATGAATGATTCTTGATGAATATCTTTGGCCTTTAGTGCAAAGATGAACAGTGTGTGAGATGAACATGATCGATTGATGAATATCTTTGGCCTCAGAGTGCAAAAGATGAATATTTGATTTATTGATTGATGTTACGGGGATAAAATATTGATGATGGACCGTTAAATTCATAGATTATAGTAGATTTCATTCTCTACGTAACTCTTATGAATTATTATTTCACGCTAATATTGATCCGAAAACTTGTTGTCTATTGTATTCTATCGATTTTTCCTGTTGGAGACTAACGATAATTTGTTGTATATTATCTTAGTCATAATATTCTTCACCGGGCTAGTTGAGCTCACCCTTTTCCTTGTTGTTCCATTTTTCTTCTCGGGAGGCGAGAATGTAGCGAGTACTTAGTCGGGGTATGGAATGAAAGTTCTAGAGAGAGTTGTTTAGTAGTCCTCACCATTTTGTAAAATAATGTATCAATAATTATGATGGGGATTTATTTGCGTGTGGATATTGTCTAGAAGACAATATTATATTTAAACTCATTAAGATATATTGTCGTATTTCACACGACATTTGTATTATTGAAGTTGTAGTTTGCTTCTTGTACCATGTATTTGGCGACTTTCGATGGGTGTTGTGTATACCTATTTTGGGGCGCCACAAAGATGAATGATTTCTGAAGAATATCTTTGGTAGTAGTGCAAAGATGAACAGTGTTTAGATGAACATGACCAATGATGAATATCTTTGGCTGTGAGTGCAAAGATGAATATTTGATTCCGGATGTATATTGATTGATGTTATAGGGATAAAAGATAGATGATGAACTTTTAAATTCATACATAGAAGATAGTAGTTTGCATTCTCTACTTAACTCTTCTAATGAATTATTATTTCATTGCGAATATTGATTTAAAATTTGTTGTCTATTGTATTCTATTAGATTTTTTCCTCGTTGAAGACTAACGGTAATTTGTTGTATATTATCTTAGTCATAATATTCTTTATGAGCTAGTTGAGCTCACCCTTTTCCTTTTTGTTCCATTTTTCTCGGGAGGCGAGAATATAGCGAGTGCAGTTAGCTCTGGGTATGGAATGAAGGTTCTAGAGAGAGTCGTTTAGTAGTCCTCACCATTTTTGTAAAATAATGTATCAATAAATGTGATGAGGATTTATTTGAGTATAGATATTGTCTAGAAGATAATATTTGTATTTAAACTCACAGCTTTCTTGTTGTAATAATAAAGTTGTAGTTGTTTACATACCATGTATTGACAACTCGTAATGGGTGATGTATACCTATTTTGGGGCGTCACACTTATATATTGAAAACCCATCAAATGGTATTGGAAACACATAGGCCCGATGCGGTGTTCGGACGTCTTCGTCCAAGGTCTCTCAATCAAGCGGAAGAAGAGATCTTGAGGAAGGAGAATGCCATATCAAGTCTACTTTGGCGAAGGAAAAACTCAACGTGAATGCCTTCTTCATACAAATGAAGGTCTTCGTAGAGTTAGCCCAAGCCAAAGGAGATGTGAAGGCCTCCAAGGAAGAACTGAAGTCAACCAAAGCACAACACGAGGAGATCGTCAAGATGAATGTTGACTTGGTTCGGAGGAGCGAGATAAGGATGGAAAAGATCGAGGAACTAAAGGTCGTGCGAAGATCTTGACCAAGACTATCCATAAGTTTGGAAGCGTGAGAGACTAAATCACATGAATAAAGCGCTCAAACTCGAAGAGAAATCAAGAACTCAAGGCTCTTGGGACCTTGGGCCCCTTTAATCAAACGACCTTTCGCAAAACAAATATGCGAAGAGTACCTAATTTCGGATGAAATCAACGGAAATAATGAAGATATACTCCGAGAGTTACGAGCTTTGCCGAAGTCGTGGCAAGAGAGAAGTCGTCTGCGGACCAACCCGGACCCATCTCATTTCGATTCTTCGAGACGAAGATGGCGCTCGTCGATGTTCTGTTTATGTCTTTTCTGTCTTTAATTTACAGCATTTGTAAGAATTATCAATAGTGTAATTAAATTAAATATTAATGAAAATGGCTTCATTCCTTATGACTTCGGTATATTTATTTTCTGCCAATACTCCAATATTTATTTAAGTGAAAAGATGCACAAACTCCTTCATGGGCTGAACCCGAACTGTTAGGTAACAACTAAACATGTCATATAACAGATAAGATGAAGTGTAAGAATGAAGCTTCCTGAACTCAACACTTAGAAAAAATTTAGGTAATAAAGTAAAGGGATACTTATTAGTTACCGAAGTGTGAGATAGATTTGCTTCATCAGGAATATGTTTACCCCTAAAGGCCTAACAAAAGCAAAAGATGACATTTGCCTACCACGAAGGGCCTAACAAAGTCTGAAGGATGACACTTGCCTACCCCGAAGGGCCTGACAAGGTCTAAGTGACCACCTGCCGAAGAGGCTACCATCGAATGGCCAGCGAGTCCACCCGAACCTCCTAACACCAATGACGTTTGCCTACCACGAAGGGCTGACAAACTCATAAGGACCACCACTGAAAAGGTCGCCATCGAATGGCCAAATGAGTCCACTCGAACCTCCTAACACCAATGACGTTTGCTACCACGAAGGGCCCGACAAACTCATAAGGACCACTCATTAAAAAAGTCGCCATCGAATGGCCAATGAGTCCACCCGAACCTCCTAACACCAATGACGTTTTACCACGAATGGCCCGACAAACTCATAAGACCACCACTGCCGAAAAAGGCGCCATCGAATGGCCGCCGAGTCCACCAATTCAACCTCCTAACTTCGATGATCCGATCAAGAATGAAGACAAAATTTGTTCGAGAAAAAGGAACTTTTATTGATGATGACATAAATATTTACTGCACTTCCAAGGTGTCTTGACATCATTTCTACCGAAAGTACTTTCTAAGCTTCGCCAAATGTGCAAGTATTCTTAATTCACGACCCATCTAATGCTTTCAATCGATAAGTTCCGGCTTGACTTCAGCTTATTTCATACTATCCTTCCCGTTTGGCATCGACTTTTCCATATTGTGAGGTGTAGATGCTTGACTTCTCCGAGGACAAAATCTCCCACTTGAACCTTCGACATTTTACCCCTTATTATAATGCTTAGCCACTTTTGATAAGATAGTAGTCGCCAACCTGATTAAAGCCGCTTTCTTACTTCTTCAAGTAAATCAAGATTGGCCTTAAGCCCTTCCTCATCAGATTTCTCTGAATTGGTGACCAAGATCGGAGATTCAATTTCAACTGGGACTAAAGCATCGATTACCGTAGGCCGCCTAAAAGGTGAATCCTCATTGTAGTCCTCGGAGTAGTTCGATAAGCCCACAACACGCTAAGTAGCTCCTCTGGCCATCTGCCCTTTGCTTCATCCAATCTGCGCTTGATCCCATTCAGCGGCGTTTTGTTGGTCACTTCAACTTGTCCATTCGACTGTGGATGAGCCACTGAAGTCTTTCTGTGCTGAATCCCCAGTTCTTTCAAGAATGCCTCAAATTTCGATCCCACAAACTGACGTCCATTGTCTAGATATTACCACTTTAGGAATCCCAAACGAAATACTCTGAATTCTTTCAAAATTTCAAGCATTCCTGTTCCGTTATTAACCTAAGTGGTTTTGCTTCTACCCACTTGGTCATATAGTCGATGGCAACTATAACAAAGCTGACTTGACCTTTTGCCTTCGGTAGTGGACCCAGTATATCAACCCCCCAGACAGCGAAGGGTATAGGAGATAAGATAGAGTATAGCTCTTCTGGTGGCTGATGTGGGATCGGACTGTTGAGTTGACACTTCTCGCACTTTTTGACATATTCAGTCGCTTCTTTGAAGATGGTAGGCCAGTAATATCCTTGTCGAAGTACTTTATAGGCTAATGACTTAGCCGCCATATAGTCATCCACAGATACCTTCATATCTTTCCAAGAAGCATATTCACCGATGGATGGAGTCAGACATTTCAATAGTGGAGATGAGAAAGCTCTTTGGAACAGATCCCCATCAATCAGAACAAAATTAGCACTTTTATACTTGATTTTCTTGGCTAGCATCCGATCCGAAGGTAAGACGCCATCTGCCAGATACTCTATATATGGAGTCAACCAGCAGTTGGTTCGGTCAACGCACATTACCGATTCATAATGGACACTAGGATGTTGCAAAGTTTATAAATAAACCGACCCATCAAAGATGTTAATATCCGTAGTGGCTAATTTGGAGAGTGCATCGGCAATTGAATTGTTATTACGCTCGATCCCTTGAAACTCGTAGGATTGGAAATACTGAAGTTGTTCCTTCAATTCTGTTAGATATTTGATCATTTTTGGGCCTCGAGCTTCGTATTCCCCAGAAAGTTGCTTAACGATTAACTGAGAATCACTAAAGGCATCCTCACACTCCGAAGGCACCGAAGATAAATAGGACTTGATGCTCTAAAAGGCGTCCTCACACTCCGAAGTCCATTGAAACGTCTTTGCATTCTTCGGCCCTTTCAATGTATCAAAGAACGGTAGACATCTTTCCGTGACTTTGGACATGAACCTCCTCAAAGTTCTAATCCTTCCAATCACGACGTTGAACATCTTTGAATGACCGAGAGTCTTCATGTTCGTGGATCGCTTGAATCTTCTCGATTGGCTTCGATTCCTCTCTGATCGACAAGATAACCTGTAAATTTGCGACCCCTAGGCCAGAAGGTGCACTTATCGATTCAATCTTAAATTGTCTTGACGAATTGTCTCGAAAGCATTCTTCTAAATCATCCGGATGTTTATGTACCAACATACTTTTGACAATCATGTCGTCTACGTAGACCTCCACATTCCTACCCAGCTGATATATGAAAACATGGTTCATCATCCTCTGATATGTGGCTCCGGCATTGATGAGGCCGAAGGTCATTTTCTTATAGGCATATACCGAGAGCGATGCGTAATGAACGCTCGTCTTGATATATCCTCTTTATACATGGAAATTTGATGATATCAAGAGAATGCGTCCATGAAACTCAACAAAGCATACCCCGAAGTGGCATCGATTAGTTGGTCAATGTGGGGTAGAGGTAGAAATCCTTCTGGACAAGCCTTATTTAGATCGATGTAATTGATGCGGACTCGCCATTTACCATTTTGCTTCGTATCAAAGGCACCACATTCACCATCCATCATGGGTAGTCAATCTAGAAGATGAAGTCTGCTTTGTCAGCGGTTTTGCAATCTCTTCATCAATTATTTGTTTGACGCTTGGTGCGAAAATCCTCCTCTTCATCGGACTAGCTTCTTCGACGGGTTCACTCCAACCGATGCTCAATGATATCTCTCTTACCCCCGTGATATCCTCGAGGCTCCCGTGCGAAAATATCAACATAGCTTTGAAGGAGCGCCATGAGGTTCGTTTCGGAGAGGTTCCAGCAGACCAACCTATTTTCACCGCTTTGTTCTCTTTGCGGGATGAGCTCTATCTCCTCCGTTTCTTGAGATGGCATGACCAATGGTTCTAACTACTCTCTGTGAAGGTTCGATCTCTATTGCCATGGTCCGCTTCGCTTGATATTCCCACTCCAAAAGTGATCACAACATTTCTATAACATCTTCGGCGGATCCAAGTCCCCTTCACCTCATGAATTCTATAAGGTCAGAGGAAATTTGATTTTGAAATGAGGAATAGAGGTCATGACTTGCAAAGCAATTAAAGCAGGCCTTCCCAAAATAGCATTATAAGCAGAATCTACATGTACAACATAAAATTTGCAAGTAATTTCTACCTGTTGGGGGGCCGTTCCGAAGATGACTGGCAGTTCAATAGTTCCAGCCACCTTAACCGGGTCATTACTAAAACCATATAAAGGAGCCTCCTGTCCCAACTCCATCTTTCGCCCATCTAGGTGCATCCTCTGATAAGCGTGGGCATACAGAATATCTACAGAAGACCCATTATCTACCATCATCCGTTTTATATCTACCGAACCCACTTGTGCAGTCAACACCAATGATCCTCGTATGGTTCGATGACCTCCGAAGGTAATCTTCATCGATAAAAGAGATTACTGAACTTTTGGATAAGTCTCTGTCGATCTTCGAGGGTACACCACATCGCTACGATCGAATCCAAGTAGCCTTTCAGCCGCTTTTTTCCAACAAATTTGCGGTAAGTACCCCGGTGATGACATCTATCACGTGCCTTCGCAGTCGTTCGGAGCCGTAACACTTGCCGAATCGGGTTGAGCTACGCAAATGTGCCCTCTCTGTCCTGCTTGTTGATTAGTTCTCGATGACCACATACCGAATTAAAGCACCGCCAGTACCTTTCTTTCAATAAAGTCCTTCAAACTAGCACATCGTTTGTATCATGACCAAGCTTGATGGTAATCACAATATTTACGAGAATTTCCTTTTCCGTGCTTAATGTTATCTCGAGGTGGTTCAAAATAGGTTGATTCTTAATTTGATCCAAGATAATGATTACGCCATGTTAAGTCTTTGTACGCGTTCTATTCACTCTCTACGGGGCGGAGCGACGAACGCCCTCCACTGCCTCTCAATTGTTAAATTTTTTCGACCCTTAGCGTAGCGGTCTTTATTACCTTCATTCTTTCTCTCGGTCTTTATCGCTTATATCCCGATCTGTCTCCTTGCCCTGGCCTCAAGCGGGGGACGTTTGAGGTCATCCATGGCTTCCTCCACCACGATATAACCTTCAGCTTTGTCAAAGGCCTCAGCAAGACTCTTCGGGTGATGAAACATCAACTTCTTCACTAACTTCTCCGATTTAACCAGATCTAACCCATTCTGAAACAGTCCAACGGCTTCTAGATCATTCAAGTCTGTCACCTGGCCGACTGCTTCACAGAATCTCTTCACATATTGGCCCAAAGACTCATTCAAAAACTGTCGAACCTGAGCCAACGAACCAGTTGGTTTTCCCCTTCTTTTGTTGCTCCCGAAGCGAGCATGAAATTTACTGCACATGTCTGCCCAAGATGAAATTGAATCTGAGGGCAACGTCCCCATCCACTGCCGGGCATCCTTTCTAAGTGTTGTGACAAAAGTATGACACTTAGCAGCATCGCTAAAGTCATAATAATCCATCGATCGATTGACGCTTTGGATCGGGTCATAGGGATCCCCGATCCATCATAACTCTCTCAATGGGGCAACTTCTTGGTGGGGTCAGCTTTTTCTTTAAGAATCTCCGCGAAAAAAGGGGATGCCTTCTTTTCCGAAGTGTCCTTCGTCTTTTGTACTTCGGCAAGCTGCTTCCGAAGTTCTTTTAACTCTTTAACCAAATACTCTACACCTTCTGGTTGAGATGATGCTTCCTTTTCCGGTGACTCCTTTCTCCTTTGAGTAGACCGGTTTCTTACAATAGAACCTTCAACTCTAGAAGGGCTTCTTCGGTGACGAGTGTCTACAGGGCGGTGTACCCTCAGTAGACTCTCGGGAGTACAATCTCTAGATATGCTTCATCTTTGTGCCCGGGCACTGAGGTGAGAATGTGAAACAACAAGGGCTTTCTTTGTAGTTTCAGGAGTACGATCCCTGGATCGACCTCTTCGTTCTCTCCGACCCTGTTCCTTAGAATCGACAGGGTGATGTACCCTCCTCGATCTTTGAGGAGTAGGGCTTCGGGATCTTCTTCTTTTCTCGATTTCGGCCTCGAGACTCTCGTCCCCGAATGAATGTGTTCTTTTCCACTTTGTCCTTGCTTTCTGATTTGATTATAACCGAGTTTTTCATCTCTCAACTCATTATCCGCCATCTGCTTCGGCTATATCCTCCGTCGTTGCTTCACGAGTACTTCCATAGCTCTATCCGCTTCATCCGCCATCTTAGCCATCGTGAAGCTTTTTCATTCTGTCCTCTCAGATCGAGTTCTAGCGAAGTGCCTTCTACTCGCTTCCCACCATGGCGAAGACGCTTTATCGGTCGGAAAGACTAACCCACGTTTAGCCTTGCCCACCACCTTCGACCGAAAATCTTCAGGGGATTATTTGGACGCTGTGCAAGCATGAACACTTTTTACCGGTCCCAAATGATCTTTAACAGACACTCGTGGTGTCGATTTACTGGCAGCCCTCGGCTGCCCTTCAGGTGTAGGTGTTCTACTCTTCACCATGAATACTGACGTAGAACAAACACAGTTTGTGATTGAAAAATATTCAAGACACTAGAACTCAGCCCTCCTTCTAGCGCCAATGTTAACGCCAAGATCTTTCTCCACGTCCCAATCACCAAGAAGCGTCCAATATCCTGCACAGTTCAACAAGTCAACACCAAAAGCTTGATTTACCGACGAAATCGAGGATATCTCCGGCGTGAGAGTTATTACAGGCGATCACAAGGTCAACAATGGAGAGAAAAATATTATCTAGTGTCTGAAAGAGATAGAATAAGAATTCTATTGAAAAATGTGTGTTTATTTACCCTCTTATGTGATCTTTAGCCCCACGATACTCCACTCCGGTTTGCCATCTCTTTACCCACCATCTCCTCGACACCTTTTTTTCCTCACTTCCGGTCATTTCAAATTAAAAGTAAATAATCTACCTTCACACCAAATTTATTCTTCGTTTGCCACCGATCATCTGAGTCCCATCCTCATTAATGCCATGCAGCAAAGTGGCAGACACAATAGTCAACCGTCATTTGGCATAATGATTATTGGTCAAAGTTGGGTTAAGTGACAATTTGTATAATGGGTCAATATAATGACTAAGCCCAAATAATAGAAATGACCCAAGTGACCGGATCCAACCATGACTTAACATAATATAATCCAAGGGAGGAGTCCAATAAAAAAAAGGATTATGGCCCAACAGAACTGAATTTTAGAATTGTAGAAAGCTTTTCAGAATATTTTCAGTAATAAATTTCAGCTTCCAGTCTAGCGTTGTCTTTTGCCGTGCAAACTGCATATATATATATATATATATATATATATATAAAGCAGTTAGAGTCCAACTCTAAACCAACTTTGATCAAATCTGGAAAGTTTTCATGATAGACTCCATTTGAATGTGAAAAGATTCCTTTGCTAAACCAACTCCTTTCTAAGCTCCAATCCAAATTTAAATTAGTTTTTCAACTCAAACAGATTCCTTTATATATTCCAATTCAGCAACATATATATATATATATATGAATAATAAAACTTCCGAACTAGATATATATAATAATATGACCATATATCAGATGGACATATATAATAATGGATCATTACTATATCATATTTAATTAAGGGTGATTTACATATTTTATTACATTTTTAAAAAAAATTACAACAATAGTGCACTCATATAATAATTACACAACTAATACACTTTCATATTTTATTTACAATACTAGTGAAATTATGATTCCTTAATTTAGGGAATTAGTATTCAATTAAAATTCCTTAATTTAAGGATTAGTTATACACATGGCTTCTTCTCTCTCTCCTTATCTATAACAACTGCAGTCATCACCCTTCTTCTTCATTCAACGTATTCTTTCTCTCTCTCTCTCTCTCTCTCTCTCTCTATATATATATATATATATATATATATATATATATATATATATATATATTTAGGGCAACAAAAGAGCGGTTGCCAAGGAGATTTGGAGGTGGAAAAGGATGAGATCCTCTTTGTCGGAAGAAATATGGCCTCGCTTGACGTTAGGCCGGATTAACGAGCTTGGATAACCAACCACCTATTCATGAAAATCTCTTGTGCTGCTGAAGAATGGTAAATCTGCTGACAAACCATTGCTACCCCTTCCTAAGAAGACATCAAAAATACTTGTAGCAGGAAGCCACGCAGATAATATTGGCAATCAATGCGGTGGATGGACAATTGTGTGGCAGGGGCAAAGTGGCAATATTACAATTGGTAACTTACAGCAACTGCTTATTATTTTTCTCTTTCAACTCGCATTAAACAATTTTGTTCGTGATGATGATATTAGAGAAGAGTTCACTTAATCTGCAACACGGCCTCGTCTTCATGTTGCTGCAATTTTCTTATAAATGCAGTTGGTAGTTAAACATTCATAAGAAGGTAACCAATTCGGTGTTATTAGGTTTCTAATTTATTTTTAAAAATCTATTATAGATTTTTTTTTTTATTTAATAAATGCAGTTGGTAGCTAACACTTTATACAAATGTAACCAATTCGGTTTTATTGGGTTCTTAATTAATTAAAAAAATCTATATGTAGATTATTTTTTTATAATACTGATTGGTATCCAAATATTTAATACAAAGGTAACCAATGCAGTTTTATTGGGTTACCAATTAATTATAAAAAATTTATTATAGATTTTTTTTTTCATACTGCAATTGGTAGCCTAACCTTAATACAAATGTAACCAACAAAAACTAAAATTGTTACCTTTGTAAGTTTTGGTTACCAACTCAGACCGAAATTTCTCTGCTACTTCCACACAAAACTAAAATGGTTACCTTTGTATAAATATTTGGATACCAACTGCACTAAAATTTATCATTTTCTCCTTTTAATTTCTGGACTAAATCAACCTTCGTCACAATGTCAGTTGTGGCCGTAATGGATGAGGAGATCGGCGTCCATGGTGTTGAAGCGGCGGCGAAGGGGAGGACGAAGATGACCGGCGAAGGGGAGGATGAAGATGACGTTGTCAAACTTTGAATATTTGAATTTTAATTATTATTTTTGAATTTGAATTTGAATTTGTTGTTAGATCCAAATATTTGAATTTGAATTATAATTATAAGGATTATTTGTCCTTCGATTTTAGGTTTCCTTATTAATGTGAATTGTACTATTTTTGTAATATGAATTCTCTTTTTGTAATTATTTGGTTGATGCATTTTTTTTATAATTACTTTCTATTTGTTGTATATTTATGTAAAGAACCCTTTAATTAAACAACATAAGATCAACCAAAACATAAATAACCCAAAACATAAAATAACCAAGTTCATAAAATTATATCCAATACAAATATTTTGTCAGCATTAAAATCACTTCACCCTATATGAAATGTTTAACTCCAAACCTGCTAAAAAATGAAAATATAATATTTTCATGCAAAGTATATTATCATCATTCATAAAATATATTATTATTATTATTAAAATCACAAAAGGTATAAACCAACGGCATTGATTACGTTAATCAAAAATGAAGAAATTTTAAAATAGAGTAATCAAGCAGTACGTTTGTTGTGTAATGGAAACAAGTGCATTGTCTGATGTTGAATAATACCTCCACCGCTGTGGCTGATGATGCTTTCACAATCATTGTAGTGACTGAAGATGACAATCTGGCATAAAGTTGCTTTCAGAGTTACTGCGAGAATAGCCACTTAAAAACACACACAAAATGATTTAGTATAGAAAATGAACTGTAGAACATGGAGATTCAAGCTAGCAATATAATGGACAAATTACTCCAATCCTTGCATAGTTTAATTTATTAATTCTTAAAAAACTACTTAAGCAAATTATTTTATAGATTTAAATATATATCTATTATATCGTTCTAGCCACAGGCACTTGCTTTATAATATTTTCTTATTAACTTTGTTTACCCTTGCTTTCAGTATATATAGATCATCCGGAACCTGCAATCTCCAAGTTGACAAATTAAAGAAGATACATTTGGAAGATAGACAAAGAAGATACTTGATGTGGGTTGCATCTCAAGGGCTTTCAAATTGCTGTGAATCCCAAGAGTACAGTACCAGAAGAAGCCATAGCCATAGCTATAGCCATATAGCTCTTAACCCAGCACAAGTACAATCAAATAAGATAAGCCTTGAAATTGACGAATTTTAGAATATAGTTTCTGTATTACGTATATTAGTGGCAGAAAGTGAAAAAATGAAGAATTTTAAGAATGAGAATGAGGGTGAATATGGTGTGCTATTGTTGTTTTAGTAGTATCCCTGTATCCGCCAAACCATGAGAAGAGGAGAGAGAATATTTCAGGCTCTCTTCAAAACGCGTTATATATATTCTTACTCCTTATTTAAAATATCTTGCATACTCTTCTTTAGCGACGGTTTGATGCATCGTATACCAATGTATACTATATCTATTCGAATACTAAAATGCCGGAACCGTCGCCATATCTTAATCAGATAATATACGTATGATACATATATATATACTATATATAGTATATAATATCTGAGATGTGTATATCGTATCTTTATCTCTATACATATATAGATGCAAAGTTGATAAAAACAATTTCGCCATGATGTTTACGGATATGTAAAACTTAACTTTTCATAATTTTGTTTTCAAAATATAACGTTTAACGTTTAGCGGGTCAATAATAAAATATTTAACGAAAAAAGCAAATATTAAAGCTTGATGGCGTGGTATTTAATTAAATTAGGGCAAAATTTAAAATATCAATATATTTAATACGGATGTCAAAATTAATATTTTAATGATGTAATTAGAATTTTATCATATTAATTAAATGATGTAAATATAAAATAATATTTTTCATTTTGAATTTTGTAAAATTTGTTTTTCAAAATAAATGATATATATAATTTATTTACATCATTTTATAATTAAATTAATAAAATTCAAAATTAATATTTTAATATCCAAAATTAATATTTCGTGATGTAATTTGAACCTTATTATTTAATTTAAGTGATGTAAATATATTATCACGCTTTTTGAATTTTGTTTTTTGTTTTGATGAAATGATATATATTATTTTATTTAGAATATGTTTTATATGATAATATTACAATTAGAAAAACAAAATTATCTTTGAACATTTGCCTAAAGTCTGTCAGCGTCATATCCGTTAGAGAATATCGTATATTTTTAACGTTAAATCCTTTGCTCTATATATATATATATATATATATATATATATATATATATATATGCTCCTAATTTTTTATCGGTGCAAAAATAGAAAAGTAAAGGATGAATTAAATTATCAGATCCTGGACCTTTACCAACAGTTTTTGTTTGTTTGATAAACAGAATTTTATTTGGATTTTCATTTACTAAATTTTTAAATTCAAAGTTAATGTAAATTTAATTCATAATTAATACGAATTTAGTTAGATGTAATTAATACCATAGTTAAATATTGTAAATTATTGTAGTACTCTTTTAAATTTTTATATAATTATGATTGTATCCGTTAAAATTAAATTACTTTTGAATTTTAAAATTCCATAACAAAATTTATTGAGGAACACGTATATATATGTAGATCTTATAAGAAAACGTTTGCCAGTGTAAATGTAGAGTAGGGTATTTTATTTTATAAACAGAAACTCATAAAATAATAATAAGTACTAAGTACTAACGAATACACATCGATTTTCAAAGCAATAGAGCGAGATTATGGGGGCTATTTGATAAAATTAAATAAAATAATTCTGAATATTTAAATAATTCAAATGGATTGAATGAATAAAATTTTAAATACTAAGTAAAAAAATTATTTAATAATTGATAGGTATGAAACATCATAATATTTTTTTTTACTATCCCAGTTAAATACTAAAATCAAATAAAGTAAAACTCAATTTCCAAACAGTCCTAAGCAAATATATATCGTACTCCCTCCGTCTCATGATAAAAATTTTAGTTGACTTTTTGCACATATTAAGAAAGAAGATAAAATGACAAAATTATCTATATTTAAATTCTCATTTAATTGCATAGTTTTCTGCACATTAATAGTGATGCTCCATAAATATGCATAGAGAATAAAAATATAACAATTAATAATAAGGGTATTATAGGCAAATTCTTATAAAAAAATAGATCATTTAAGGTAAATAGACATTTAACTTGGGACTACCTGAAATAGTAATAAAGACTTTTACCTTGAGACGAAGGGAGTAATAAATTCCCAAATAAAGGAAAACTCTCTAACACTCTGATTCTTGTATCTCATACACACACATGTCCAAGAAAAAATTAGAAAAATCGATTTGTCTCTCCTCTCCTTTCCTCTCTAACCTTCATAGAAACACAAAAGCAGAAAAAATTCAAAAGGAAAAGTACATTTTTCAGTTTTTCCAATTTCTTTTGTGTTTTATTCTTACACCTCAGATCTCGAATTTATGCCCTCTGAATTCCGAATCTGCACCGCCCATCACCAGTGCTCCAGTCGTTCCCAGATCTTAAACGAAGACGTATCGGTCCTAGATTTTTCCATTACTAATATTGATTTCTTGGATTGGGAACACTAGATAAACTTAGTCATGAATTTGGTCGAGTTTGGACCCGAATTTTGGAGTAATTGAAGAAGATGATAGAATACTTCGGAGAAAAGAATCAGTGATTGAATCGGTTATAGAAAAGATCACCGATAAATGTAAAAAATAGAAAACATGTGTAAAAAAATCATTCGGTGGGCTTAGGATTGATTTAGCGTAAAAATGACAATTTATTCTATCAATTCGATTCGATCATTAAGATTATTTTTATTCATATCAAATGAAGTGAATAACTAACTGATTCAAATTACAAGTCAAACAACCCCTATATCTCCCCTTTATTATGAATAGGGCGGAGCTGGTTGTGGGCTGCAATTTTTTAGTTCAGAAAAATGCGAGCCATTTTGATCCGGTCTGTTTTTGGCCCGGCTAGGCCCGACCCGTGGTCCCACTGAATTCATGAACAATAACTCCAATATTATGGAAACACGTGGTGGGAGTAGGCAGCAGCAAGTCTGTCTGATCTTTGTATGAGATATGAGAGGAAACTCATTTGCGGCTTAAACAAATGAGAAAAAATTATATACATGTTTATAAATATTCGATCAAATTTAATTACGATCAATGTATAAATTTATAAAATAATATAAAATAAAATAAAATAAAGTGGGATATTTTTTAATTTTTATCTATTCTGTGTGTGTATATATATAATATATATCGTAATTATAATTCTGTTAATAAAAAAAAAATTATATTATATATTACAAAAATATTATCCAAAATTAAATAGACAGATTATAATTATCTACGTAATTTATAATAAAAAAAATAAAATACAAAATCGAAAGATATATTATTTTTTATTTAATCATAAGCAATACAATTATTACTTATTAGTTTGTAGAGACTCTGACTAGCTCTCTCTTACGAGTTTCTAAACTGCCCGTGAGTCGTGACAAAGCAGACGCTCGTGAGTCGTGACAAGTTTTGCTGCATGCATCTCAATTTGTTCCCCCATAAAATTCTATTCGGCTATTCCCATACGGATATATATATATATATATATATATATATATATATATAAATTATTTTATTATTTTTAATATTTATTATTATTACTATTTTTATTATATGATATTTTGCAAAAAAAAAAAAAAAAAAGTTGGTAGAAGTAAATTTTACTAAACTTCAATACTGGTAAAACATTTTAAGCCCGCCAAAACCTGAACCTTTTTATTTCATTACCATTAACGACCCGAATCCGTCTTCTACCGATCCGACCTAATCCGATCAAGCCGATCCAACCCGCCTGTTCATGATCTAATTATGAAGCAATTAAGCAACACACACTTCATCGTTATGTATTACTATTGTTGGACTGGATTAGGAGGATGGACCAGAGCAGATTGGGCTCTAAATTGGACTTGTGAAGAATGTAGTATTGGGCCGGATAAGATATTAGGGTTATCACAAGCCCATTTTTATATAAATAACTAAGAAAAAGAAAATAAATGGCATCAAAAAGAAAACACAAAACAAACCATAAATTGGTGAGATTAGTGTGGTCTAAAAGACTAAAACACTGCAAGGGTATTTACGGAATGGCGCTTATGTAGCGTCTCAGGACCCGAAGTTGGGGTTTTAGTTTGATGTTCGACTTTCAGAAAGAAGGCAAGTAAGAGAGAAGAAGAAGAAGAAAATGGTGAGATTAACGGCGGACTTAATTTGGAAAAGCCCTCACTTCTTCAATGCCCTTCGCGAGCGAGAATTAGATCTTCGTGGTAACTATCTATCAATATGTTCGCAGCCCTATATTTTGGTTGAACTCAAAAACTAATCTTCCGTCAACTTAAACCTATATTTGTTTCTTTGTTTTGCTCGTAATGTTTTCTTGTTTTTAGTCCTTTTTATTTGATGTATATTCTTGTGCCTATAGGCAATAAGATTGCTGTTATAGAGAACGTGGGTGCTACTGAGGTGACTCTCATTTAGTTTTCTGTTTTTTTTTGTTTTAAGTCTTTAGTTATTAACAGTGGGGATTGCGGAATTTTGTACTTTTCAATGCAGGATCAATTTGATTGCATCGATTTGTCTGACAATGAGATAGTTAAGCTTGAGAACTTACCCTATCTAAATCGACTTGGTACTTTGTTACTAAACAACAATAGAATTACCCGTATCAATCCTAACATTGGAGGTATGCCACCATTCCTTTGGTTCAGTATTTTCTGTCTTACAAATTAAACCCTAATGTTCACTTTGACTAGTTTTAATATTTGAATGTGCAGAGTTCTTGCCAAAACTTCATTCTTTGGTACTTACTAACAATCGACTTGTTAATTTGGTTGAGATTGACCCGCTTGCATCACTCCCGAAGCTGAAGTTCCTCAGTCTGCTTGATAACAACATTACGAAGAAACCCAATTATCGCTTGTATGTCATCCACAAATTGAAATCATTGCGTTTGCTAGATTTCAAGAAAGTGAAACAGAAGGTCAGTCTTTATTACCATTTAACTAGGGTTTGGGTGTGAGTGGGTTGATCTGTGGGTTTGAACCTATGTTGCCAGCCTTAATTTTGACACATTTTTTGTTGATTTGTAAATTTTTTGGGTACCTGTGCCTTGTGAATGTAGCCACACTAAATTAGTACTATTTTTTATCCCTAAACAACACTGTTGTAGATATTATTGTACTACTTATTATAGATTCTTCAGTACAGCCGTGGATGTTCTTTTGCATCCACTACAGATGATGTATGTATTGTTTGGAAGTTTGTTCTGTATAGTGTACAAACCTCGTGATACGCTTTTGTCATGGGCTCATCAACTAACAATTAATGATGTTTATGCATTAATCATTATACTGCATTTATCTTTCTTTCAAGTTTTGTTTGTGATATTTTCTTATCCTAGGCTTCACATCTACTTTTTTTAGTATGTTATAAAAGCCTATTTGAATGAATTATGATTCTTGGAACGCGGATGCTTTCTGATGCATGGATGTGTATGTTTCTGCATGCTTGATTTCATGATGCTTACTCCTATCCAAGTCTATAGTTCCATTTCTTTCACTTGATTGAATTTTCATCTGTCTGTCTTTAATTGTTTGTGGCATATATGTCTGCTTTTACTATTTTCAATAAATGTGTATCCATTTAATATCTTTTATTGATGATAGGAACGAACTGAAGCATCTTATGTATTTGCATCACAAGAAGCTGAAGAGGAGGTGAAAAAGCAATCTGTAAAGACATTTGTACCTGGTGAGATACCAAGTAACCCAGAAGTTCCAAAGGAAGATCAGACACCTAAAAATGTTGCCCCCACAACAGAGCAAATTATAGCTATCAAGGTATTACTCATTGTGCAATTTGTTTCTTTTCTCACCCCCTTTTTACTGCGTCCCATTACTTCTCAAAGTTTAACAGTTTAGAGTAGTCTATGGTTGGAGGAAGATGCTTTCTGGGGACTGGAATGGTAGAAAATAGTTATATGTTTTATGTGATAGTAGATTAGACAGACTGTATTATCATAGATTAGACAGAATGTATTATCAACTCTCCTCAATTTTATCTTTTTTATTAAATGCATGCAGTATGATGGACTCATTACTCAACCTTAAGACTTGGCTGACCATATCTAATTGATAGCCCTCTTGTCTTATAAAACCTTTTTTGTTGTCTCTGTTTTGTTTCTTTGAAAATGTAGATTGTCTGCTGTTTATTAATTTTTTAAGAATTATTTGTGCAGGCTGCTATCGTTAATTCTCAAACCCTTGAAGAGGTAGCAAGGCTTGAACAGGTGATCCCTTTATCCACTCAAAATAGTCTGTAAACTAATTTCCATATTTTTCTCTCTTTCCTAGTTGATGAGATGGCTTGTTCAGACACTTTGTGTTCATTTTTATAGCATAACTTATGTTTTGTGCTTCAAAATGTTTGACATTCTAATTTTCTTGTTCTTTTTGGACTGTCGAGCAGGCATTGAAGTCAGGCCAGCTTCCTGCAGATCTAGACATTAGTGATAATGACTCCATGACCAACAATGAGAATACCAAGGAGGACAAGATGGTAACAGATGGCGAAAATGAGGCTAATGAAGGTGCAAGTAAAGACAATAATGAACAGAAGAAAAATGGTCTTGCAGAAATGGAGCAGGTACAATTTGCACCATGACATAATGTTTGACCCAGTTAATTGTTGTTCCTGTGCTGCTTACAGTAGTATACTTGACATTTTCTACGATCAAAAAATAAAGCAGTCATTTTTGGTTCTGCATGCTTGTACTTTGGATTTTAATGGAAAATGTAATTCAAATAGGTAATTTGTTGGAACGTAATAGTTTGGAAAGAAGCTGCAAAAAATCCTAGAAACAATACACTAGCTGTGATCACACAAACTTCTAATGCTGCATGAGAAATAAAATAAATTGTCACCTAGTGTGACTTTGTGATAAAACATAAATCTTTGTTTCGTGGTCACATGCTTCCACGACATATATGTAAGCTATACATAATGATCACTAAAACTAATTCTTATAAATCAAAAAACATTCCTGTTTGTTGTAGTGTTTCCAGAAGCTGCATTCACTGTGTGACGTAGTTGTGGGGTATGGTGTTTACATTTTCAGCTGGCTTCCATATTCAATGCTGCTCTCTGATCCTCATCTTCAAATAATGATATTCAAATCTGTCTATGGGGAATTGGTGATAGTCGATTGTTGAACAATGTTGTCCCCTGTCAGGCCCTTGTGAAGCCTAACTAGAAAATAAGGAAGAAACGAAGATGGAGATAAAAGTAAGAGAGAATTCAGAGAGAATAAGAATAAGGGAGGAAGAAGGAGAAGAATTCGGTGATTTATCACTGCATAATATTCAAAAGCTTAGAGGTTACTCCACCCATTACACATATATAGCTACTAAAATGCTGAAAAACTGTAAATACTCTTATCTTACATCATTCTCTTATCCTAAACACACATGCTAACATGTGCATACAAAATATCTAACTCTATAATATACTAACTACTCTTTCCTTCCCAATTTACCCCTGGCCTGACATTCCCTACTCATTTAGAACATTCATGTCCTCATGAATGAGTTCTGAGTTTGTTTCCCCTTTAAATTTCCTAGACAAACCATTTGTAGTTGTGTTATCCTTCCCTTTTTGTAAGTAATGATGTAATAATATCCCAGAAGCTTGTTCATCCATCTTTGTTGTAGGTAGGTCACCACCTTCTGTTCTAAAAAGTACATCCTTGCTCTGTTTTGATAACGTCTCTACCCTAAATAAGAAAACCATCTCTTAATAGCTTCAGCTACAACCATTAGTTCCTTCTCATATTCTGAGCTTTAGAACCCAAAGCTTTACTAAAATAAGCAAGGGGCCTGTCTTCTTGCATTAGAATTCCCCCAGTCCCTTCAGTCTCAATTTCAAAGACCTTGGTGAAGTCTGGTAATGCCAAAACTGGAGAAGTAGTGAGAGCTTTTTTAAGAGCTGTGAAAGCAAGTTGAGCCTTTGGATTTCACCTAAATTTTCCTTTTTGTAGCAGAGAATTCGGGGGTTTTGCTAAGATTCCATAGCCCCTTATGAATTTCCTATAGTATCCTGTAAGTCCAAGGAAACCCCTTAGTTGCTTGATGATTTTTGGTTCTGGCTAATCTAGTACATCTTGGATTTTTGTTGGATCCATTGCCACTCCTGTGTTAGAAATTACATGTCCTAAATAATCCACCTGAGGTTGTGCAAGGGTACACACTTCCCCCCTTTAGCACCTTTAGCATACAACTGATTGTCCCTTGGAATCTGAAATACTTCTTGAAGATGTTTGTAGTGTCCATCCAAATCCTTGAAAGAGTAGATTAGGATGCCATCAAAAAACACCTAAACATTTTTCCTAAGGAGGGTTGAAACAATTCATCAAATTTTGGAATGTGGTAGGGGCATTAGAACCTCTGTGCTCTGTGCTGATCTAGGATCCATTAAATTATGGGTACCATCAATGAGTATTGATAAACTTTTTTTCAATATAACCAGTCATTTTTATGGTTTAGGGACTGACTTGGCCTTCAAGGGCATTAAAGGACTGACTTGCAGTTCTAAAAATCCTCACAAGTGATCATGTAATTTTGAGGAGCCTTGCATTGGTGTCCCATGGTGTACTTCTCATTAATGTTCGAAAAAGCTAAAAGCGGAATAATGTTTTTTCCTGACGAGTTAGAGAACCCTCGAGGTGTTTCGATTTGAAAACATATGTTATCCATAAATATTGAATATATACAAATTTTGTGGTGATGAATAATTTAGAGAAAAGATTCATTATCAACACTTTCGACACTCGACTAACAGTTATCAACACAAGAAATGTTTTTTTTCGCTTCAGGGACTTAAGTGCATATGAAGAAATAGGGGCTGAATTGAAACTTGAAATGAAATGAAAGAAAATGAAACTAAAGGGCTGATATGTAAAAAATTTTAGGGCTATTTTGAAATTTAAGAAAACTTTTGAGACTAAACTAAAATTTTATAAAGCTATGGTCCCAAAATTACCATTTTTTTGTTTCAAATCAAGGCATACCTTGAGGTTTTTGAAAATATCCTCAACCGAATAAAGCCCATCTCGATTTCAAGGCGTAAGCCTCGCCATTTTTCGGAGTCGCACGCCTCGATCGCTTTTTCGATCATTGCTTCTCATCACAGTAAAAACATAGGCACTTGACTTTTCTCTCACCTCTTTGAGTTGCAGTAATAAGTCTAGACTTGTTAAAAGTCATTTCTAGGGTAGATGAGCATAGGAGTTTTGGTTATTAGTGGTGCAAGGAGTCCCTTCTTGTAGTTGGGTTGAATGTTGTGTGGCTTGGTTGTGGTTTAGGATAGTTGTGGGTGTTGACAAGTTTAGGAATGGGACTCGCTTGTTTGAAGGCTTGGGATACAGTTTTTTGGTCAAACAACTTCACCATTTTTTGGTTTCATCTTTTAGTCCACCAACAAAGTTCCCCACAAAGAAGTCCTCAGTCAAGTGAAACAACTTCTCAAGTAGTCTCCACTTATGCCTTTCAAACTCATCATAGTATACATTCACATTTCCTACTTGCTTCAACAACTTGAATCGTTCATATATGTTTTTCACACCTGCCTCAGTGAACCTCACAGTGAAATCATTTGCAATCTCCCTCCAAATAAGCCCCTATTTGCCATTGACATAAGACTTCTACTAATATTTTGGAGAACCATGGATGTGCATCCCAGTTATGGCAATCCTTCTATGAGAATGAATCCCATATATGCCAAAATACTCCTCGCAATCCTGTATCCAACTCTTAGCATCATCGCCCTCAGTAAATAATGGGAACACCAATTTAAAATGTTTAAGTTCTCTCTCCTCTTCACCATCATCATAAAATGATTTATCTTCCTCCATTGAGCATCATTTTCATGTTCCCTTGCTCTTTCTTGCTCAGCATGCCTATGGTCTCTGAAGAATCCCTTATCCCTCTTTTGCCCCATATGAACAGGCTTTTTGCCCCTTCCATTAGCCCCAAAAGGATTTTCAAACATGTCATCATTACTTGGGCTCTTCTGTCTCAACAGTTTATTCATATCTTCCATGAAGTAGTCTATTTTCTCATCAATGAGTTGTAATTTCTTCTGTGGTTTATGAAATCCTGTTGCAACATTTGTGAAGGACCAACCATATTTATATAGAGTAGAGAGAAAATGAGTCGCATAATATTTGTGATTCCGAGTTTGAAAATGAATTCAAGCAGTAACAACACTACTTGAGTAAGAGTAAGTGAGCTTGAGTAGCTATTTAAGTGAGAAGTGGACTTACTTAGTGAAACAAACTGAGTATCCCTGATCAAATAAGTTTAGTATTGGAAGGAAGTGGACTTACTCAGTGAAACAAACTGAGTATCCATCAAAAAAGTTTAGTATTGGAAGGTTTTAAGATCGTAGACTGGAACAACTTATAAAACTCTACGATCGTAGACTGGAACAACTTATAAGATTCTACGATCGTAGACTGGAACAACTTATAAGACTCTACGATCGTAGATTGAGACAACTTATAAGACTCTACGATCGTAGACTGGAATAGCTTATAAGACGACGATCGTAGACTGAAACAACTTGTAAGACTCTACGATTGAAACAATTTGTAAGACTCTACGACTGAAACAACTTGTAAGACTCTACGACTGAAACAATTTGTTAGACTCTACAACTGAAACAACTTGTTTTCAACTCTACGACTGAAACAACTGGTAAGACTCTACGATTGAAACAACTTGTAAGACTCCGATTGAAACAACTTGTTAGACACTACGATTGAAACAACTTGATATGAACACTAACCAAAACAGATCAAACAAAACTAATTCATATAATCTGGGAAAAAATTCACCGACAGAGAAGATTAAGCAAAATATGAATTAAAATTTGTGTGGGTGATGTTGTAAATAAGTTTTATGGAATGTACTATTAGGAACGAGTGAGATGGAAGTTTTTAATACCTAAAACAAGTGAATTAACACTTGAATTTGTTGAGTTGTAGTTACGTTGGAAAAACAGAGTCTTTGAGGCCCATTTTCTGTTGGTATAGGGTAGAGATCTACAGTTGTTGCCGATGGTTTTGTGCTGGTTCTAAGTAGTGTTTGAAGGATGGAAAAAGGTAGAAGAGATAGAATTCAGATAGAAGGGTATAGAGGTAGAAATTGGAGGTTGAAGATCGAGAAGAACAAAGGATGCATAAAGTAAGAAGATGAGTTTGGATAGAACTTGAGCTCTGATACCAATTTGTCAGGCCCTTGTTGAAGCCTAACTAGAAAATAAGAGAAAAACAAAGATTGAGATAGAAATAAGAGAGAATTTAGAGAGAACAAGGGAGGAAGAAGGAGAACTCAATTATGAGTTCGTGAGATTGAGAGAGATATAGATAGAGAAAGCTTGAACAAGCTCTTCCAAAATTGCATAATATTCAAAAGCTTGGAGGTTACTCCACCCATTACACGCATATATATAGCTACTAAATTGCTGAAAAGTGTAAATACTCTTATCCTACAAACACATGCTAACTAACACTTACATGTGCATACAAAATATCTAACTCTAAAATATACCAAGTTACTAACTACTCTTTTCTTCCCAATTTACCCCTGGTCTGACATCCCCAAACATCTACTTTTTGTGTTTGGTAAATAGAAAGCACTTAAACTAAAATAAAATAAAATAAAAAGTAAAAAGTGTTCTGATTATTTCCATGATCTTAAGCAGTTTTATATCAGGTTACCAAACACTTTTTTGCTTTTTTAAAACTGATTATAAGCGTCCCTTAAACAGCCCTCCTCCTCCCCCTCTTTTCGTATGCAGCATATATAGTTATGCAAACTCATGGACTTGTGTACTGTGAGATTTTACATTGATTGTTTTATTATTATTTATTTCTTTTAATAATTCTTGTACTCCTCTTCTGTACTTGATTCGATTTCTTAAGCTATTGGTAAAGGGAGGTTACCACATGTTATACAATTTGCTAAAGTTGCTGTTAGTGAAGTGAGTTTAGTATGTATCTGTGCATTCCTTGCTTCGCCATTGCATAGTTGCAAAAAATACCTTTTGGTACATATTTTGTTCTAACCCCCTTAAAAAAAAAAAAAAAAAAAAAACATAAAACAAACACTCTCATGCCACAAAAAGTCTTATTTGCAAATGTCAAGGATGTATTATTGTCTAATTTTTACCCCTACATTTTTATTTTTTTTAGAACCTATACTATTACAATTCAATTTTAGGGTTGAGGGGAAAACCTGGGGAAAGGGACGGGGGGGGGGGGTTTTACCTGTAGCACATGCTGAATTCGGATTTCTGCTGATTACCACTAGGCTGACACCTTTGGTCTAAAAAAAAAGCTTGTTAGTCTAGTAGTAATAGCCTGATAATAAAATTATGATGCCAAACTTAGGACATTCTTTCATTTTATACCACTATCAATTAAAAGCGGACTTTTTATATTTTTGGTTTTTTTTTTTTTCTTTTTGGGAAGAAAAGCTTGTATGCAATGGTTTCTTACTTCTCTGTTTTTCCTTTTGGGTTCTTACTCTTTTGTTCTGTTTTTCCAAACTTCAGGAGTAGGAGAGGTAGCTGTAGAAGTTATTTCAGCAATGGTGGGTAGTCAAATTTGCAGTGGGTGGTCCATTAATCTTTGTTGTCATAGTACTGTAAGTGCAGCACTTGGCTTTTGCTGGGTACTTCAAAATTGATTTGCCAAGTGGTGAAGCTATTATTGTTGTGTATCAATAGATCAAGATCATTTTGATTCCAAACTCAAATGACTGCAAGTGGAGATTTAGTTTTATAGGACACCCTGTGAAACTATTTAATGTTGACTTGAACCGGAAGAGGAATATATGGTTAAACATCTGGTATTTTTTTTATTTTATTTTTTATAAATAATTTATTTACTGGATATAAGTTTCAATGGAATGGTATTCAGCTTCTGACACCATATCAGGTTTCATGCCATTTCTTTTACCATCTTTAGCAGATCCGAATCTTGCCTCTTTCACTCTGTTTGCTCTTTTTGCATTTAGAAGGACATGGATTTTAAAATACATTATAGTTGAGGTATGATCCTGATGATCATGTGGCTGCAATTATGCTATAAATATAATTATGGAAGAAGTATTTGAGGCTTCATGTTAAGAAATGATTTGGCTGCGAATCCACAGCAACCTGTATCGCAAAGTAGATAGAGCTAATGCGTGCTGGATCATTAAGCAAGATCTCTTATCTGACCTGATCTAGAGTGACATGGTGGTTGCTACTAGCACTCATTGTAATATTATTATTGGCTTTTTAAAAGTTAATTTTAAACATTTTCAAACTCAATTAACATAAATTCATGTAAAGACAATTATGAATATTATAAATTATTTAAAAAGTATCACTAGTTGTTTTCAAAATTTAAATGAGTTAATGTCGATTTTAGAATTAAAAATGTTTCAAAAAAAAAGTCAATAATTCAAAGCTTAAGGAGTGAGTATTATATACAAAGAGAGGATCATTATTTGATAGATAGTATTGACGCTCATTTCTTCTTCCCATTCAGCTCCTCGCGAGTAATAAAAGCTCCAGACGGCATATTCATCTGTGCTGTGCAATAGGTTGGTTGATCACTTAAAATCCTGATAAATGGCCATCTTAAAGATAGCTGCACCTCACCTTGACTGATATGATATTAGGTCAAAGATCATCATAGTTTTAGAATTCAAGAGGGGAGAACACGCGGAAATCAAATAACACTTCTCCTCAACAATAATACTGCTTGTTATCCGGATAATTAACAAACTCAAACTAATGATAGGATTTGTAGCAAGCAAATCCATGAGATCCCTAAGAGCCTGTCCGACAGCTGTGAGTTCTTTTTTGGGGTCAAGTGAAGTGAAGGTTGTTCCTTCCAAAAAATTTTTTAATGAAAAAGAGCCTCCGCTTCGCATCCCTTCCCCAAAAATGAAACTGGCAATTTGGCAAATAGACCCTTGGTAATCTGATCATGTAAAAAAATGCCTATTTAGGAACATTCTTAATGGTACAACTGGACATTTTACATATTCTAACACTGGCATCGACTATCCTAGATGCCACACGATTCATCCTAGTCACAAGCTAAAACATAAAACAAAGCTTACAAAAACTAAGCAAACTGTTTTCTCATGCTGCAGCATTGTTCTCTGAGATGCAACAACTTTTTATGTATAAAAAAGCTGCTTGTGTCTTTAAAAGAATGGCTGCCAGCAGTGGGAAATCAGATGGATAATATAAAAGGTATGGTAAAATTTAAGCAGTCTGGTTTATGAACCTCAACGCTCCTAAATGGTGCAAAGAATAATTTTGAGGGTCGCTTTCCTTATTCCTCTATACATTAATGATTTGATCACCACCTACACAAGATACTCCTCTATACAAGGTATATTAATCAGCTATACAAGGTATATAAATTTAAATTGTGTTCATATTTGTGATTACCTACGAGAAGGATTTTGTATCAGACAAGTAGATGTTCCGATTTGATTGGTTAGTAACAACTGGGTTTCCTGAATCGTCCAAATCAATGATGGCTACATCGCCGGGCTTGTAATCTTCAGAAAGAAGTGCTTCACTCAAGAGATCTTCGACTAAAAGGGTAACTGCCCTCCTAAGAGGCCGGGCACCATAACATCGATCATATCCTTGTTGGCATATGAGGTCCATGGTCGCTTTGGACACCTCCAGACCAATTCCAAGAGAGATGAGCCTTTCTTTCACCTCTTGCAGCATTATATTCAATATCTCAAGCATCTGGAATGAATTTATCAAATCACTTCAGCATATCATAGTTATAACTACTAAATCAACAAGCTCATGTAAGATTGACGGAAGGCCCATAGATGCTGATCTCAGACATGTTAAAAATTCACTAGTACTGCTTTAAGTTTTAGTACTTCAAAATTGGGCCAAATATGATTGTTTTCTACTCGAGATATTTATTACTGCAATGAAAACCAATGAAAACCATAATAAAATGAAACAAAACTATAACTATCTTTTAACAAGACAAACCTGAGTCTTCTCTAGGGAACGGAAAACAACTACTTCATCTATCCTGTTGAGCAACTCGGGACGAAAGTAGGCCTTGAGTTCTTCCATTACTAGTGTTTTCAATCCAGCATATGAAGTTGACTCATCATCTGCAATTAAGAAACCTATAGAGTTGTGTCTACCTTTTGCTATAGCCGCAGAACCCACATTAGAAGTCATTACCACTAATGCGTTCTTGAAAGATACTCTTCGACCCTATCAAAAACAATAATGCAGAATTGGGAATTCTGGCAATAATTACTTGAAAAGAAATCAAATAATAAAGTGAAGTAAATCGTAATCCAAAAGTAAACATTCTTCCTTCTAGCTCGGGCAATGACAACAGAAGCGAACCTGAGAATCAGTAAGGTGACCATCTTCAAACAATTGGAGAAGAATATTGAATATATCTGGATGCGCTTTTTCTATTTCATCAAGCAATACAACCGTGAAAGGTCGTCTTCTTATAGCTTCTGTAAGGGTACCCCCCTCCCCATAGCCTACATATCCTGGGGGTGATCCTATTAACTTGCTCACAGTATGCCGCTCCATGTACTCACTCATGTCCAGTCTTAGCATTGCCGCCTCCTGCAACAATTATATAAAAGTAGAATGGTAAAATTTTCATATATACCCACTCAATAACGCCTTTTATCACAAACTAGTTGGAGTAAGCTGAAAATGAATCCATATGAATTAGTAGATAATAGATACTCTACTTAATGTCAATCACTACGATGGTGATTGAGTGTAAGGTATCTAGTCCGTGACATTTTTTTCTCATCCAATGGATCTATCCACCTAGATCGTACTGTTCCTTCCCTTGGGAATAACCATCTCAGAACAAAAAATTCTCATTCTCCTTCATTCATACAACCAGTACATATACTCATGCATGCACCTATTTTTATTGGGTTACCGTGACACAAATTTGCTACTCACCAATGCTTTCAGAATTGAGATAATTCAGATCAATAATTACTAATTGACCTAAATTACTATATATTTTCTTAATAAATTAAATGAAAAAGGAAAGAAAACATATAAATGACAATTAGATCCTTACTGAGCCAAAGTAGCATGCTGCCAAAGCTTTTGTCAGTTCAGTTTTGCCAACCCCAGTTGGGCCACAGAAAAGCATTGCTGCAATTGGCCTATCAGGATCTTTCAGGCCAACCCGGGACCTCTTAACAGCTCGAGAAATGGCAGCAACAGCCTCATCCTGACCAATGACCCGCTTCCTAAGCTGCTCATCAAGACCCACCAGAAGCAATCTTTCATCTGCATTGAGCTGCTGAACCGGAATCCCTGACCAGAGTGATGCCACTGCTGCTATTTCATCAGGTCCAACCACTGACCTAGAAAATTTCAAAGCAAGAATATTTGAAGTTAAGTTAACGGACATTTAAGTTCAGGAATACATTACATCATATTCTATAATTTATAAAATGTAAAAGCTGCAAAGCATACTCGTCATCTTTGGATGTGGAAGCCAAAGAGTGTTCCAAATTGAGTTTGCTATCATCTTCCATGCTTGCTGCATCCTCATAGTTGTTCCATTTACTTGCCAGAACCTACCAAAGAAAAAAATAGAAGAAAAAGGAGTTCACACTATTAGAATATCACCCTTCAAAAAAAGGCTATCAGAAACTCTTGATTTAGAGCTTTTGGGGTTTATATGAACTCTACTACATCAACCAAATCCCATCCTCTAGAACTAGAACTAGAAATGACTGAATCATCATTGTTTTGCTTTAAAAGCATCAAAGTTATAAAAAAGGACATCAGCATATTAAAAACGAAGTAACCACAAAAGAAAATGGTGTAATTACCACTTCATGCATGGCCTGAACTTCTCTGATCTCTTGCCAATAATCATCTGGAGACTTTGAAAGTATGCAAGTTTCCTGCTCCTTTTTCTTCTTGAAGGCTTCCATACGAGCTTTGCTTCCTGCCTCGTCAATGAGATCAATAGCTTTGTCTGGAAGATGTCTATCAGGAATATATCTTGCTGAAAGCTGCACAGCAGCATTTATGGCCTCCAATGTGTATCGACATCTGTGATGCACCTCATACTTATCCCGCAGACCCAACAGTATCCTTACTGCATCCTCCTGTAAAATTTTGGCAGTAACATATCAATTGAGTCAACAAGAGACGCATTAATATATTTTGCAAAACTAAAGAAATTAATCAAACTTTTAAGACACAAATAAATTATAGTCTTCTACATTTTTTTGGATAATTTCATAGAACAATTAAGTAACCTAAGATGGAGCAGCTTGAAGTTTTCGATCTTTTAAATATTCTAGTTAAATTAAAGTTCACGTTCATTTGTTTAATTTATATATATATATATATATATATATATATTTGTTTTGCCAAATTTAATTTTCTGGCAATCACATGTATTTTCCTCCTGCTGGTACCAAAATACCTTCTTTCATCGAAGTCTCTCTCCTTCATGTTTACCCTTTCTCCATTAGTATTATCATTGTTTCTTACTTTTCAAGGTTGACATATTATTCATTTTGGCCTCATTAATAAAGCAGATGATAAAGAGTTTCTATGATTGATTTTTTTATCCATTATCTGCATGATCACTGGTATCTCTGCGGAAATAAAGTTTAAAGTCGTGATAGTAGTGTTATTTTTTTTTATTTTTTTTAATGTTATTTCGTAATCTAACAGAAGAATTTCGTTAGAGGAGCCTTTTGGAGGCATACAAGTATGCTTCAACACAATTCCTTTATAATTTTGTTTTTCTCCTAAATATTCTTTTCCTTATATGCTATCAATATATATTCTGCCGGGCTGGTTTTCCATTTCATTAATCTAGTCATTTATGAATTTTCATGATTATTACAGGGTTATCAAGGAACTCTAATTACCATACATTCTGGGTAACGGGTAGTATCGTTCCGTGGTACGAGAACTAAGATACCTTCTGCATTACAATATTTGCAAGAAGTGACTACCTCAATCAGTCAAGTTCTCCTACTTCAACATTACACCAAGCACAATTTAATAAAACTTTCTTCTTTTGCTAGCAATCCATAAGTAGAACTACCTCCGCTTAGCAAAGATTGTCACACTTTGGTGTTGGCATGAATTCTAAGACATAACAAAAACGTACGCACATTATATCTTTAACTGTATTAAAGAAAATTAAAAATATAATATTATATATTCCCTCCGTCCCATAGTTATAGGTTGATTTTCCATTTTGGGATGTCCCAATATATAGACTACTTACTATTTATAAAATTTAGTTGGTTCATTGTTTTACTTTTATGCCCTTATAATAAATATTCAACCATTAGTGTGTTTTTTTTTGAAGAAACAACATTCAATGTCATTATTGTTATCACCACATTTAATGTTGTATTCTCAATAAAAGAATTCAACTTTTTAGGCTCGATAAATGAATTTGGAATAACATAAACGTTTTGTGATTGGTTGAAAGTTTATGTAGATTAAAAATTCATCTTTGGTTAAAATTCTATTTTAATGGTCAGTACACGTTGATCAATTAAGCTGAGAGTTTCAGTGTGATAAGGGGTATATGTGGAAATTTTTTGTTAAAATTGCCACTTAAACTGATTTTCTTAAACTATGTGCCAAAAGAAATCAACCTATAGTTAACTATGGTATGGAGGGAGTATATGTCTTTTGAACACATCTTAAATTCATGACGAAAAAATTCTATAAAGTGTGACGATCTTTGCACGACAGAGGGAGTAACTCTTTGGTAAGTAAAAGAGAGAGATACAAAATGGGATATCCAAAATAGTATCGGATGTGAAATAAATTCATCATGTACTTCACATAAAGGACTAGGTAAATGCAGTAAATTACATACGAAATATTGTTTTGGGTCATTTGATCAAACTTCGGACGGTCAGAATTCGATGGATTTAGCCTTCCATCCAACTTTGGCTATGGATCATCCCCTTATATATATACACACACAGTGTGTTCCCCAAGCACAAGATTATGTTCCCCTTGTGCATGGGTTGTATAGTAACTATAGTTTTTTCTGTACTGTAGCTTGCTCTGTATCCCCTTAAAGAGCACTTATATCAAAAGAAAATAATAAATATATGTATATACAACAGATTACCAGGCTTGGTTCATTGATCAGCACTGGCTGGAATCTTCGCTCTATTGCTTTATCCTTTTCAAAATGCATCCGGTATTCATCCATAGTTGTTGATGCAATACACTGCAATGAATGGAGTGTTTATTGTATGCTGAAAGATCAAAAACTCCATGAAACGCATGAAAGAAGCAAAAAAAGGGGGGAGTGGAGGTAAGCAGCCGGCACTTATTTTCTGATAATCACAGCTGTCCAAAATCATTACACTTGAGACCATATTTTATGAGAAGCACAGGAGTAACTCCAAACCAAGAAGTGGAATGGAAATATGGAATATGAAGTGGTCCAATTTACTAGGTTAGATTGAAAGTTGATAAAGTAATGACTATAAAACATACGGAGGCCCTTTGGTTAGAGAAAATGGGTTTTTTTAGGAATAGTAGAATTAGCTGATTAGGTTTCCAGGGTATGAAAAGATATGATGATAACTATTTTAAACCCCTGAAAAGATCTTAAATTTAATTTTGGTCATTGAAGATCTACAAGAGTCTGCTTTTATCACAAAATTATATCAAATTGAAATCTTTATACTAAATGAAACCGATTTCTCCAACTGTATTTTGGCTATCCAGTTGGTTAGATAGGAGGGGGATGACACCGTTAAGTTATTATTTTTACTCCAACTAATATTATTTCTTCGAACAAGATCATGCATCTTAGTCTTTCAAAAGAATGTTAATTCAGCAATATGACAATAAAGCATTACTATATGAGAGATCATTACCTGGATTTCACCCCTCCCAAGTGATGGCTTCAAAAGATTACCTATGTCAAGTCCAGACCCCTTGTTTCCTCGCCCAACTGTTCCTGACCCGATGAGTGTATGGACTTCATCAATGAAAAGAATAATTTTGCCTGCAATGCTGTCATAACATGATGAGCCATGATCTAGAGATGTCCGATTCTAATAATCATAAGTGTACAATTGTACTCACCTGACTCCAATACCTCCTTAATTAATGTAGTAACACGTCCCTCTAGTTCTCCTCTCTCCTTGGCGCCTGAGATTAATAGACCTATATCTAATGACATAATGCGTTTTGTCTGTTCATAAAAATAAATACAGCTAATTAAATTGTGTGACATATATCTTAAGGAAATTTATAGATAGATTCATCTGTATTATGTAAAACCTCAAGACATTACATAAAACAACCATTCTTGAAAGAAGACAATACCCACCAAAAGAAATTCAGGAACATTTCCCTCTGCAATATTAATAGCCAGCCCTTCAGCAATGGCAGTTTTCCCTACCCCAGCCTCACCAAGAAGAATGGGATTACTTTTGGTTCTTCGCAAAAGTATCTGAACAATTCTCTGAATTTCAGTTTCTCTGCCAACTACTGGATCAATGAGTCCATCACTAGCACGAGCTGTAAGATCCACACAGAATAGGGCCAAAGCACTTTTCTCTAACAAGAACAAGGTAAATCACTCAACATTCTTCTAGAGCCTTGTAACTGGTTAAGCACTAAACAAATCAAAAGAAGAAACATGAGAAAAAATTGCACTCTTACCTTTAGCCTTTTCAGAGGATCTGTCAATAGTAACTTTTCCAGGAAATGATTTCTCACGCAATTTTTTGGAAGCAGCAGGCAGTTCTCTACCATCTTTGGCAAGCTCTCCTTGAAGTCTGGAGACCGCCACAGTTGCCAAGTTATTTACATCTGCCCCTAACCTGAAATCACAATAACCTGACCCCATTAGTCGAATATGGGATGAATTGATTGTCACGGATACAGGAAAAAAGTTAGATCCGCAACAGACCACCAAGAATTACGAGGATCAAATCCCCACCTACGTCCGACTGATCCCCGACTAGGCATTAGGAGGTCCTCTACCGCCTCGATTTGGCTGGGCACCTAGGCCCCCGCCTAGGCAGACTCAAATCTCTACTTTGAAGCTCTACAATACTAAAAATGAATTTGTTAATCCCTAAAACATTGCTTTTTTTTAGTAACGTTTCATGTAATATTTAAAAACATTATATCTACTTTATGCTTTGTATAGTATAACATGCATGTACATTAGGAAAAATAAATAAATAACACCGCTTAAGGAATGCCCAGTCTGCCTAGGTAAACGCCAAGGGTCTAGGCACCTCCTTTGCCGCCTAGATCCGCCTAACGATTTTTAGAACACTAATGAGGATTGTCATCAACCTAACATATACAAATCTATAGTAACAGAGTTTGATAATGAAAAGCAAAATGTGGAGGAAAGTGGACAACAATAACTCAAGTGTCTATCTATGAGTGTTTTCAACATCAAATCTTTAACTATGAGTTTCTCTTCTTTAATCATCACTACTATTTAACAAAAATACTAATTTCATCATCATTTCATGTTTTCCACATTAAAGTATAAATTCACCACCTTCCCATCATATGTAAAATCCAACCATGTTAGTAAGTATCACCACGATAATCTACTCTCTCCACTCTCTGTTTAGATAAAAATAGCAATGAATAGCAAATTTTTCAAGGAAAATTCTGACTTCAATATAATTAGCTGCAGAGATCAAAGATTTTGTATCTTAACCATCAAAGTGAACTATTTAAAAATTAAACTGATATAAAGAGAGTAGCAGTTCAAAAACAATTCACACTGCTTCCTTTAAAATCCTTTTACAGATAAACAAAAAACCATCCAAACTAATTTCTTGTAAAGCAACACGTACTGTTTATGCAATCAAATCTTCTAACTATTTCAGATCATCATCATCAGAAGGAACATTGAAATAAAATAAAAAGACATAATAGCCAATCTACTTTAGTATGTTAACACGTTAATCAAACAATTGTTGGTATTTTACATCTACATGTCATATAAAAGGATTATCATTTGAATTTTCAAGCTCAACAGCAGAATGCAAGTAGTACCTCTTTAGCACACGGCCGGCACTGCCATCGTCAACGGTGAACAATCCAATAGCAATATGCTCGGGAGCAATAAAATGGTAGCCCATAGTTTTGGAATACTCTACAGCAGCTTCAAAAACGCGCTTGGTGCTTACAGAAAACGGCACATCCGTAGCAGAGCTTGAAGAAGAAACCGAAATCTCCTCACCTGCATTTTTCTCATCATTCCAAATGTTCCGCACAGCTTCACGAGCCTTGTCGATCGTAATACCGGATCCTAAAAACCCTAACGGAGAGCGATCCTCTGCGATCAAGCCTAGCAAAAGGTGCTGCGTGAACACCATATTTTTGCCCAAGGATTTAGCTTCTTTTTGCGAGAACATGACGGCTTTGATTGCTCTCTCTGTAAATCGCTCGAATACGCCGCAAAAGACTGAAAAGGATCGTTTTTTAGGAGTAGTGGATTTAGATTTGGAGAGAGAAATTCGGGTACCAAAATAAGAGGAAGAAGTGGTAGTAGAGGAAGTAGTAGTTGGGGGAGGGTAATTTGGGGGTGGTGCGGATGGGAGATTTTGACATCGGCGATTGAATTTGGCGGTGACACGGTGGCTGAGCGGTGGCGCGAAATGGAGTTTATGGAGAGAGAGAGGTGAGGAGTATGATGAAGATGATACTTCCATTTATTAATGGCTTTAATTAAATGGCAAATAAAACTGTGAATTCTGATGAACAGAGCATTAAAGAAGAAGAAGAAGAAAGTTCATATGTATGTATATATATATATATATATATATATATAAATAGGTGTATGTATATATGTGTAGAAGAAGAAGAGGAGAAGAATTATAGTGAAAATTGAGGAAAGGAATAGGAGGAAGAAGATTACACGTCAAAGGAAGGAAGGAAGGAAGTGAGGGAGGGAGGTTTCTTTATTGCGTGAGATGATTTGCTACTTTTTCTGATTCTAATTACTAGTAGTAATATTTTTCTTTCGTCAAACTCCAACAATTAAATGCCTTTCTGTCTTTTTCCTTTCGATTTAAAGGTGTTATTATTATTTTTTTTTCATTTTCTGTGTGCGGAATTTAGCATCAGTAGCATTTCACATTACATGTCTAAGCCTGTAAAATAAACAAAAGGACTCGATTCGTGCGACTAAATATTCGATTTGAGTTTGATTTAAAATATAAATAAATTTTAAAATTCGATAAATTATTCAAACTTTTTTAAATTATAAATTTTTATTAATATTCGAATTATATTCGTTCAAAAAGTTTAAAATATTCGGGATCGTAAGTAATTAAATAGGCATCATTCAAACCTTATTTTATACTCGATATATTTTATGAATTAAATTTAAACAATTCAATACTCAACTCGACTCAATTCATTTACACCTTTACACATAAAGGCTACAATTATAATAAAAGCCCAAGTTGGTTGGTTAGAGCCTGGAGGTCCAGTCGGTTGGGAAGAACGGTAAACACACGGAACAACCAGAATGAATGCCGCCTTTCTCCCTCTGTATGAAATTGAATAATTTAATGTGAACCCAAAACAAAAAAAAAAAAAGGTACACCCTCCCCCTCCTCCTCCGTACGAAGATTATAGATACAATTTCAATTTTTAAGTTAATGTAAATTTATTTAATTATATAATATATTAATTATAAATTTTATTTATTCTAAATTTTTACGAATCAGTCTAATTTTAAAATTAATATATCGTTATTTGATTTCAAAATTTAAATTATTTCTCTAATTTTAAAAGAATAAGTAATTCAATTTAATTTTTATATCACTAATTTAAATATTAAATATTTTTCCTTTTGAGATTTTAAGCGAGTCGATCAACGAGCGTGTGTTTATAGTACATTATTTGTACTCCCTAATTTATTTATGACTTGGTTTTTTTAGGTAGAAATACAATATGTTAATGTCTTTGTACACGCGAATGTGATGCTCGCACTTTTATGCTACAAGGAGAAACTAAAACATAATTTATGCCCAATTAAATTAAATGAACAGTTTTACATTTTTATTTTTATTTTTATTTTCAAAAATGTAAAATGAGAGCCTTTTCTACTTTACATATTAAGAAATGACACTAATTGTACATAATTAATAAATTATCCCTTTAATTTAAGTCTAAAATTTGTGCAAGTCTAAATGTATAGCAGGCAAATTTTAATATGTATAAAAAGTTAAAAGATATAAACAATTATAATTGGTAGTTCATCAAACACGTTAAAATATCATGTGCATTTTTATTTTCTTACATTGTCTTAATTTTAAGGAGTAAAATTTGAATACTCCTAAGTATTATTTTTGAGTTTTGTTATCTTCTATATGTATAAAAAAAACAATTAATTTCTTTTTCAAAATATGCACTTTTGTATAATTTAATTAAGTGATTCTAGTGAATAAAATTTAATTAGTAGTAATTGGAAAGAAATGAAATGGGAAGAGTGGGCTTAATTAAGCTTGGGCCTTCTTTATTAAATGAATTTGAAGGTCACCGAGGGATTTCCATTATTCTGGAAGTCAAACTCTTTTTGTTTTTGAATTTAAATAAATTACATTAATTTACAAATATCTTGAATTAATTTTAAAAAATTAAAATGAATCTTATATCTTGAAAAGAATATAGTATTCATTTATTTGTGAGATGGGTTGAAACGACAAGCAGACTTTTCATCGCACAAACGTTGGTGGAATTGTTATATTTAAAGGTTATAAGAAGAAAATGCAACTTGGTAGAAAAATCCTACCAAACTTAATTATATTATATATATATATATATATATATATATATATATATATATATATATATATATATCATAACTAACCACATGGAATGATGGAACGCAAGAGCATTCATAATAGTTTTTCCAATTAATTTTTTATTTTTAATTTTAAAAAATACATTAACAAATCATTATTCAACAGTTTCATTATCCTTATTTGACTCTCTATTTTAATCCATATATAGGATTTTACTCTCCAGTATGAGAGAGCCAAAAAATTGTTCTCTATATATGCAAAATGACATTTCACACCCTCATTTAAGTAGACAACTCATTAATCATACACATCTTGATATTTTTTTAACTACTTCATTTTTAAATTATAAAATTAATATTGACTTATTTTTTAAAAATTAATTTTAAACTTATTCAAATTTAAAGGTATTCTAATAATTTTATATATGTATATGTGTTACACTACATATCTTTCATCCGTCCTGGGATAAAAAAGTCTTCATTATTATTTTAAGTAGTTTCAAGTTAAATGTCTAGTTATCTTAAATGATCTATTTTTATCATAATTTGCCTATAATACCCTTATTATTAATTGTTATATTTATATTCTACGCATATTTATGGAGCATTACTAATAATGTGCAAAAAAAACTATATAATTAAATAAAATTTAAATATGAATAATTTTATCATTTTATCCTCTTTCTTAATATACGTAAAAAGTCAACTAAACTTTTATCCTAGGTTAATTACAAGACAATTGAAACAAAGAAGTAAAAAGACTTGGATTCATTACTAAGTTACTTTAGGAACTTTGACTACTAAGTCTGTTTTGGGAAAAATATTAGTAGTAATTGATTATAAGATCGTGACATGATGATCTTTGATTTTAATTGAATATATCTAGTCTAGTGCTAACTCCTTATATAATGCGTGACTCCTATTTATTTGAAGTTTTTGTTTAATGAAAGATGATGATTCCCTGCAAGTGGGTTGGTTGCCGCCTTGCCGGTGACACTCTAACCAGTAATATTATGTTTGTTTATAAAGTTTATAATTTTGATATTATAATTTATGAAATTATAATTTTAAGATTATTAATTTTAAAATTAAATAATTCTAGTCACGTATTTATTTTTTATAGAATTATTCATGGAATAACTTAAAATAATCCGATATTATATTTGTTTTTTCGATGATTAAATTAGAAAATATCGTTTTAACTGTTTTACCCTTATCAATAATAAAATATTTTAAACTTATTTATACATCAAAAAAACTAATATTTACTAATTATACCCACACCCCTATTCCTACCCTTACCCTCACTCCCACCCTAACCCCAACACCAACTCTAAAAAAATAATATTTAATGATTGTGTACACTCCATCCCGTCCACCCCACCCCCACCCCCACCCTGACCCTGACCCTGACCCTGACCCTGACCCTCATCTCCACCTAGCAAAAAATAATATTTATTGATTATGTATCTGTCACCCCTAACCCCCACCCCCATCCCCACCCCCACCCCCACTCGACACTCATCCCCACCCACCAAAAATAATATTTATTGATTATGTATACACTCTCACCCCTAACCCCCAAACCCTACAAAAATAATATTTACTGATTATGTATACATCCATCCCGCCCAGCCCTTGGCCCCCACTCTCCAAAAAATATATATTTACTGATTATGTATACACCTCCAACGCCCCACCAATCCCAAAAAAATAATATTCAATAATTATATATACACCTCACCCCTTCCCCGCCTACCTTTCCCAACCCCCTCACCTCCAAAAAAAATTAATATTTAATATTTGTATTAGTGAGTTTTAAATTGCCAATAATAATAACAGAAATTGCAGGATATTATGGTTATTTTAAAAAAAAGTTGAAGTTAATTTTGTATAGTAATTTTTAATCCCAAATAGTAGGGATAATAATACCAGGTAAAACATGTTATTAAATAATCCCACATCTTAAGCTATTTTATAATCCCATAACTAATTGTCTCAAGCTCAAATTGAAAAACAAACAAAACACTTGAGATTAATAGTCATATCTCAAGTGTAATATAGAACCGGTTATGGATTTTCTAAAGTGTGTCCCTTTATACAAATTAAACAAACAAATAAATAAATTATCAACTAATTAACAAAGAACAATAAAACCTAAATTTTGAGCATTTTTTTCTTCCACTTGAAACTTCCAATTATAAAAAACAAGAACTCTAGTCAAGTTTTCTGTTGAATCAAATAATAAATAAGAAAAAGTTAACAAATATATGAATTGTAATTTACAAAATTTATACAACTAGATTTTATATGTATCTTTAAAAAAATTACCTTAAAAGAAAGACATTGGTATAGCTGGTGGATAATTTATTTTACAACTCTGTTGGAGAATAGGAGAATCATTGAAAAAAAATTGCTTGTGTTGAGCTATGAACTGAGAGAGTCGAAGAATTTTCCCTTCTTTTTGTGGCTAAGAGTCTGTTTTGATTCCCCATATTTATTGATTTGTTTTATATTATATTTTATAATTAATATGAGACTTCCTTACTCAATACGTTTTTTCTTTTTGAGATTGAGTATATAAAAAATGATTGAATTGATTGGCTTCTCTTTTCTTTAACACGTACAGGCGACGACTTCTTTTGTTTTATTTTTTTTTATGTCTTTTTGTACACATATATACATAAGCTTATAAAAAAATGAGTAATACTACAGACACAAATTATTTTATAAATATTTTACAAACTCTTGATGTGGCATACTCCACCTCAGCATATTGATCAACAAATTATTTCAATGTAGTCTTCGGCCCCACACAATATGCTGATATGGAGTATGTCACATCAATAGTTTATAAAATATTTGTACAATAATTTGTATCTCTAGTATTATTCTAAAAAAATTTGGGTCACTTCTGTTGTGGGACCTGAGCAATAGTCCTGGTTGTCCTAGACCAAGACCGACTTTGGTGTAATACTTGGAAACAAACATATAGCCTAAGGACTGTAGTATGTTGAATTGTGTGTGTGTGTGTGTATATATATATATATATGTGTGTGTGTGTGTGTGTGTGTGTGTGTGAAATGATCCATAGCAAGTATTTGCTATGTATGAAAAATAAACAAATAACATCATAACCATTCATTGCAATATTTAAGAGCATATATTAAAAAGGGAATAGTGTCTTCTGCCAGACGAACTAGCGGATGATAAAAATAATAAGGCATGTCCGCCAGACCAAGTAGCGGATGCAAAAAAATTATTTAAAAATATTATCAATTAAAAAATTAAAATAAAATATATTAAACTAATTTTATTTTAAAAAATTAAAATAAAATATCTTAAATAAAATAAATGCACGGATCTCTTTATTTTAACAAATTGTTATTTTTACAAGAAAAGGTTTGTATTTGCATAGATTTTGACTTGCTTTGAACATCAACTCTAAAATATTCTATCTAATTGATCTGACTATCGGCATGGACATCAATTATAAATCTATCGCATGAATATACTAATTCTGACACACGTACGTACGTTTCAGGTATTCATCTGAATACGTACGCAACACATGCATGCAGCTTCCCTAATCAATACTATTCTGTTTTGTTTTGATTAGTCAGTCAGTCTACCTGCCTAAGACCAGGTACTACCTGGTCATACTTCATCTACTTCTTTTAATAATGTACTAATATAATTTTAGTGTTCTATTTATTTTATTTTATTATGCCTTAAAATTTATAAATATATTAAGAATAGTATATATATATATATATATATATATATATACAGACATGGATCAGTAGAGCTCTTAAGTAGTAGAACTCTTTAAATAATAGAAGCTTTATCAAAGCGACGTAATTTTGATAAGGCAGCGGTGACATTTTTGTAAATACCATGCCACCGCGTATTTACAAAAAATGCCATCGCGTCTTATCAAAACTACGTCGTTTTGATAAAATTCTATTATTTAAGACATTATTCTATTTAAGAATTCTACTCTTGATCCTTTCTCAGATATATATATATATATATATATATATATATATATATATATAATAATTAGATAGGATTGAGGAGAAAAGAAAACTAAAACAACATATTATGTAATTTTATATATATATATATATATATATATATATATATAGAATAAGGATCCTGTCCGGACTCTCGGACAAGACAAAAATACGGACCCCAAATCACACTAAAACACTGTATTATGTAAAAATTTCAGTTTTATAATTTTTTTTAGTTGTTTCAAAAAAAAAGAAAAAAAAAGTTCGTATTTTATAAAAGTCCAAAAATCCCTTGATTTGGATCCCACTCTCTCTCTATATATATACTTAGTAATTACATGTACTCGAATGCATGCGACATAACGAAAAAATAGATTAAAATTAGAAAAATACTATATTACCTAAATACTCTTTTTAACTTAAAATAACTTACAATCAGACATAACAATTATCATAATTTACCACACTACCATAATAATTAATTTTCTTTAAAAATAGATATCAAGGAAAATATAAACTTGTCCACAAAATATACAATTATTAATAACAATTATTATAATTCACCACACCACCACAATAATTATTATTATTATTATTATTGTTGTTGTTGTTATTGTTATTATAATAATAATAATAATAATAATAATTATTATTATTATTATTATTATTATTATTATTATTATTAGTATATTTATTATTATTATTATTATTATTATTATTATTATTATTATATTATAATTATTATAATTATAATAATTATTATTTTATTATTATTATTGTTATTATTATTATAATTATAATTATTATTATTATTATTTTTGTTATTATTATTATTATTGTTCTTATTATTATTATAATAATAGTTATTATTATTATTATTATTATTGTTGTTATTATTATTATTATTATTATTATTATTATTATTATTATTATTATTATTATTATTATTATTAGTAGTAGTAGTAGTAGTAGTAGTAGTAGTAGTAGTAGTAGTATAATTATAATAATTATAATAATAATAATAATAATTATTATATTATAATTATTATTATTTTGAATTAAAATTAGAATGAATCAACCGCATTTCTTTTGTTCTTTCATGATTCAATTAAAATGAATCAATCTTTATTATTATTATTATTATTATTATTATTATTATTATTATTATAATTATTTTAATTATTATTATTAATATTATTAGTACTATTATAATAGTACTAATTATAATAATAATAATTATTATTATTATTATTTGTACTATTATTATTATTTGTGTGTGTGTGAAGAAGAGAGGAGAGAGAAATATTTTGTGTGTGAACATGAGAGAGATTAGGGTGTAGGAGTGAATTTGATTTGGGCGGAAAGAAATATGAGCATTTAGATTAAGTTGGAAGAATTCAGTTAGAATGAATCTGAACCGTCCTTGTGCTTTGTCAAATGAAAGATTCAAAATGGGTTCTGTTTAATTATATAGATATTATAATTATTTTTATTATAATTATAATAATAATAATTATTATTATTATTATTAGTAGTAGTAGTACTATTATAATAATATTTATTATTAGTAGTACAATTATAAATATAATGATTATTATTATTATTATTATTATTATTATAATTATTATTATTATTTATTTGTGAGTGTGAAGAAGAGAGGATAGAGAAAGATTTTGTGTGTGAACATGAGAGAGAGGATGGTGTATGGGTGAATTTGATTAGGCCGGGAAGAAATATGAGCTTTTAGATTAAGTTGGAAGAATTAAGTTATAATGAATCTGAACTGTCCTTCTGTTTTATCCAAATGGGTTTTGTTTTATTATATAGATTTATTATTATTAGTACTATTATAATTATAATAATAATAATAATTATTGTGACGCCCCCAAAATTAGGTATACATCACCCATCTTGGGTCGCCACTTACATGGTACAGAATTTAAATACAACTTATTAACATAACTGTCGTGTACAATACGACATAAACCGTGAGTTTAAATACAAATATCGTTTACTAGATGTGACGCCCCAAAATTAGGTATATACATCACCCATCTTGGGTCGCCACTTACATGGTATGTAATTTAAATACAACTTACTTAACATAACTGCCGTGTACAATACGACATAAATCATGAGTTTAAATACAAATATCGCTCTACTAGATATTATACAAACTCAAAAAAAGAGTCCTCATTACAATTATTATCACACTATTTCACGAATAGTGAGGACTACTAATCTATCTTCAAGACCATCACTGCTTCCCAGAGACTCGTCCCATTTATATTCTCATTTCACAAGAGAAACGGTGAAAGAAAGGGTGAGCTCAACTAGCCCAAGAAGAAATATTATGACTAAGATAATGCGAATAAATTATCAATAGTCTTCAACAATGTTAAACCCGATAAAATACAATGAGACAACCGGTTTAAGCTGCGGTGAATATCTGATCCATTAAAAGAGTCAAGTAGAAAATAAAATCTACTATCTTTTAGGTTTTAAAAGGTTTTCATCATCGTTATAAATTTGAGACTCGACTTTAATAAATATTCCACATCATCGAATCACCCCTACACTAGGGCGATGATATTCTTTAAGATCACGACCACAATTATTCATGCACTACTACGGGCGAGAATATTTGTGTATTCATTAATGGTCATGATCATGCCAACAATCGTCCCATCAATGCACTACTACGGCCCTTTGAGGATTTTTACCACATCATTTGTAACATTACGGTTAAGATTATACCGAATAGTCTCTGTCGTAATCATACCAAGTCCATCTATGCACTACAGAAGCCACGATGACTTTAAAAAAATATAAACATGAGGATGATGACAATGATATAAGAATTCAATAAAACAAGTTCAAGAATTATTTTATCCAGAATTATTAACGTCCAAATTATCAATATGATCTTTGTTTTGTAGAGTAAAATTCAAGAATGATCGGAAGAATATTTTCATGAAAGATATCTTTGGATGAAACGCAAATATCAAGGATATTCCACTAATTTCATGGAGTATAGAAGTCAAAGTTTTAACCAATTGGGTATAATAAAGAATGGAATAACAAAAGAAATCACCATAAATGCGATAGACCGCATGCATGAGTTATTCCAACGGAATAATAAATAACGGAACCAGTCGTGTGAAACTCACACCGACAAGATGTTCCAATGTAATAATAAAAGACGGAACCAGTCCGGTGTAAAACACATGCATGTGATGTTCCAACAGAATAATAGAAGAATGTCACCAAGTATAGGGTAAACCGCATGCGTATCTGAGTTATTCCAAAGAATAATAAGCGATGGAATAACAACGATTCTCTTCTTGAAATAAGAAAGAATAACACCCTTACATTTGGTAGGAGATTGAATCTTTGCAGCAACATTGTAGTAACAAAATACTCTTCTTCTTTCTCTCTTATTCTCTCTATACTTTCTTTTTCTATAGCTTGAATGAATTAAATGAAAAATAATGAAGCCCTAGGCCTCTATTTATAGAAGATTTCTAGCTTAGCACCTTCCGTGTGAAAAGGCAAGTGGCTTGACGACTAATGATGTGAAAAGAAAAGTGGTTCGGCGCTTTTGTAATGTGAAACGACAAGTGGTTCGGCCTTTGTAATGTGAAACGACAAGTGGTTCGACGTCTGTAAAGGTAATTACTATTAACGAAGGTAAATACTATTGACGATGGTAAATACTATTCACAAGGGTAATTACTATTGACAAAGGTAATTACTATTGACGAAGGTAAATACTATTCACAAGGGTAATTACTATTGACGAAGGTAATTACTATTGACGATGGTAAATACTATTCACAAGGGTAATTACTATTGACGAAAGGTAATTACTTATTGACGAAGAGACTCTTAGATGATGACATATAGAGCCCCCATAAAATAATCAAACTTACCACAAATCATTTTTTTTTTCATCAACACATATTTAATCTTTCAACAATTATTAATCATTTATAACTTGTCGTCTCTCAATTATTGATTTAATACCATAACATATTATACGTATGATCTTTGTGACAATAATTGAATCAATAATATAAGAGATATGATGCAAAGAATTCTTGTAGCAATAATTGAGCATAATGAGTGACTTCTCACGTAAGCATCAATAATCAATACTGCGTGTGCTACTTCTTGTAACAACACGCCAGACATTCTTGTACTTTTACCACCGGTAGTTCAACAGCTTTTAACGGTAACACCTCCGCCGTTATTTTTATAAAATATTTTTGTCGTTTTCTCAATCAAGACAATAATTACATTGTGGGGTCCACCAATGATTTGAGCCATTGTACGAATATTCCTAACAAAAGAATATTCCCAGACCAAACGAATATTTTATAACAACTTGCATACTTTGCAAAATTTATAAATATTAACCACAACTATAACATTATATCAAATTTATTCCATAATATTCAAAAATAATATTTATAGAAAAATTCATCTTTATTTATAAAAGTCGGGGTCTTACAACCTCCCTTCTTATGAAATTTAGCCCTCGAAATTAGAATTACGATACTGGTATGTCGAAGAGGTAAGGATACCTTGATTTCATTTGATTCTAACTCCCAAGTCATTTCCTCAACATCGTGGTTCCTCCACAAAACTTTGACTTGAGGTATAACCTTAGAAGCGTAGAATATGTTCCTTCTTATCCAAAATTTGAACAGAACCTCTTCATACGTCAAATCTTCCGCTATTTCATCCTGTTCTAACTTTCAATAATATGGTTCGGGTCTTTCACATATTTACGTAACATAGATATGTGAAAAACGTTATGAACACGAGACATATTTGGCGGTAAAAAGCTAGTCTATAGGCCACGATTCCTACTCGATCGAGGATTAAAATGGACCGATGAATCGAGGTTAAGTTTTCCTCTCTTTCCAAATCTTGTAACTCCTTTCCATGGAGCAACTCTTAACAACACATGATCTCCTACATCAATTCCACGTCCTTTCGATGAAGATCAAGATAACTCTTTTATCGATTTTGTGAGGTTTTTATATCGTTGTTTGGATCGTTTGAATATTTTCCGTAGTCATACGTACCAACTCCGGTCCCAACAACGTTGCTTCACCCAATTCTCATCCCAAAGATACCGAGAATGACACTTTCTTCTATACAACGCTTGAATGGAGCCATGCCAATACTTGCTTGATAAGCTGTTGTTGTAGGAAAACTCCACCAATGGTAAGAACTTGTCCCAACTCCCTTGAAATCAAGGACACGAGTCTTAATAGATCTTGAAGAGTTTGAATAGTCCTCTCCATCGTCCGTCGTCCGTCTACGAGGATGATATCCGAAGCTAAATCGTGAAGTCTGTGCCCATAGCTTTTTGCAAACTAACCCAAAATCGTGAAGTGAATCTTGGGTCTCGATCGAAACTATGGATACCCAGCATACCATGCGGTCTTACAATCTCGTTTATGTACATACGAGCAAGACGTTCAAGTGTATAAGTTTCTCGTGTCGGTAAGAAATGAAGCGCAGACTTGGTCAATCTATCAACAATGACCCAAATCGCATCAATGCCTTGAGAAACCTTAGGAAGACCGTGCAGAACGAAATCCATGGTAATGTGCTCCCACTTCCATTCTGGAATTTCAAGTGGTTGATGGACCTTTTGGTACTTGATTGTCCGCTTTAACTCGTTGACAAGTTAGACACCTTGAGATAAACAATATTATCTCTCTCTCATATTGCTCCACCAAAATGTATAGCCGAATATCATGATACATTTTGGTACTCCCGAGATGGATTACAAATGGTGTGTTGTGCGCCTCCATCATGATATTATACTTTAAATCGGGTCGTTAGAACACAAATTACGGAGTTGACTCAAGTATTCCTTCTTCATCGATTCTTGCTTCCGGCGATAGACCTTCTTACTTTTTTTTTCCTATATACGCATCAGCTCCAGGTCTGTAGCTTGAGTAGCTTTAACTTTATCGATTAAAGTCGGTTCTACTCGTATACTCGCTATCATCACATGCGTCCCTGGAGTCTTTAACTCTATCTCCATCCTTTGCAAGTCACACAAAATGGGCCTTTGCGTTGACAATATCGCACTTTCGTGCTTGCGTATGATTTTCTACTCGATCGTCGGCTACCACGTTCGCTTTTCGGGATGGTATTGGATGGTATGATCATAATCTTTCAACGATTTCAAGCCAACGTCGTTGTCGCATGTTGAGTTCCTTTTGAGTGAAGAAATATTTGAGGCTTTTATGATCCGTAAAGATCTCCACTTTCTCCCCATACAAGTAATGCCTCCAAATTTTAAGTGCAAAGACAACAGCTGCCAACTCTAGATCATGAGTAGGATAATTCCTCTCATATTCTTTGAGTTAATCGTGAGGCATATAGCTATAACTTTTCCATGTTGCATAAGAACACATCCCAACCTTTGCCCGAAGCATCATCAGTAGATGACAAATCCTCTCAAGGCGATGGTATTGTCGAAGCAGTGTTGAAATAAGTCTCCTCTTGAGTTCTTGAAAACTCTTCTCACATTCTTCGCTCCAACCAAACTTTGTATCTTCCGAAGTCATTTGAGTCGATGGAGTAGCGATTCGAAAAATCCTTCCACGAATCTCCGATAATAACCAATTAAACCGAGAAAGCTACGTCTTCGATCATTGATTTAGGTTGTTCCCGACTTTGAATAGCTTCAATCTTTCTTTGGGTCAACGGATATTCCATGACTTGATACCACGTGCCCAAGGAATGCTACTTCTTCACCGAACTCGCATTTCTTCAACTTGGCATAAAGCTTATATTCAAGCTTTTGGAGTGTCGACCTCAAGTGTTGCTTCATGATCTTCACGGCTTTTGGAATAAATAAGGATGTCATCAATAAAGACGACCCCAAAGTGATCTAAATATTCCTTGAATACTCGGTTCATCATATCCATGAAAGCGGCGAGGAGCATTAGTCGATCCAAAGGACATGACTAGGAATTCATATTGCCGTCTGAGGGATTACGAAAGCCGTCTTTGGAATGTCGTGATTCTAATCTTCAATTGGTGATATCCTAACGAAGATCAATCTTTGAAAAGAATTTGGCTCCTTACTGGTAATCAAACAGGTCATCAATACGTGGCAATGGATACCTATTTTCTTTGGTGACATGATTTAACTCCCGATAATCAATACAAAAATCGCGTACTCCCATCTTTCTTCTTCACGAATAGAACAGGAGCACCCCAAGGAGAAGTACTAGGACGAATAAAGCCAATGTCTAACAATTCACGAAGTTGGGTCTTTAACTCACGAAGTTCAATAGAGCCATTCGATATGGGGCTTTGGAAATAGGTTTTGTCTGCAGGGTTCAAGGTCGATACAAAATTCAATTTCACGCCTCTGGGGTAGGCGAGAAGTTCTTGGGAATACGTCGGAAATTTATTAACAATAGGAATATCGTTTAAAAGCGGCGTATTTTATTTAAATCATGACATGAGCTAAGAAAGCTTGACATCCGAATAGCTTTATGGCTTGAGATGGACCGTGATTGATTTTAATGGTTTGGTCGTTTGAATTCGCATAATAGGTTGATTAGGAATATGAAAGCTAACAACCTTACGAAAACAATCAATTTTTGCATGATAAGTAGTTAACCAATCAATCCTTGTAATCACGTCAAATGCAAGTATTTTTAATGAAATAAGATCGACGGAGTAATGTGAGGTGCACCGATTTGAACCAAACAAGACTTATAAACGATTGGATGTAATGAAGGTTTCTCCCAACGGAGTTTCCACAGATAAGTCAAAGTCTAATTTCTCCTGAGTCAAATTTAATCGATGAGCGCAAGTAGGAGAAATAAAAGAATGGGTAGAACCGTTATCAAATAAAGTATAGACTTCATTAGAGTTTATGATAAGCTTACCCGTGATGACCTCATTCGGATTCCTTACTCTTTGGGAGGTCACAACAAGCGCCTCCTTGCCTTTACTGGTTTTCAATTTTACTGGATGGCCTTTGGTGCCTCCATCCTAGGTGAATTTGTCTTGATGGCGACAAAATCGAGCTAAGTGACCTTCTCTTCCACAATTATAACATGCTTTGACTGGCGTGGCGCAGTTTGGGTGATGTGTCCTCTCTCCGCATTTGAAGCATATGATGGTGGTCTTTCTCCTTCCTTAACAATGGGTCTTTGGTCTTTGACGTCTTTCCACCATTGTTGAATCTCCGCTTTCTTGAAATGTCCATTCTTATTGTTTTAGCCCGATTACCACCGGGTGGTTACCATATCTGGCTGTTGATTCCCTCCACGCTTGTTGTCACCGCTTGATGACTACTCTCATTGGTATTATAATTTTGCGGTTGCTCTCTTTTAGTTGTGTTGACTCATTATCGCGTTCCACTAATCGAGCCCTATTTACAACATCTCAATACAAACACGGTTTATGAAATAAGATGTTGACGTATCTCCCGACTTCAAACCTCTTAAAAACATTCGCGCCATTCTCTCTTCATTATCCACCAGAGTGGGGCCATGGCCGTGATAACTCCACAAATTTTGCCTCGTATTGCGACATGGTCATATTGTTTTGTTCCCCACCAATCTACCTCTCCGCGTAACATAAAAGGCGGCAAAGGAACCTTTTGTTCTGGAGCATCCCAAGACATCAAATATCTTGGTAATCTGCTTTATCCATGCTTCCTGAAGAAGGTTTTGGCTCTCCCTTAAACTCCGGTGGTCCCAGCTCCTTGAATTGTTTAGCGGTGACCGCCTTGAGAGTTTTCCGTGTTTCCATCTACGTTTTGGGCGAGAGTCGCTCTCGCTTTCGTTGCATAAATTGCATAAAGCCTCCGAACATTTGATCATTCATCATTTGGTCGGTGTTGTTGTTTCACGTGAGGATTATCGCCTTCACGATGCACATTATCACGATTATTGATATGTGGTGAATCAACGATCGCTGCGCTCCATTCTTATTCTCAACATTCTCGGATGTCATTTCGAGATATTGCCACAAAACAAAAGGTTAATTGACATGTAACAAATTATCCCTATCTTCCGACCAACCAATAAAATAGCACATAAACTTAGGTAGGTCAAATACTAGCGAAGGTATTCCCCTCTCTCCCCTCTAGTACTATTCTCACATCTTAGCGAGGATCATATCCTAAGCTCGATACCAACTGTTACTCTCGACACCAACTTGTGTCAAGACCTAACATTGGTACTTATCGACTTTACCACCGAAAAGAAACATGGCGTCCCTACGGAGAATGTCGGCTTTGGTGCATTCCCCATCAACAGAAGTCACCAACGAGAGGCTCGGGGCTCTTCACACTTATATGGCTCGATACCAATCCGTGGCGCCCCCAAAATTAGGTATATACATCACCCATCTTGGTCGCCAATTACATGGTATGTAATTTAAATACAACTTACTAACATAACTCGTCGTGGTATGCAATCGACATAAAGCGTGAGTTTAAATACAAATATCGTCTACTAGATATTATACAAACTCAAAAAAGGAGTCCTCATTACAATTATTATCACACTATTTCACGTAATAGTGAGGACTACTAATGCTATCTTCAAGACCATCACTCGTTTCCCAGACTAAATCCCAAATATATTCTCATTTCACAAGAAGAAACGGTGAAAGAAAGAAAGGGTGAGCTCAACTAGCCCAAGAAGAAATATTATGACTAAGATAATGCGAAATAAATTATCAATAGTCTTCAACAATGTTAAACCGATAAAATACAATAGATGACCGTTTAAGCTGCGGCGGAATATCTGAATCCATTAAAAGAGTCGAGTAGAAAATAAAATCTACTATCTTTTAGGTTTTAAAAGGTTTTTCATCATCTTTATTATATTTGAGACTCGACTTTAATAAATATTCCATCATCATCGAATCACCCCCACACTACTACCACGAGGATATTCTTTAGTATCACGACCACAATTATTTATGCACTACGGGCCGAGAATATTTGTGTATTCATTAATGGTCATGATCATGCCAACAATGTCCACCAATGCACTACGGCCATCGAGGATTTTTATCACATCATTTGTAACATTACGGTCATGATTACAAGAATAGTCTCTGGTCATAATCATACCAAGTCCATCTATGCACTACAGGCCACAGATGACTTTCAACATAATATAAACATGAGGATGATGACAATTGTAAGACCCCGAATTTTTTTTTAAATAAAAAGGAATTTCCTTTATTTATTATTTTGAAATAGTAAGGGTTGATTTGATTAATGTGGATAGTTAAGGGTTAAATACGCAAATATTTCAAAATAAGCAAGTGGTTATAAAATATTCATTATCGTCGGGGAATATTCGTTTGGTCGTGGAATATTAAATGCGATGAGGGAATATTAAATGCTGACGTAGCCATGACCATGTGTGGGCCCCATAACGAGCGATTGGATGAAGAAAGCGCAAATATAAGTTGTTTTTAAATAGCAGGCGTAGTTATTCTGAATTATCTTGTTTGAATACCCGGTGGTTAAAACACACTAATACGCGTTGTTGAGCATGTACTGCAGTATTGCACCAATTATTGATTCTTACGTAAAGAAGGCACTACTCAATAATGGTTACGATAATTCTTGCTTCGATTATTTTATTGAGTTAATAATTCTTGCGTTGATATTTTATATTCTTTGTTGTTTGATAATTGTCATTACACAAGATATCTTTCATTATCGAAGCAATAATTCATATTATCTGAATAATATTATTAGATAACATTATTGGCAATGTCTAGAAAGTTACATCTAAGGAGAGGTTTGGTCACCTAATTGCGGCATGATGAAGAAATTCTTATTGGAAAGCCCTCTCTCTCTGAACTGCACGGTTGTCGATATTGTGATTACGTAATATTATTTGTGAATAATTAATTATTGATTTATATGATGAGGAAAATATTGATTTTATGTGGATATAGATGGAGAAAATTTTTTAAAATGACAATTGTTGAAAATTAATATTTTATCTTTTTACGATAAAATAATTCATTTAAATATATTATTTTAATAATATATTAACTTGATATTTTTACAACGAATGTGGGATATATGAGTATCTGAGGAGGAAAGAGTATTTTTGTTGCAATAAATGTTTAAAACATGTTAAACATGTCGGTGGGACCCCATTTATTGGTGAAATTTGATTATAGCTGTGTAAATCGCCCGTTTGTGGATTTCGGTCAATTTCTATTTGGAATTTGGAAAAACTTTCTTACTGTAAAGTTGAGAATTTAATTTCCTATAAAAACTCATGAGATTTGAATTTTCTGATTAAAGGGCTATTTATTATGAATTATTGAAGTTAGAGCTCAAATAATTGATTTTTGGAAGTTTAAAATAGGAAAAACGTTTTTGGAATGTTTAGGTGGCCTCATTTAACATGTGTAGGAGCTGAATTCAGTTGGCAAGTGTGCGTATGAGGTTTGGGAAAATAAATATTAATATTATATTAAATTTTCTGCTTTGGTGTTCTAAGCAATTTCCTATAAATAGGGTCTTGGGTTAGAATTGAAAATCACACCAAAAGCAAGTTTTCTCTCTCTATATTATCGGCGTATTCTTGTGAGTATTTTGAGTATACTTTGAGTATTGCTATATGGTGCAAGTCAAGTCATAGCTTTATATCCTGTTTTTGAATTAGAAATCTTGATCTTTCGAGGTAAGGGATATTATTTTTTTCAGTAATGATATTATTTCTTCAATATCATTATCTTTGAAATGTTGATCTGAAGTTTTATCAAATTTGGAACTTTTTCATGTCGGGGTTACTATTCATGGGTTACTATTCATGAGTAGTAATTCACGAAGTTACTATTCATGAGATTCTTATTCACGATTCTTATTCACGAGTACTATTCATGAAAGCGTGAAGATGTTTTTTGTGGAATTTCTATCTTTTGGTGTCGAGAGTTACTATTCACGTATCTGGCACTATTCACGATATCTGACACTATTCACGTATCTGATCTTTATTCATAGAAAAATAAAATTTCTTCTTTTCGTCCAAAACATCTATTCTGGATACTAACTCTGATTGTATCCATGTTTTGATCATTCTTGAATTTTACACCACTATGATTATTTTTGAGGTATTTTTGGGCGTGGATAAAACCAAGTACGAATCCTTAATCCTTAATCCTTGTCATTTTGTTTCACTGGATTCGTTTTTTTAAAAATATTTTTTCATCATCCTCGATGCTTAAATGATGATATTATTGAATATCTTTGGCACAGTAGTGCAAAGATGAATGATTCTTGATGAATATCTTTGGCCTTTAGTGCAAAGATGAGCAGTGTTGAGATGAACATGACCGATTGATGAATATCTTTGGCTGAATATTTGCAAAAATGAATATTTGCTTTATTGATTGATGTTACGAGGGATAAAATATTGATGATGGATCGTTAAATTCATAGATTATAGTAGATTTCATTCTCTACGTAACTCTTTCTATGAATTATTATTTTATTGCGAATATTGATCCGAAACTTGTTGTCTATTGTATTCTATCGATTTTTCCTGTTGGAGACTAACGATAATTTGTTGTATATTATCTTAGTCATAATATTCTTCTTCGGGCTAGTTGAGCTCACCCTTTTCCTTGTTGTTCCATTTTTCTTCTCGGGAGGCGAGAATGTAGCGAAGTACTAGTCGGGGTATGGAATGAAGGTTCTAGAGAGAGTTGTTTAGTAGTCCTCACCATTATTGTAAAATAATGTATCAATAAATGTGATGAGGATTTATTTGAGTATAAATATTATCTAGAAGATAATATTTGTATTTAAACTCACGATTTATTGTTGTGATAATAAAGTTGTAGTTGTTTCGCATACCATGTATTTGGCGACTCGAAATGGGTTGGATGGAATGGACCTATTTTGGGGTCGTCACGGTTGGTATCGAGCTTAGGGATATGATCTCTCGGCGGAGATCGGGAATAGAACTAGGAGGGAGAGAGAGTAAATCCTTCATTGCCAGTGTCTACCTAAGCTCATCCTCGGTCTTAAATGATGATATTATTGAATATCTTTGGCTTTTGTAGTGCAAAGATGAATGATTTACGAAGAATATCTTTGGCTGTGGTGCAAAGATGAGCAGTGTTTGAGATGAACATGACCGATTGATTAATATCTTTGGCTGTAGTGCAAAGATGAGCAGTGTTTAAATGAACATGACCAATGATGAATATCTTTGGCTGTAGTGCAAAGATGAATATTTGATTCGGATGCATATTGATTGATGTTACGAGGATAAAATATTGATGATGGATTTATTAAATTCATAGATTATAGTAGATTTCATTCTCTACGTAACTCTTCTATGAATTATTATTTCAATTATAATATTGATCAAAACTTGTTGTCTATTGTATTCTATCGATTTTTCCTGTTGAAGACTAACGATAATTTGTTGTATATTATCTTAGTCATAATATTCTTTCTTTGGGCTAGTTGAGCTCACCCTTTTCCTTGTTGTTCCATTTTTCTTCTCGGGAGGCGAGAATGTAGCGAAGTCTTAGTGGGTATGGAATGAAGGTTCTAGAGAGAGTTGTTTAGTAGTCCTCACCATTTTGTAAAATAATGAATCAATAATTATGATGGGGATTTATTTGCGTGTGGATATTGTCTAGAAGACAATATTATATTTAAACTCACAAGATATATTCTCGTATTTCACCACGACATTTGTATTATTGAAGTTGTAGTTTGCTTCTTGTACCATGTATTTGGCGACTCAGAATGGGTGTTGTGTATACCTATTTTGGGGGCGTCACAACAATGATATAAGAATTCAATAAAACAAGTTCAAGAATTATTTTATCCGAGAATTATTAACGTCCAAATTATCAACACGATCTTTGTTTTGTAGAGTAAAATTCAAGAATGATCGGAAGAATATTTCCATGAAAGATCTTTGGATGAAACGCAAATATCGAGGATATTCCACTAATTTCATGGAGTATAGAAGTCAAAGTTTTAACCAATTGGGTATAATAAAGAATAGAATAACAAAAGAAATCACCATGCATGCGATAGGCCCGCATGCGAGTTATTCAAATGAATAATAAATAACGGAACTAGGTCCCATAAAAGAAACGCATGACGGGATGTTCCAATAGAATAATAAAGAATGGAACCAGTCCCACGTAAAACACACAGACGAGGATGTTCCAAATGAATAATAATAAAAGGCGGAACCAGGTCCTATTGTAAAACACACATGTGACGGATGTTCCAATGTAATAATAATAAAGATTTTAACCAGTCCTGTAAAACACGACGAGGATGTTCCAATGAAATAATAGAAGAATGTCACCAAGTATAGGGTAAACTGCGTATCGAGTTATTCCAATGAATAATAAGCAATGGAATAACAACGTTCTCTTCATGAATAAGAAAGAATAACACCCTTTACATTTGGTAGGAGATTGAATCTTTATGGCGAGTAGTAACAAAATACTCTTCTTCTTTCTCTTATTCTCTCTATACTTTCTCTCTCTATAGCTTGAATGAATTAAGTGAAAATAATGAAGCCCTAGGCCTCTATTTATAGAAGATTTCTAGCTTAAGACCGCCGTGAAAAAGGCAAGTGGCTTGCGACTAATTATGTGAAAAGAAAAGTGGTTTGGCCTTTTGTAATGTGAAACGCGACAAGAGTGGTTCGACGCTTTGTAATGTGAAAACGACAAGTGGTTCGACGTCTGGTAAAGGTAATTACTATTAACGAAGGTAAATACTATTGACGAAGGTAAATACTATTCACAAGGGTAATTACTATTGACGAAGGTAATTACTATTGACGAAGGTAAATACTATTCACAAGGGTAATTACTATTGACGAAGGTAATTACTATTGACGAAGAGACTCTTAGATGATGACATATGAGCCCCCCACAAAATAATCAAACTTACCACAAATCATTTTATTTTTCATCAATACATATTTAATCTTTCAACAATTATTAATCATTTATAACTTGTCGTCTCAATTATTGATTTAATACTATAACATATTATACGATTTGATAATCGTGATAATAATTGAATCAATAATATAAGAGATATGATCGCGGCAATTCTTCAGTAGTAATAATTTAGCATAGTGGTGACTTCTCACGTAAGCATCAATAATCAATCTGGTGTCTTCTTCTATGCAACTACGCCAGACATCGTACTTTTTACCACCGGGTAGTTCAACAGTTTTAACGGTAACACCTCCGTAGTTATTTTTATAAAATATTTTTGTCGTTTTCTCAATCCGACAATAATTACATTATGGGGGTCCACCAATGATTGAGTAGTTATGCGAATATTCCCTAACTAAAAGAATATTCCCACCAAACGAATATTTTATAACAACTTGCATACTTTTTGCAAAATTTATAAATATTACCCACAACTATAACATTATATCAAATTTATTCCATAATATTCAAAAATAATATTTATAGAAAAATTCATCTTTATTTATAAAAGTTGGGGTCTTACAATTATTAATATTATTATTATTAGTATTATTATTATTACTACTACTACTATTATTATTATAATTATTATCATTATTGTTATTTGATTTGGGCGGGAATTTTTAGTGTGAGATGAAATGTGAGCCTTTAGATTAAGTTGGAAGAATTGAGATGAAATCTGAACCGTTCTTGTAGTTTATCAAATGAAATATTCAAAATGGTTTCTATTTTATTATATAGATATTATAATTATTTTTATTATTAGTATTATTATAATAATTTTTTTATTATTATTATTAATATTATTACTATTATTATTGTTAGTACAATTATAATAATAATAATTATTATATTATTATTATTATAATAATTATTATATTATTATTATTATAATAATTATTATATTATTATTATAATAATAATAATAATTATTATTATTTATTTTTGTGTGTGAAGAAAAGAGGAGAGATAAAGATTTTGTGTGTGAACATGAGAGAGAGTATGGTGTATGAGTGAATTTGATTTGGACGGAAAGAAATATGAGCCTTTAGATTAAGTTGGAAGAATTAAGTTAAAATGAATCTGAACCGTTATTGTGTTTTGTCAAATTAAAGATTCAAAATGGGTTCTGTTTTATTATTATTATTATTATTATTATTATTATTATTATTATTATCATTATTATTACTATTATTATTAGTACTATTATAATAATAATAATTATTATAATTATTATTTGTTTGTGTGTGTGAAGAAGAGAGGAGAGAGAAATATTTTATTTGTGAACATAAGAGAGAGTATGGTGTATGAGTGAATTTGATTTGGGCGGGAAGAAATATGAGCCTTTAGAATAAGTTGGAAGAATTAAGTTAGAATGAATCTGAACCGTTCTTGTGCTTTGTCAAATAAAAGATTCAAAATGAGTTCTGTTTATTATATAGATTATTAGTACTATTATAATTATTATTATTATAATTATAATAATAATAATTATTATTATTATTAGTATTATTATTATTATTATTACTACTACTAATACTATTATTATAATTATAATTATTATCATTATTGTTATTATTATTGTTATTTGATTTGGGCGGAAATTTTTAGTGTGAGATGAAATGTGAGCCTTTAGATTAAGTTGGAAGAATTGAGATGAAATCTAAACCGTTCTTGTGGTTTATCAAATGAAATATTCAAAATGGTTTCTATTTTATTATATAGATATTATAATTATTTTTATTATAATAATAATAATACTTATTATTATTATTATTATTAGATTTGGGCGGGAAGAAATATAAGCCTTTAGATTAAGTTGGAAGAATTAAGTTAGAATGAATCTGAACCGTTCTTGTGCTTTGTCAAATGAAAGATTCAAAATGGGTTCTGTTTTATTATATAGATTATTAGTACTATTATAATTATTATTATTATTATTATTATTATTACTACTAATACTATTATTGTAAGACCCCAGCAATTATAAATAAAGATGAATTTTTTATAAATATTATTTTTGAATATTATGGAATAAATTTGATATAATGTTATAGTTGTGGGTAATATTTATAAATTTTGCAAAGTATGCAAGTTGTTATAAAATATTAGTTTGGTGGGGAATATTCTTTTGGTTAGGGAATATTAAATTAACTACTCAATCATTGGTGGACCCCATAATGTAATTATTGTCGGATTGAGAAAACGACAAAAATATTTTATAAAAATAACTACGGAGGGTTCACAGCTAATCTTTGTTGAACTACCCGGTGGTAAAAGAAATACGATGTCTGGCGTGGTTGCATAGTAGCACTGCGGTATTGATTATTGATGCTTACGTGAGAAGTCACTCACCTATGCTCGATTATTACTTTCAATGATTCTTTGCATCATATCTCTTATATTATTGATTCAATTCTTCGTCACAAGATCATCATACATATAATATGTTATATTATTAATTGAGACGACAAGTTATAAATGATTAATAATTGTTGAAAGATTAAAATGTGTTAATTAAAAATAAAATGATTTGTGGTAATATTTATTCAATCCTTAATGTATATAAAGAGTCTCATTATGAGACGTTTGTGGTAAGTTAGATTATTTTATGGGGGCCCATATGTCATCATCTAAGAGTCTCTTCGTCAATAGTAATTACCTTTGTGAATAGTAATTACCTTCGTCAATACTATTTACCTTCACGTCGATAGTAATTACTTTCGTCAATAGTAATTACCTCTGAATAAGTATTACCTTCGTCGATAGTAATTACCTTTACTGACGTCAAACCACTTGCCGTTTCACATTACAAAGGCCAAACCACTTGTCATTTCACATTACAGCGTCGAACCACTTGTCGTTTCACATTACAAAGCGCCGAACCACTTTTCTTTTCACATCACCAAATCGTCAAGCCACTTGCCTTTTCACATGGTAGGTGCTAAGCTAGAAATCTTCTATAAATAGAGGCCTAGTGCTTCATTATTTTCACGAATTCATTCAAGCTTTAGAGAGAGAAAGTATAGAGAGAATAAGAGAGAAGAAGAAGAGTATTTTGTTACTACACTACTCGCAAAGATTCAATCTTCTACCAAAAGTAGTGGGTGTTATTCTTTCTTATTCATGTAAGAGAACTCATTGTTATTCCATTGCTTATTATTACTGTTGGAATAACTTTGTATACGTGGTTTACCTATACTTGGTGACATTCTTCTATTATTCTGTTGAACATCCATGCGTGTGTTTTACAATGGGACTGGTTCCGCTTTATTATTATTCTCGCTTGGAACATCCTGCTGCATGTGTTTTACACCGGACTGGTTAAAATCTTTATTATTATTCTGCTTGGAACATCCTGTTGCATGTGTTTTACTGGCGGACTTGGTTCCATTCTTTATTATTCATTGAATATCACATGCAAGCGTTTACTACCGGACCGGATTCTCGTTATTTATTATTCATTGGAATAACTCACCTGTCTTGATCTATCGCATTTATGGTGATTTCTTTTGTTATTCCATTCTTTATTATACCTAGTTGGTTAAAACTTTGACTTCTATACTCCATGAAATTAGTGGAATATCCTTGATATTTCAAGCGCTTCATCCAAAGATCCTTTCATGGAAATATTCTTCTCGAGATTCTTGAATTTTACTCTCTGAAAGCATCGATGTTGTCGATTTGGAAGTTATTGGTTCCTAGATAAATTAATTCTTGAACTTGTTTTATTTAATTCTTATTTCATTGTCATCATCCTCATGTTTATATTATGTTGAAAGTTATCATGGCACAGTAGTGCATAGATGGACTTGGTATGATTATGACCGGAGACTATTGATTGTAATCATGGCCGTAATGTTACAAATGATGTGGTGAAACTCCTCATTGGCCCGTGTTGCATTGATGGATGGATTGTTGGCATGATCATGACCATTAATGAATACACAAATATTCTCGGCCCCGTAGTACATGAATAATTGTGGTCGTGATACTAAAGAATATCCTCGGCAGTAGTCTGCGGGGTGATTCGATGATGTGGAATATCTATTAAAGTCGAGTCTCACTTATATAACAGATGATGAAAACCTTTTAAATCATAAAAGATAGTAGATTTTATTTTCTACTTGACTCTTTTAATGGATTCTTTGGTTCATTGTAGTTAAACTTGATGTTTATTATATTTTATCGGTTTAACAACTTTGTTGAAGGCTAATGATAATTTATTCTCGCATTATCTTAGTCATAATATTTCTTCTTGGGGCTAGTTGAGCTCACCCTTTTTTCACTCATTCTCTTGAAATGAGAACATAGGCCGGACGTAGAGTCGGGGAACGGAGTAATGGTCCGAGGATAGCATTAGTAGTCCTCACTATTACGTGAAATAGTGTGATAATAATTGTAATGAGGACTCCTTTTGAGTTTGTATAATATCTAGTAGATAATATTTGTATTCAAACTCACGCTTTATGTCGTATTGTACACGATGATTATATTAGTAAGTTGTATTTAAATTACGTACTATGTATCCTACTACCCAAGATGGGTGATGTATACCTAATTTTGGGGCGTCCACAAACAGGTATCGAGCTTAGAATATGATCCTGGCTAAGATGTGAGAATAGTACTAGGAGGGAGAGATGGGGGAATACCTTCGCTAGTATGACCTACCTAAGTTTATGTGCTATTTTATTGGTTGGTCGTAAGATAGGGATAATTTGTTACATGTCAATTAACCTTTTGTTTTGTGGCGATCTCGAAAATGACATCTCGAGAATGTTGAGAATAAAGAATGGAAGCAGCAGCGATCGTTGATTCACCACATATCAATAATCGTGATAATGATCATCGAAAGGCGACAATCCTCATATCAAACAACAACAACGACCAAATGATGAATGATCAAATGTTCGGAGGCTTTATGAATTTATACAACAAAGAAAGCAGAGCGACTCACATCCCCAAAACGTAGGTGAAACACGGAAAACTCTCGGGCGGTCACCGCTAAACAATTCAAGGAGCCGGGACCACTTAGGAGTTTAAGGAGAGCCAAAACCACTTCACGGAAGCATGGATAAAGCAGATTACCAAGATATTTGATGTCTTGGGATGCTCCGAGAACAAAAAGGTTCCTTTCCGCCTTTTATGTTGGCGCTTTAGAGGTAGATTCTTGGTGGGAATCGGTAAACGTACTCAACTCGCTTTGTCTTGAAGATATCTTGGGAGAAGTTCCAGAGTCGTTTCAACGACAAATACTTTCCGAAAGTATTCGCCACATGAAGGAGGTGGAGTTTATCAAGTTGGAACAAAAAATATGGCCAAATCGTCGCAATACGAGGCAAAATTTGCGGGAGTTATCACGATTTACGACCCACTTGGTGGATAATGAAGAAAGAATGGCGCGAATGTTTTAAGAGGTTTGAAGTCGAGATACGTCAACATCTTATTTCTCATAAACCGTGTTTGTATTCAGATGTTGTAAATAGGGCTCGATTAGTGGAACGCGATAACGAGTCAACGAACTAAAAGAGAGCGGCAAGAAAATTATAATACAATGAGAATAGTCATCGAAGCGGTGACAACAAGCGTGGAGGGAATCAATGGGCCAATATGGTAACCACTTCGGTGGTAATCGTAATAAAACAATAAGAATGGACATTTCAAGAAATGGAGATTCAACAATGATGGAAAGACGTCAAGACCAAAGACTCGTTGTTAAGGAAGGAGAAAGATCACCTATCATATGCTTCAAATGCGGAGGAGAGGGACACATCGATCCAAAATCACGCCATGCCATCCAAAGCATGTTATAATTGTGGAAGAAAAGGTCACTTAGCTCGATTTTGTCGTTTCAAGACAAATTCAATTAGGATGGAGGCACCAAAGGTCAGTCCCGGAGAAAAAGACAAAACCGGAATGCAAGGAGAGAGCGTTTGTTGTGACTTCCCAAAGAGCAAGGAATCCGAAATGAGGTCATCACGGGTAAGCTTATCATAAACTCTAATGAAGTCTATACTTTATTTGATACCGATTTCTACCCATTCTTTTATTTCTCCTACTTGCGCTCATCGATTAAATTTGACTCGGAGAAATTAGACTTTGACTTATCTCATGGAAACTCCGTTGGGAGAAACCTTCATTACATCCACTTGTTTATAAGTCTTGTTTGGTTCAAATCGGTACCCTCACATTACCGTCGATCTTATTTCATTAAAATACTTGCATTTAGACGTGATTCTGGGATTGATTGGTTAACTACTTATCATGCAAAAATTGATTGTTTTCGTAAGGTTGTTAGCTTTCATATTCCTAATCAACCTATTATGCTAATTCAAGCGACCAAACCATTAAAATCAATCACGGTCATCTCAAGCCATAAAGCTATTCGTTTATTGAAAAACGGATGTCAAGCTTTCTTAGCTCATGTCACGATTTAAACAAAAATACGCCGGTTTTGAGCGATATTTCTATTGTTAATAAATTTCTGATGTATTCCCGAAGAACTTCCTGGCCTACCCCAGGCGTGAAATTGAATTTTGTATCGACCTTGAACCCAGTACAAAACCTATTTCCAAAGCCCCATATCGAATGGCTCTATTGAACTTCGTGAGTTAAAGACCCAACCGCAGAATTATTAGACATCGGCTTTATTCGCCCTAGTACTTCTCCTTGGGGTGCTCTGTTCTATTCGTGAAGAAGAAAGATGGGAGTATGCGACTTTGTATTGATTATCGAGAGTTGAATCATGTTTGCCACGTATTGATGACCTGTTTGATCAGTTGCAAGGAGCCAAATTCTCTTCAAAGATTGATCTTCATTCCGGATATCACCAATTGAAGAATAGAACCGCTGACATTCCAAAGACGGCTTTCGAACTAGTGCGGGCATTATGAATTCCTAGTCATGTCCTTTGGATTGACTAATGCTCCTCTTTGCCTTCATGGATATGATGAACCGAGTATTCAAGGAATATTTAGATCACTTTGTGGTCGTCTTTATTGATGATATCCTTATTTATTCCAAAAGTCGTGAAGATCATGAGCAACACTTGAGGCTGACACTCCAAAAGCTTCGTGAATATAAGCTTTATGCCAAGTTGAAGAAATGTGAGTTACGGCTTGAAGAAATAGCATTCCTTGGGCACGTGGTATCAAGTCATGGAATATCTGTTGACCCAAAGAAAGATTGAAGCTATTCAAAGTCGGAACAACCTAAATCGATGGCCAAAATCGTAGCTTTCTCGGTTTAAATTGGTTATTATAAAAGATTCGTGGAAGGATTTTCTCAAATCGCTACTCCATTGACTCAAATTGACTCGAAAAGATACAAAGTTCGGTTGGAGCGAAGAATGTGAGAGAGAGTTTTAAGAACTCAAGAGAGACTTATTTCAAAGACCTGCTCGACACTACCATCCGCTCGGAGGATTTGTCATCTCACGGTGATGCTTCTAGCAAAGGGTTGGGATGTGTTCTCATGCAACATGGAAAAGTTATAGCCTATGCCTCGCGAAAACTCAAAGAATATGAGAGGAATTATCCTACTCATGATCTAGAGTTAAACATTTATTGTCTTTACACTTAAAATTTGGAGGCATTACTTGTATGGGAGAAAGTGGAAATCTTTACGGATCATAAAAGCCTCAAATATTTCTTCACTCAAAAGGAACTCAACATGAGACAACGACGTTGGCTTGAATCATTGAGAGATTATGATATTACCATCCAATACCATCCCGGAAAAGCGAGCGTGGTAGTTGGCGCATTGAAGCGGAAGATCGTATGCAAGTCTGAGTGCGTTATTGTCAACACAAAGGCCCATTTTGTGTGACTTGCAAAGGATGGAGATAGAGTTAAAGACTCTAGGACGCATGTGATGATAGCGAGTATACTGAGTAGAATCGACATTAATCGATAAAGTTAAAGTTTGCTCGAGCTACTGGACACGGAGTCGATCGTATGAGGAAGAAAGTGCAAAAGGTGCTATGCCGGAAGCAAGAATCGATGAAGAAGGAATACTTCGAGTCAACTCCAGACTTTGTGTTCCTAACGACCCTGATTTAAAGTATAATATCATGATGGAGGCGCACAACACACCATTTGCAATCCATCTTGGGAGTACCAAATGTATCATGATATTCGTCATACATTTTGGTGGAGCAATATGAAGAGAGAGAGATAGCGTTGTTTATCTCAAGGTGTCTAAATTGTCAACGAGTTAAAGCGGAGCATCAAGTACCAAAAGGTCCATTGCAACCACTTGAAATTCCAGAATGGAAGTGGGAGCACATTACCATGGATTTCGTTAACAGGGGTCTTCCTAAGGTTTCTCGGCGCATTGATGCGATTTGGGTCATTGTTGATAGATTGACCAAGTCCGCTCATTTCTTACCGATATGAGAAACTTATACACTTGAACGTCTTGCTCAGTATGTACATAAACGAGATTAGAAGATCAGATGGGTATCTTTAAGATCCATAGTTTCGATCGAGACCCAAGATTCACTTCACGATTTTGGGTTAGTTTGCAAAAGCTATGGGGAACAGACTTTTACGATTTAGCTCGGCATATCATCCTCAAAGCGACGGACAAATGAAGAGGACTATTCAAACTCTTGAAGATCTATTAAGACTCATGTCCTTGATTTCAAGGGAAGTTGGGACAAGTTCTTACCATTGGTGGAGTTTTCCTACAACAACAGCTTATCAAGCAAGCATCGGCATGGCTCCATTCAAGAGTTGTATGGAAGAAAGTGTCGTTCTCCAAAGATCTTTGGGATGAGGTGGGAGAAGCTTAGCGTTGTTGGGACCGGAGTTGGTACGTATGACTACGTAAAAGATTCAAACGATCCGACAACGTATAAAAACCTCACAAAATCGACAAAAGAGTTATGCTGATCTTCATCGAAAAGATATGGAATTCGATATAGTAGATCATGTGTTGTTAAGAGTTGTTCCATGGAAAGGAGTTACAAGATTTGGAAAGAGAGGAAAACTTAATCCTCGATTCATCGGTCCATTTTAATCCTCGATCGAGTAGGAATCGTGGCTATAGACTCGCTTTTCGCCAAATATGTCTCGTGTTCATAACGCTTTTCATATATCCATGTTACGTAAATATGTGAAAGACCCGAATCATATTATCGAGTTAGAACCTATCGAAATAAATAAGCGGAAGATTTGACGTATGAAGAGGTTCCTGTTCGATTTTGGATAAGAAGGAACATGTTCTACGCTCCAAGGTTATACCTCAAGTCAAAGTTTTATGGAGGAACCATGATGTTGAGGAAATGACTTGGAGTTAGAATCAAAATGAAATCAAGGTATCCTTACCTCTTCGACATACCGTGCATCGTACCTAATTTCAAGGGCGAAATTTCATAAGAAGGGAGGTTGTAAGACCCCATATTATTATAAATAAAGATGAATTTTCTATAAATATTATTTTTGAATATTATGGAATAAATTTGATATAATGTTATAGTTGTGGGTAATATTTATAAATTTTGCAAAGTATGCAAGTTGTTATAAAATATTCGTTTGGTCGGGGAATATTCTTTTGTTAGGGAATATTAAATGACACTACCTAATATAAGACCCCAACTTTTATAAATAAAGATGAATTTTCTATAAATATTATTTTTGAATATTATGGAATAAATTTGATATAATGTTATAGTTGTGGGTAATATTTATAAATTTTGCAAAGTATGCAAGTTGTTATAAAATATTCGTTTGGTGGGGGAATATTCTTTTGTTAGGGAATATTCGTTAATGCAATGACTCAATCATTGGTGGACCCTATTAATGTAATTATTGTCGGATTGAAACGACAAAAATATTTTATAAAAATAACTATGGAGGTGTTACCGTTAAAACTGCTGAACTACCCTATGGTAAAAGTACGATGAATACGCTGTGGTTGCGTAGTAGCGCACACCAGTATTGATTATTGATGCTTACGTGAGAAGTCACTCACCTATGCTCAATTATTACTACAAAGATAATTCTGCATCATATCTCTTATATTATTGATTCAATTATTGTCACAAAGATCATCCGTATAATATGTTATAGTATTAAATCAATAATTGAGACGACAAGTTATAAATGATTAATAATTGTTGAAAGATTAAATATGTGTTGATGAAAATAAAATGATTTGTGGTAAGTTTGATTATTTTATAGGGGCCTCGTATGTCATCATCTAAGAGTTTCTTCGTCAATAGTAATTACCTTCGTAAATAGTAATTACCCTTGTGAATAGTATTTACCTTCGTTAATAAGTAATTACCTTCGCCGTCGAAGTAATTACCCTTGTGAATAGTATTTACCTTCGTCAATAGTATTTACCTTCGTTAATAGTAATTACCTTTACCAGACGTCGAACCACTTGTCGTTTCACATTACAGGCATCGAACCACTTGTCGTTTCATATTACAGGCATCGAACCACTTTTCTTTTCACATTACAAGTCATCAAGCCACTTGCCTTTTCACACGGCAGGTGCTAAGCTAGAAATCTTCTATAAATAGAGGCCTAGTGCTTCATTATTTTTCACTTAATTCATTCAAGCTATAGAGAGAAAGTATAGAGAGATAATAGAGAAAAAAGAAGAGTATTTTGTTACTACACTATTCTGCGGATTCAATCTCCTACCAAAAGTAAGGGGTGTTATTCTTTCTCTTATTCATGAAGAGAACTGTTGTTATTCCATTGCTTATTATTCTCATTTGGAATAACTTTGTATAATGTAGTTTACCTATACTTGGTGACATTCTTCTATTATTTTGTTGGAATATCCTGTTTGTGTGTTTTACATCTGACTGGTTCCGCTTTTATTATTCATTGGAACATCCGTCTCGTGTATTTTACACCGGACCGGTTCCGCTTTTTATCATTCTCATTGGAATATCCTATCATGTGTTTTACACCGGATCTGTTCCATCTTTATTATTCTGTTGGAACATCCCGCTTAATTTCACCCCACCTAGTTCCGTTATTATTATTCTTGGAATAACTTTTTACATGCTAAGCAATCGCATGCACGGTGATTTCTTTTGTTATTCCATTCTTTATTATACCCAGGTTGGTTAAAACTTTGACTTCTATACTCCATGAAATTAGTAGAATATCCTTGATATTTGCGTTTCATCTAAGTATCTTTTCATGAAAATATTCTTACGATCATTCTTGAATTTTACTCTACAAAACAAGATGTCATGTTGACAATTTGGGCGTTAATAATTCTGGATAAAATAATTCTTGAACTTGTTTTATTGAATTCTTATATCATTGTCATCATCCTCATGTTTATATTTTTTAAAGTCATCTCGTGGCACATAGTGCATAGATGGACTTGGTATGATTATGACCGAGAGACTATTCCGGTGTAATCATGGTCAGTAATGATACAAATGATGTGGTAAAAATCCTCGATTAGGTCAGTAGTGCATTGATGGATGATTGTTGGCATGATCATGACCATTAATGAATACACAAATATTCTTGGCCCGTAGTGCATCAATAATTGTGGTCGTGATACTAAAAGAATATCCTCGGCCGTAGTAAGTGGGGGGTGATTCGATGATGTGGAATATTTATTAAAGTGAGTCTCATTATATAATGATGATGAAAAACCTTTAAAACCTAAAAGATAGTAGACTTTATTTTTACTTGACTCTTTTAATGGATTGCATATTCATTGCAGCTTAAACCGGTTTATCTATTGTATTTTATCGCTTTAACATTGTTGAAGACTATTGATAATTTATTCGCATTATCTTAGTCATAATATTTCTTCTCGGGCTAGTTGAACTCACCCTTTTCATTCAATTTCTCTCCGGAAATGAGAATATATATTTGGGACGAAGTCGGGGAAGCGAGTGATGGTCCCGAAGAAGATAGCATTAGTAGTCCTCACTATTACGTGAAATAGTGTGATAATAATTGTAATGAGGACTCCTTTTTGAGTTTGTATAATATCTAGTAGAGCGATATTTGTATTTAAACTCACGATTATGTATTAAGTTGTATTTAAATTTTGTACCATGTAAGTGGCGACCCAAGATGGGTGATGTATACCTAATTTTGGGGCGTCACAATTCAATCATTAGTGGACCCCACAACAGAGTTATTGTCGGATTGAAAAAACAAAAAAATATTTTATAAAAATAACTTGCGGAGGGTTACCGTTAAAACCGTTGAACTACCCGGGTGGTAAAGTATGCGATGTCTGGCGTGGTTGCATAGTACACGGTATTGATTATTGATGCTTACGTGAGAAGTCACTCAATTTATGCTCAATTATTGCTACTGATAATTCGCATCATATCTCTTATATTATTGATTCAATTATTGTCACGATATCATCATGTAATATGTTATATTATTAATTGAGACGACAAGTTATAAATGATTAATAATTGTTGAAAGATTAAAAATGTGTTGATTTAAAATAAAATGATTTGTGGTAATATTTATTCAATCCTTAATGTATATAAAGAGTCCATTATGAGACGTTTGTGGTAAGTTTGATTATTTTATGGGGGCGTATATGTCATCATCTAAGAGTCTCTTCACGTCGATAGTAATTACCTTTGTAAATAGTAATTACCTTCGTCAATAAGATTTACCTTCGTCAATAGTAATTACCTTCGCAATCGATAGTAATTACCCTTGTGAATAGTAATTACCTTCGTCGATAGTAAATACCTTTACCGGACGTCAAACCACTTCTTGGCTTTAACATTACAAAGCGTCGAACCACTTGTCGTTTCACATTACAAAGGCCGAACCACTTGTCGTTTCACATTACAAAGACCAACCACTTTTCTTTTCACATCACCAATTCGTCAAGCCACTTGCCTTTTCACATGGTAGGTCTTAAGCTAGAAATCTTCTATAAATAGAGGCCTAGTGCTTCATTATTTTCACGAATTCATTCAAGCTTTAGAGAGAGAAAGTATAGAGAGAATAAGAGAGAGAGAAGAAGAGTATTTTGTTACTACTACTACTACAAAGTATTCAATCTCCTACCAAAAGTAAGGGGTGTTATTCTTTCTTATTCATGAAGAGAACTGTTGTTATTCCATTGCTTATTATTCATTGGAATAACTTTTGTATAATGCGGGTTTACCTATACTTGGTGACATTCTTCTATTATTCTGCTTGGAACATCCTCGCTCATGTGTTTTACACCTGACTGGTTCCGCTTTTATTATTATTCTGTTGGAACATCCTGCTCATGTGTTTTTACACCCACTGGTTCCATCTTTATTATTATTATTCATTGGAACATCCCGCTCATGCATGTGTTTTACACCGACTGGTTCCATCTTTATTATTATTACATTGGAACATCCTTGCATGTGTTTTTACACCGGACTGGTTCCATCTTTATTATTATTCTCGCATTGGAACATCCATGCCTGTGTGTTGTCGACGGACTGGTTCCATTCTTTATTATTCTGCTTGAATATATCACATGCATGCGCTTTTGCCGGACTCGGTTCCGTTATTTATTATTCGTTGAATAACTTTCCACATGCGATACCATCGCATGTATGGTGATTTCTTTTGTTATTCCATTCTTTATTATACCTAGTTGGTTAAAACTTTGACTTCTATACTCTATGAAATTAGTGGAATATCCTTGATATTTGCGCTTCATCCAAGATCCTTTCATGGAAATATTCTTCTCGATTCTTTGAATTTTACTCTCACAAAGCGATGTCATGTTGTGATTTGGATGTTATTGGTTCTAGATAAATTAATTCTTGAACTTGTTTTATTTAATTCTTATATCATTGTCATCATCCTCATGTTTATATTATGTTGAAAGTCATCATGGCACTGTAATGCATAGATGGACTTGGTATGATTATGACCGTAGACTATTCGGTGTAATCATGGTAGTAATGTTACAAATGATGTGGTAAAAATCTCAAAGGTGGCCGTAGTGCATTGATGGACAATTGTTGGCATGATCATGACCATTAATGAATACACAAATATTCTTGGCCCGTAGTGCATGAATAATTGTGGTCGTGATACTAAAGAATATCCTTGGCCGTAGTGCGGGGTGATTCGATGATGTGGAATATCTATTAAAGTTTGAGTCTCAAATATAATAAAGATGATGAAAAACCTTTTAAATCATAAAAGATAGTAGATTTTATTTTTACTTGACTCTTTTAATGGATTCTTTGGTTCATTTGTAGTTAAACTTGATGTTTATTATATTTTATCGCTTTAACACTTTGAAGGCTAATGATAATTTATTTTGCATTATCTTAGTCATAATATTTCTTCTTTAAAATAGTTGAGCTCACCCTTTCTTTCACCGTTCTCTTCCGGAAATGTGAACATAGTTTGGGACGAGTGAGGGAACCGGAGTAATAGTCAGAGGATAAAGATAGTAGTCCTCACTATTACGTGAAATAGTGTGATAATAATTGTAATGAGGACTCCTTTTGAGTTTGTATAATATCTAGTAGATAATATTTGTATTCAAACTCACGGCTTTATGTCGTATTGCATACCACATATTATATTAAGAAGTTGTATTTAAATTCGTACCATGTATCCGACTACCCAAGATGGGTGATGTATACCTAATTTTGGGGCGTCATGATTATTATAATAATAATAATTATTATTATTATCATTATTGTTATTATTATTGTTATTTGATTTGAGCGGAAATTTTTAGCGTGATATGAAATGTGAGCCTTTAGATTAAGTTGGAAGAATTGAAATGAAATCTGAACCGTTCTTGTGGTTTATCAAATGAAATATTCAAAATGGTTTCTATTTTATTATATAGATTATTAGTACTATTATAATTATTATAATTATAATTATTATTATTATTACTACTACTAATACTATTATTATAATTATAATTATTATCATTATTGTTATTATTATTGTTATTTGAT